>LNAC01000198.1:1216201-1531826 GCA_002007465.1 Ailurus styani
ATATATATATATATATATATATATATATATATATATATATATATATATATATAAAAAATAAAGAAAAAAGGTGAGTCTAGAAATAATTGAATCTGTATCGAATTCCTCCTGGGAACTCATATAGGATCAATCTGGTTACTTACAGTTCATTACTTCAGGTTTTGTAATAAAATCCAAATGCCTCACAGTGGGCTCTCAAAGTTCTCTGAGCTATGGCCTCTGGTTTCCTTTCATCTCATCCTCCATTATTCTGCCTCTCCCTTTTTTCATTGTTCTTTAAACATTTCAAGTCTGTTCCTACAGGTCTGGTCTTTGTTCAAATGTCATTTTTTAGAGACCACCCCTTGAATTACTCCATTTAAGTAAATTCGGCCCAGTATCCCATTTATACCCGCACTCAGTAAGTCCTTCTATCCCTTATGTAGTATATTTCCTCCACTCTATTATCACTAGCTAAACACACCACGCATTTATTATCTTTTACTCTCTTCGCTATAAGCTCCAGGACAGCAGGACCTGCCTGCCTTATTCAACACTACATCTCCAGAGCCAACACTGCTTGGTTCCTAAAAAGCATTCACTATTTACTGGACGTTTAATAAACAACCTTCTAATCCACATCCTGGATATCGCCTTCAAGGATATTCCATAGAATAGTTGTGATTTAACCTAACATTTAATCCACCAAAGCATTTCCTTTTCCAGCTTCGGAAAGCTGCTATCACCTACAGAGTTGACTTAGTTGGCTATAGTCTTTCAGCTGCTTGAGAACATCAGAAAAAAATTTATTCATACACAAAAGTGGTCAAAGTAAATGATCAAAATAACTATCTAAACACCACTTGCCAATTGCAAATGTAAAATTTAATTATGAATTTTAAAACAACTGTGTTTTGTGTCATTGCAAAAGTTTTCAAAATGTTAAGATTCAACCTACACTTAACCCAAAGAAACCACTAAATTTTTAAAATGTCACAGATACCTTCAAAGAACAATGCCATAAAATTAGTTTTACCTTGATACATAGCTTGTGCTCCAGTCCAAGCAAAGAGGCTTGCGATAGCATTAGCTCTAAAAACAACTTCTACCTGATCGGCACAGTTCCGTTTCAAAAGCCTTTCCCTTTTTAATTTGTCAGGTAACAGATGAAACTGTGTGTGACCGTAACAGTATGGATCTGCTGTCTTTGAGCCTGAAGAGCAAAATAAAAACATTTCAGATGAAATCTATATGTGAACATCTGGAGCACATGTCTTTAGTCTCTGCTTCAAAACCATCTTTGTCCTCTACACCTCCTGTAATCAGTATTCAAAATAAATAACAAGTGGGAAGGCTGATTTATTTATTTCATTGATTATAATGAACTTAAACTTCAAGTGAAAGTAAATCTGCTATCATCAAGCCCACTATGATGACACAGGATAAGTCAAAAGAATGTATGTAAAGTTTACTTAAAATTCCCAATTATTTAATTTTTTCAAAACTTTTATTCATCATTGGGAGCCACGTTATTTTCCTTGTCTTACTCTCCAAATGATACAAGCATTAAAGTCTTATTCATTAAAGTCTCCTTTATCATTTTAATGTAATAATTACATACCTTGTTCCTAATTTAAAAAAATATTTTTATACTGTATTTCCAAGTAAGGAAAACGAGAGCCAATATTTCATGAAATGCTGATATGCCTGACTTTAGCAGTAAGTCTTTTCAACCAAAAGTTCCCACGATTCACACTGTAAGACCAGTGACACAAAAGGGGCTGATATAATATATCTGGAGGACTAGCATAAAGCTGGTTTCTTAAAATCTTCGAGTCAACTACGAATAAATAGACAAAAAGATAGCAGAAGTATAAGCTACACAAAGGCAGACATAAGGCCTTATTAATTTTTATATTCCTAATGATTACCACTGTGTGTGTGGCACAAACAGAAGACTTTTATAAAAAAGCCAATCACTGTCTCAAATCTGGCTCTATACTGATTTACTTCTGCAAAAGGACAAATTACTTTTTCTACATAATAAATCAACAAAACTTAATATGTAAAACTATTTTTTGAAGTTAAATGTTTCCAGTTCAGTAGAAACAAGTAAAATTTTAAATAGTGAGCTGAAAGAGTATTTTTCCCCTAATTTTCACGCATATTACAGCAACCTGAGATTATGAATTATATTGCTTGTAAACTATCTGGACCTCTTGGTCATCAAGAATTAATCATTTAAATATGCTCAGGATCCTTTGGACACACTAATGGCAAAATATTTCAAAAGAAAAACTTACCAATAAATATGGTATTTTCATATTGTCGTTTGAATAATGGAAGTTTGTCTGGCTTACAAGTTATAACAGGGATTTCGACAGGTATAGAATAATCCAGCGGCACAAACTTCAAGAAAATGAAAAGTCATAAATGAATTCACAGCAACACTAGTACTAAAGTACATATTTTACACACATTCTTTTTTCTTTTTTCTTTTTTTTTTTTTTAAGATTTTATTTATTTATCAGAGAGACCGCACACAAGCAGGGGGGAGCGGCAGGCAGAGGAAGCAGGCTCCCTGCAGAACAAGGAGCCTGAATGCAAGACTCAGTCCCAGGACCCTAGGATCTTAAACTGAGCCAAAGGCAGACCCTTAACTGACTGAACCAACCAGGTGTCCCAACTCACATTCTTAGTAGACTTAAAAATCTTAAAATGTGGGCGCCTGGGTGGCTCAGTGGGTTAAAGCCGCTGCCTTCAGCTCAGGTCATGATCCCAGGGTCCTGGGATCGAGGCCCACATCGGGCTCTCTGTTCAGCAGGGAGCCTGCTTCCTCCTCTCTCCTCTCTCTCTGCCTGCCTCTCTGCCTACTTGTAATCTCTCTCTCTGTGTCAAAAGAATAAATAAAAAATCTTTAAAAAAAAAATCTTAAAATGTGATTTTTTTTTACAAAATGATTTGGTAACACCACCATTTATTGATGGGCCAAATCCAGCCAGCCACGTGATTGTACAAATAAAGTTTTATTGCAACACAGTCAGGCACATTCATTTACATATGGTACATAACTGCTTTTACATTATTTAAGAACTAAAATGAACAGCTGCAACACAAACTTTTGGCCCCCCAAAGCCTAAGATATTTACTGTCTGGACCTTTACAGAAAAAATGTGCATGTCTGTATACAGACACACAGACAACACTCAAAATACACTTATTTTCTCCAAAAGAACTATAAATATAAAAAATGATGAGCTTACAACTATAAAAATGTCTTGATTTATGATTAGGTAGTATAGTCTATCATAAATTACAATCATAACTATTGTTAATTGTTTATATATACTTTTAAAGATTTTACTTATTTAATTTGAGAGAGCACAAGCGGGGTGGAAGAGTGGGGGAGGCAAAGGAAGAGGGAGAAGCAGAGCCCCTTGCTGAGCAGAGAGCCCGACACTGGGCTTGATTCCAGGACCATGGGATCATGACCTAAGCTGAAGGCAGACCCTTAACTGACTGAGCCACTCAGGTGCTCCATATATTTAGAGTAAGAAAAAGAAGATTTGTATGGTCCTGAAACCTGATGTCTTAATCCTGCTTAAAAATGATTATTTGACCTTTGAGGACTATACATACCATAACAGATTAAAAAGCTGAAAAAGAATTTTGGATAAGAAGTATGTGAAAGAAACTCGAAAGGGATCCATCCAAAACTTTTTATTCTACTAAGCCCATTACCTAGGCTGCCTATGACATTTCCTCATCAGATGTCAGTAGATATACGTGCAATAAATCCTTACCTCTGGGAGTTGTCTGGATATTCGAATCTGGTTGTGTGGTTTATCATTTATTTGGTATCGCAAAGCATCAACTCGACCTTTCCGATGGCCACTAGGAATAATTTCTTCACCTCGCAACCAGTAAAAGTGAACTGGGCGTTTACAATCTATCAAAAGATATCAAAATTTTATTTAATCATTTAGGAAAATTTGGTTATTAGAATACCAGCAATAAAGAACTTAAGAATAATTGTGCAAATTAAAAATTATCAAAAATTACTCCTTGATGTAAGATGGAGTCTGGGTTATATGATGATTTAACTTAAATGACTTTGACTTAAATGCTATGCTCATTTACTGTCTACTTGCGCCATTCATCATACACTAAGCACTAACAGTTAAGAATAAATGTAAAGAAAATAAGACCAACAGGGATATCACTCACCAGAAATAAAGTTTTTATAGGACTCAATTAATAAATCAATCTTCACAATAAATCTCAAAGGTATGTATAGTTGTCATCACCTCCACTTTACAAAAGAGGAATCTGGATCTTGACAAAGTCAAGTTTTCCTAAGCCAACAGTCAGGAGTAGTCAAAATCCAGAAGGTTTCTTTCTCTCAAAACCACTTCCTTCCCAACTGAGACAGAAGTAACATGCTCACTACAGGACTCATTTGAGCACACATCTACAGTTATAGTAACATTAATTCAATTAATATTTATTAAGACACCTACCAGGCACTAGATACAAAGTAATGAATACCTGAGAAACACTGATTTTTAAAACCATCTGTTAATTTTTCATGTCTGCACTGAGCACTTAAAAGAAGTTTCCGATTGTTTCCTGGGAATCCAAAATGGCTAGGTTTGAATCCTGAACTCCAATCTACCACCTATAGGTTCTCTGACTAGGTTCATTTTACCTTTCTGTACCTCAGGTCGGTTTTCCCATTTATAAAACAATGCTACCTACTATAAGCGGTTACAGTGAGGATTAAATTGGTCGGCATATATAAAAATCTAGAACAGGGCCTGGTACACAGTAAGTACTGAGTAAATGTTAGGTATTTTAATCAGTATCACTTTTAATGTTCACACTTCAACGAGAAAGTACTATTATCGTAATTCTCATCTTCGGAACGAGAAAAACTGCTTTACCCTAAAAGAGGTTCATGAACTGACATACAGTCATGTAGCTTTTTGGTGGAAGGGCCAAAAACCAACTTCAGGCCCGCCCCGCCCTCTCCGAGCCCCGTCCCTTAACCACCGCGGAGTGCTCTTCATTCCACTCGGCCGGACCTTCACAAAGCGGGACCAAAGACTGCAGTCGCAGAAGGCTGCGCAGCTAGTAAGTGGCAGCACAGTCCCGGCTGGGAACGCAGTCTCCAGATTTTTAGGGCTATTAAACCTGGCGGCGGGGGCGCCTGGGTGGCTCAGTGGGTTAAAGCCTCTGCCTTCGGCTCAGGTCACGATCTCAGGGTCCTGGGATCAGGCCCCACATCGGGCTCCTTGCTCAGCGGGGAGCCTGCTTCCTCCTCTCTCTCTGCCTGCCTCTCTGCCTACTTGTGATCTCTCTGACAAATAAATAAATAAAATCTTTAATCATAAACAAACCTGGCGGCGCCTGATGAACAATGCCGAAAGAAATGAACAGCCCCCCACCTCCCCCGCCCGGCCTCGCAGCCCCCGAGGCTCACCGAGGGTGGCGCCGGCCAGGACGGGATTGTGCACGCCGAGCAGGCCCAGCAGGGTGGCCACCAGCTGATCCAGGAAGGGCGAGGCGATAGCCTCGCGTTCCTGGTAGAGGGGAGGGCGCCCCTTGCGCCGCAGGTAGAAGTGCTCCTGCAGGAGGCAGTCACACGCGGCGCCGCGCAGGGCCGCTAGGTCCAGGGCGGGCGCGGGCTCCGCGGGCTCGGCGGGCGGCGGCAGGCCCGACAGGAACGCGGTCTTGGTGAAGCCCTGATACCAGCGGTCAGCGTTCAGGGCGAAAGTCTGCGGATAAACCACGTACTTCATGAACTGCATCTTGGTGAGGATTCGCAGCTTCTCGTCCACCGACTGGGCCGCGTGCACCGTCGCCTGCCACCGCTCCACTCGCCGCTGCCGTGCCGCCTTGCTCTTGGCAGTCAGGGAGGCCACAATCGGCGGGTAGCGCGCGACGGGGGCCGCCGTGACACCGGGGCTGGTCACTTCTGGACCCGTGACGGCGGCCTGGGCCGCCATGTGCAGTGACAGCCCCGGCCCGCGGAGCGCGCGCCTGCAGCACCTGGCCGCCGCCATCTTGGCTCGGGGGTTCGGACCCAGAGGTTCATTTCAGGAAATGTCGCGGCTCTCTGGCCGTAAGGACCAATCGGAAGCGGCTTTGAGCCAGGCTCCGGGAGGCCGATTCTCAGTGGGCCCGAGTTACGTGGCGTCATCCATTTTTTAGCCAATCAGATCACTTCTCCAGCTTAGTTTCCGGCGCCGCGGAGGGTTTGTATACCGAAAGCTGACTTTGGGTACCTGAAGTTTTTCCGCAGGCCGGGCTGGAAAGAGTGGAACTTTGAGTTGCCGCCACCTAGGTGGCTCTTCCGACCGCGGCGCAAACCTCTTGCCAAAAATCATTTAGGAATGTTCTGCCCCGGAACCTCTAGCCTTTGGTTACATTTACTGGTTTCACGTGTGTGTGGCATATCCCACCTCTTGTCTGTTTTAGTTCTTAGGGTTGAAATTTATTGAAACTATCGTTATAACATGTTTTATTGCTAATAACATTCTTATTTTTAAAATGATGCAAGCATCACTCATAGATGACCACTGCTAATCTTTGGAAAAATAATTCCATATGCCAATTGATATATAGATAATTTGTTTTAATTCCCCTAATTTACAATCCGTTTAGTTGGATTTAACTGGGGAAAAAAAGGAAATAATAATAACAAAAAAAAACCCCTAAGAATTGTGTTTAAATTTTGCTTTGTATTAAAACTTATTATTTCAACATGAGTCGATTCCTACTAATCTTTCAGCATTTTGAAGAAAGGAACTGTTATTTTTAATCTTCAGCAATCAATACCCATGCATAGTGGATAATCACTAAGTACTTGCTGAAAAAGTCACCTAAATCTCTAGAAATTTAAGCTCATTTCAGATAATCTAATTTATTGACTCTTCTATTACGGCTAGGAACTGGAAAAATACTTACTTGGATTTATTGCAACAGTTCTTGAGGGTATTGAAAACCAAACATTTTTTTGCTAAAAATGAGTTATAACTATGTGTACCTTTATGTTAGAAGTGATGATGCAATTTAACTATGAAGTTGCAAGTCTGTTAAACTGACATTTAGAAATACATACTTCAAATTTATTACAATAATATCTTCTGTGAGAAGTTGCTAGCAGAATCTCAAATATGCTTATGACATTAATATTACAAAAGAAATGCATAAGCGAGTTAAGATTTTTAAACCTTACTCAGTATTTAAAAGGTAAAACTGAGGTGCTCAATATTACCTAAATTGAAGTGACACTTATTTGTGAAAAGATAATATATTTTTAGAGAATATATCACAGAAATCCTAACTCAATAATTGTTAGTATGGTATGAGAAATGGTATGAGACTACCATTCCAACCTAGATTTTAGGATTAGAAATCAGAACTAGAGGGCGCCTGGGTGGCTCAGTGGGTTAAAGCCTCTGCTTTCGGCTCAGGTCATGATCTCAGCATCCTGGGATCGAGGCCGCATCAGGCTCCCTGCTCAGCGGGGAGCCTGCTTCCTCCTCTCTCTCTGCCTGCCTCTCTGCCTCCGTGTGATCTCTCTCCCTCTGTGAAATAAATAAATAAAATCTTTAAAAAAAAAAAAAAGAAATCAGAACTAGAGACCAATTAACACTGTAAGGCAGAACACTATTTTCAGAAGTTGCTTTTATACTTTTTTGGCCAGTGAATCAAAATAATTTCAATTTGTCCAATATTTGCTGATTACCAACGTTATGAACCAAGGAGGGAGGCTCTGGGAAGGGCAAGAGCATGCTTAGTGAAGGATGGGGCAGGACCATATAGTAGGAGAGCATACGGGTGGGAAAGAATCAAGCCAGGACCGTGAAGAAAAGTTGGCTTTCTTTCTAGTATGATCCAAAACTTTTATATTACACACAAAGAAAGAGATATAAGGCTGAATCATACAGCATGGCAAGAGCAGTATTGGGACTGAAATCCAGGTTATCTGCCTGTTAGTTTTATTCAATGAATGATTGTTTAATGCATTTTATGTGATAGGCAGTGAATGAAGTGCTCAGGATACTCAGTGAACCAGACAAAAGCTTATACTCTAACAGAAGGAAACATGCAGTAACAATATAAAAAATAAGTAAATGATAGGATTTGTTAAAAGTGGGTAAATGCTATGGAAAAAAAATAGGACAGGGAAAGTAAGGATCATCAATGCAGTCTGCAGAGAGAGGGCTCGTATGCAATTTAAAGTGTATGGTCAGAGTAGTGCTCATGGAAAACCTGACACTACAGAAAAGGCCTGAAGGAAGTGAGGGAGTGACTGATGCCAATATCTAGGGAAAGAGGATTCCAGCAGGAAGAACAGCTAGTGCAGAGACCTTGTGATGGGAACATGCCTGCTGGGTTCTAGAACCAGGAAGGAGGACAGTATGACTGAAGGAAATGATAGATGTGGAGAGTAGTAGGAAATGGGATGAAGAAGAAAAGGAGCCAGAATTTACAGGTTCCCAGAGGCAACTGCTAGGATTGTTAAGGCTCTTAAGAGTCTGAGAGGAATAGGAAACCATTAGAAGATTCTATTCAGAGGGAGTTCACAGTATGACTTAGGTTTCAAAATACTTATGCCAAGTATTAGGCAGTTTGGGTGCTGAAACAACAGAAATTTATTTTCTCCTAGTTCTAAAGGCTGGAAGTCTGAGATCCGGGAGCCAGCATGGTGGGGTTCTGGTGAGAGCTCTCTTCCCGGCTTGAAGAAGGCTGCCTTCTTGCAGTGTCCTCACATGGCAGAGAGAGACTGAGCTCATGCATATCCCTTATTATAAGGTGAGAAGCTTATCAGATTAGTGTCCTAACCAAATGACCTCATTTAACCTTAATGACCTCCATATAGGCTCTGTCTCCAAATACAGTCATATTGGGGGTTTCAGCTTAAACATACGAATTTTAGGACACAATTCAGTCCAGAACACTATGACTAATTGGGAAATAAAGATTGTGGAGCGTCAAATTTGGAAGCAGGGAAACCAGTTAGAAGACAATTTTCCATATTTCTGGGAAGAGCTGATTCTGGCCAGAAAGGACAACAACAGTAAAGATAGTAGGAGTGGTTACAGATTTTCAATTGGGTATGTGTAGGAGAAAGACTCTAAAATTTTGGGCCTGAACAGTCAAATAAGAGAAGGCCTGTGCACAAGAGATGCATTTTTCCTTTAATCTCTCATCTTTTTCTGGGGTGGGTGTTGAAGAGGGAAGTGATTTGGGGAAGGAAATAGAATTTGTGAAATTTGAATTCATCTATTTATATGTGTTTATTTGATTGACATTCTCCTAGAAGAAAATAGATAATAAAGATTTAACATCCCTATTAAAGTTGCCGCTAGTCTTAGATTTAAGTATTATAGTCAAAAGCTATGACATTCACCAATGATTTTGAACCCTCTCTACTTCATTCGCTCAACAAATATTTATCAAGTGACTGCTCTATGCCAGCACTGTCCTAGGTACAAAGGATACAGCAGTGAAAATGACCTTCATGGAGCTTACCTGCCAGTGGATAAAATCGTCTAGTCAAATATATCAAATGACCAAATGTACATGTTTTATGTTAGGTGGTGATAGGAGGCAAACGGAAAATACAGGAGGGAAGGAGACTAAATCACAATGGGTGGAGTGGAGTGATTTCAATAGACAGGGCAGAGACGGCCCCCCCTGAGAAGGTGACATTTGAACAACATCTGAAGGAGATGAAGGCTAGAGACATGTGGATGTCTGGAGGACAAATATGAGCCAGGGCAAAAGCCACAGCATATCTGAAATTGGGAGGAACAGCAAGGAGGCCAGAGACCTAAACGTGAAAAGGGACACTGGCATTTTGTTGGTGGTAGCCAATATCTCATTCAATACAGTTTCTGATGAGTTGTGTGATGTTTATAATCACAGTGTTTTGGGGTTTTTTTCCCCCTCCTATTGTGGTTGGGCATCAGAACAGTTCTGTTGATGTTTGGATGAGATGAAAGCTGCCCAGTGGATTGCAGTCCTTATCAGAGCTTCTTAGATCTAAAGTTGAGGATGTGGGAAGGAAATGGCAACAGGATATTTTCTATGTACAGATGTGGATGGGAATGACAGCTGGTCCTTTTGAACTGTTTCCTTTATATGTGTGTGTGTGTGTGTTTATTTATTTTAACCAACGGCTTATTTTGTACCTGGTTGCATATACAACACATTTACAGAAAACTGAAAATATAAAGTACTACTACGGGAGAGGTGTGTGTGAGTGTGTGTATGTGAACAATTTTTGATGGTGTTTAGAATCAACAGGAAGGAAGCTAAGTGTCTACGTCTTAGGCCAGGTACTATATTAAATATTTCATATGGATCATCTCCCATAATCTCACAATCATGCTCCAAGGGTAATAGTATTTTTCTTCTTTTTGTTTTTGTTTTTTACAAAATCACAGAACTCTTGCTCACAACAGATAAAGAATCACAAAAACATTTTTTAAAGGATTTTATTCATTTATGAGAGACAGAGCATGAACACTAGGGCAGAGAGGGGCTGAGGGAGAGGGAGAAGCTGACTCACAGCTGAGCAGGGAGCCCAATGCAGGGCAGGATCCCAGGACCCTGAGATCATGACCTGAGCCCAAGTCAGAAGCTTAACCAACAGAGCTACCCAGCCCCGTTTAGCTAAAACGATTTTGAAAAAGAAGAATAAAGGATCAGTCTACTTGATTTCAAGGCTTTTGAGACCATAATCAATGGAGGAAAGCTAGCCTTTTCAACAAATGGTGCCGGAGCAATTGGACATCGACAGGCCAAAACTGAAACAAAATAAAAAAACTTTGACCTATCTCTTCTATCTTTTGGAAAAATTAAATCCAAGTGGATCAAAGACTTAAATTTAAACATCAAATTATTAGGAAAAAACAAGAGAAAAAATCTGTAGGGGTTAGGGCTAGGCAAAGAGTTCTTAGAGTTGACCAAGAGCATGATCCATAAAAGAAAAATTAATAAATTGGGCATCATCAAATTAAAACTTTTGCTTTGCAAAACACCCTTGTTAATACCCTTAGTAAGGAAGGCACTTGTGATGAGCACTGGGTGTTGTATGTAAGTAATGAACAACTGAGTTCTACTCCTGAAACCAATATTGCACTGTATGTTAACTAACTAGAATTTAGATAAAAATGTGGAAAAAAAAACCCACCCTGTTAAAGGATGAAAAAGACAAGCTACAGAGTGAGTGAAAATAATTGCAAACCATATATCTGACAAACAACTGGTATCTGGCTTTGTCACTTTCACTTTCCTTATTTAGAGTAGATTAATAATATCCACTGTACAAGTTTGCTACAGGGATACATGAGGTGACATATATAAATGATGCAAAACAACATTTGCTGAGTATCAAATACTTTCTATATGCCAGTGGTTTTAATTTCCTCAGCAACATACTTTAAATCAGAGCACTGATCTTCGTGAGAGGTAAGGGATTTGCTCAAGTTCTTAAGTTCCAGAACCAGCACTAGACCAAGAAAATAAAATAAAAGAAAATATTTCAGAATTTCTCGTGTGTTGTTTTGACTAGTTCATGGTTCTTCCTATCCAAGAAATAAGCAACATGAGGGAAACAAAATATTTTCTCTTGGCCTCAAAAATCTTATCAGAAATACTGGGATAATAGGACAGCATAGCAATGGTCAAACAGTTCTGAGTTTGCTAAGCTATGAAACACAGGAGATCACAGCGGAATTCTTATGTATAATGTTGAGATGATACCAGAGGCAAACCTAAGTCAGCTCAAAATGACATAGATTGGGGCACCTGGGTGGCTCTGTTGTTAAGCGTCTGCCTTCGGCTCAGGGCATGATTCCAATGTCCTGAGATCGGGCCCCACATTGGGTCCCATGTTGGGCCCCATATTGGGCTCCCTGCTCAGGAGGAAGCCTGCTTCTCCCTCTCCCACTCCTCCTGCTTGTGTTCCCTCTCTTGCTGTCTGTCAAATAAATAAATAAAATCTTAAAAAAAAAAACCCGACATAGACTGTATAGATGAGTGGAGAAAGTTGACTGCCACAGCAAATAATTATTTATCTAATTTTGCTCCCATGATATAAGAGCATTTCAACTTTTATTATACTCAGGATAGAGTCCTCCACTGTGGGTGAACAACTCAAGGCTTTAGTGTCCTGCAAATCGACATAACGAGAAAATATGATCAAGACAAAGAATGATTCACTAAATAAAAAAATAGTAATTGGCATCAACTTCTATAGTCCATATCAATAGCGTAATGTGGCAGACAATTTCCCACAGAAATCAAGGTTAATACATCAATTTAAAAAAACCCACAAAATTTATCAGATTCCAGCGCAAAATTTTTACCCCAGGCACTGCCAAAGTTTGTAGGAATAAAGCAGGTTGTTTTCCTGACTGTACTTTGAATCATGATTAAAACATAGCACTGAGCTTTCATGTTATAATGGTTTGTCTTACAAGGGTAAGTTGAAAAATAGCCTGCGAAGTTCTTTCCTAAGAACTTGAAAAGTGTAAGTATGTAGTTCCTGTTGCTGTTGTCAGCGTTGGTGTTGGGGCTATTGGTGGTGCCAACTAAGCAGTACACTTACAGACAGAGGAATAACTCTTGCTTTGACTAAGTACGTGTGTTGGCCATATTCATAACTGAAAATTGCAACTTCAAAAATAACTTCTGTGATTTTCACTTCTCAAGGTAAGTCTGATGAACAAGTAGGTAACATTTCAGATGTACAAGAAACTGCTGATTCAGGATTCTCCAACTTCTTGGTTGCCTTCTCTTGGTATACTATCGATGAGAACTTGCTGCTTTCCAGCCAGTTTACGTAATTTTTTTTTGCTTACAAAGGGAAATCAGAGCCACTGCCGAGGTTCGGTGGCCTTCTCGAAATCAATGTTTCTTAAATTATAAATGCCCAAGGAAAACTGTTCAGAGTCCAAGGGATGGGCAGTGAAAATCTCTCTTCCTTCCTCACTCTCAGTCCTTCCTTTTCCTTCTCCAGAAGCAGCCTCCTGTATATTCTAAAGAATTCTATTCCTGAGTAAGAATATCTACATATTACACACAAACACTCAAAAGGACGTGAGAAATGCTATTTATTCTTGTTACTGACTGCGTATTCAAACTTGCTCTGAAAAGCTATTTCATTCCTGCATCTTGGAGAAAATTTAAGGCAAGTTCTACTATTTTTCTAGTTGATCTTAGATAAGTCTTCTAGTTGCTTCTAGGTATAAAAATATCTTAGTTCTGTAATTACATGCTCAGCTCAATGCAATAAGAAACAAACAAAAAAATGCCATCTACTTTCTTTAAAGTCCTGTGTTCTCTCCACCCTTTTCTCAGTCTGCCTAGGCTGTTTCCTCTAGGAGGCAGCTAGGGTGGGCTTCCTCTGTTTGCCCACAGCTGCTTCTCCCCTTGCTCACTAGGCTGCCAAGTTGTGAAGCAGACACCAGTCCACTATGTTCTCAAACACCAGAAGACCAGTACTAAGCTCTTCCAAAGTGTCCTATTACAAGGTCATTTTCTAGCTGAGCTGGAGGTAAGGGCAAATCACCTCTCCTGCTCTCTCAATGATGAGGTTGGGCGGGGGAGACTCTCAGCATACCCTCTCAGTCTCTCCTGTCTTTTGGGTTGAGGGGAGGGGTCAAAAAATACAAAATCATGTTGCATAAACTTTTTTGCAATTCCTGGCATGGGGAGCCTAGCAATTTACCTAATAGGGAACTAGCTGGTACCTCATGTTTGGGGGCTTCAGCTAAAAATAAGACAGAAATAGTCATATATACACAAATATATATATATATGATATTATTACATATAGTATATAAGTAGTATAGTATATATTATACTACAGTGTAATATATAATAGTATATGTTTTAGTGTCATATGTGTGTATGTATATAAAAGAGTGAGAAATGGGGTGGGAGAGAGAGAGAGAAAGAGAGCTTTATCCTCTTTCTTGAAATCATTTTAGGTATCTCATCAAGGAAGCAATATACTCATCATAATTTTTGTATTTTATTACATTCTAATACAAGTATTTATTGCCCACTGGTATGCATGGTTATTTTATAAGAATAAACACATCTGATTAATCAAATCACTCATTTCCCCAACTGCTGCCTTACTGAGAAAGTCCCTGGGGAAAGCAATCTTTCCAGAACGTAAAGGCAAGCTTCACAAGGAGTGGCTGCCTGCCCTGCACTCTTTCTTTCTGAAGATGCAGGAAGACCTAAACCATTAGGATAAAGGTCCCATTCTAAGAAGGGATAAGAAGCAGAAAGAGGTGTGTCCGGGACATTACTATCTTCCTTAAGTCATGCACTAACCCAGATGCTTGCCTCCAGACTTTTTGTTCTGGGAGGGGAAAAAATGAACAATACTGGTTTATTGCTATGCTATAGATATGTTTATCTGCAATCTGTTTTCTTTTACTCTTGGCCTCAGAACAGCAGACCTGATCACTGCCTCCCACAAAGCTCATAAAGCTATAAATATTTTATATTGATGCTTATATAGAGAGAAAACATATGATTTCTTCTCCTGTTTGAGGAGGATTTGTTTCAAATGAAAAGAGAATTAATCTCATACATACCATGAAGAGTCTTCTAGGGCAATAGCTAAAAATGTAACTCATTTTTTCCCATAGCTGCATTATAGTCCATGGTACGCATTTGCCATAATTTATTTAGGCAATCTCTTGGATGAACATTCAGTTTAATTCATTTTTTTCTAATTTCTTTTTTTTTTTTTACATTATGAGCAATACTATAATAAATATTTTTAAGTACTGATGCTTTTCTTTTTGTGGGCTAGACTCTGAAGAATGAAGTTTCTGTGACACAGGTAACATGCATTTTTATTTTTAGATGTTACCAACAATTTATGCACCTACCACAGTGCATAAGGTACACATTTTCTCACATTCTCACCATATTTGCCAAAGTATATGAAATGTCACCATTCTTTTTTTTTTTTTAAGATTTTATCTATTGAGAGAGTGCACGAGCGGGGGCGGGGGAGCGGGATGCAGTGGGAGAAGCAGGTTCCCACTGAGCAGGGAGCCCAATTGGGCTCCATCCCAGGACACTGGGATCATGACCTGAGCTGAAGGCAGACGCTTAACCAACTGAGTCACCCAGGTGCCCTGACACATCCCCATTCTTTATCATATCTACATATATCTCCCATAATATAAATTCCACAAGAGCCAAAATCTTGCCTTTTTCAGAGCTATCTCCCTAGCTCTGAGTGAGGAGAATATATATTTCCATCGTAAACAACTAAAAGACATTTTATCTAGGTGTATTCTTTTTAAACACATACATATACCCTAAGAATAATAATGTAATTACCCTTCAACATTCATGTGCCATGTAGATTATCTATCATCTTGTCTACAACTAGCTAGGAGAAGAACATCTAGGAATAGAATGTATTTAAGACTTTTTTGGTGATGGTGAGGTAAGAAGGATGAAAACCTTTGGAAACATGAAAAATAGCCCAAGGAGGAGAGGTCTGGTTGGAGAATATAGCAGGAGCTTCTGATTCTTTTGGTGGTCATGGGAATATGCCACCTTCCTGAGCAGAGACAGGACTACAAGAGGAGAAAAGAGTAAGTGGGGCAAGCATGCAGAGCCAGTAATGAGGTGTCTCACTCACCTCCAGGGCAAACTTAAAGGGCTCAAAAAACTCAGCAATGAACATGAATTATGTTTTAATGAAACAACTTTAAACCAATCAAAATTAATATCAAAAAGTCCATGAGGAGGGCGCTTGGGTGGTTCAGTGGGTTAAGCCTCTGCCTTCGGCTCAGGTCATGGTCTCAGGGTCCTGGGATCGAGGCCCACATCGGGCTCTCTGCTCAGCGGGGAGCCTGCTTGCCTCTCTGTCTGCTTGTGATCTCTCTCTCTCTGTCAAAAAAAAAAAGTCCATGAGGAGCAAACTATGAAAATTTTAAATAAAGACAGGATCTGCAGAAGCACTGATATACTCACAATCTACTCAGAGCGAGTCTAGAAGTGAAACCCTGCTTCCTTAAATTCTAAACTGGTGAGTTTCCCTTCATCCTATTCTCTACCTGCCTGTTGTTTCTGGTCCTTCCTCTCCAACAAGGACTTCTTAGGAGGACACCAGTGAAATCGAATATACTTTGGGGGGTGGCAGAGGGAGGGGGAGAGAGAGAATCTTAAGCAGGTCAGGAGACTTGATCTCATGATGCTGAGATCATGACCAGAGTTGATATCAAGTGTGGGTTGCTCAACCGAATGAGCCAGGTGCTTCATGAATATATACATATGTATATATGTATATATATATATATTTTTATATACAGGGCCAGATTTTAATATGGCTTAGTACTCCACCCAACTAATTATACCCTAAGCATGAGGCTATATATTTTCCTATTTCTTTGTCATTGAAATATGAACACGTCAGTCAGCAATATGAACTATCTGAAATCCAAACATATATTTCAAATGTTCTTTCAACTTGCACAACACAGTGTTCCTTAACTTATGCACATGGCAGTAATCTGTTATATTTAGAACATATGGCTGCATTTGATATATCAAATGTCTTTTGCAAGTGAAGTCATCACCCCAGTTTTATGGAAACTTGTCTGCAATATGACATAGGGGAAAAACAATGATTTTCCTCTCATTATTCATTAGATTTTTTTCATATTCACATCAATATGAGTTGGTCTAAAAATTAATTTTTCCTAAAATAATTCAAGTAGTTAAAACAGTCTTAAACAGGGCGCCTGGGTGGCTCAGTGGGTTAAAGCCGCTGCCTTCGGCTCAGGTCATGATCCCAGGGTCCTGGGATCGAGGCCCACATCGGGCTCTCTGCTCAGCGGGGAGCCTGCTTCCTCCTCTCTCCTCTCTCTCTGCCTACTTGTAATCTCTCTCTCTGTGTCAAATGAATAAATAAAATCTTTAAAAACAAAACAAAACAAAACAAAACAAAAAAACAGTCTTAAACAACTTATAAACAGCCATCAACGTTTGTTATTCACAGTGGGAAAGTAAATTGTTACTGCCTTTCAGGAGAGTACTTTGGTGATATAGTTCAGCCTCCTAAAATGCCCATTACTTCTGACCTTGAGGAAATAACATAATTCAAAGGGAGTGACTCATATAATTTCAGAAATTAAAATATGTATTTTTATATATATACTTTGTATATATTTGTATTGTATTTACACACACACACACACACACACACACACACACACACACCCCTTGTAAAGATGACCATAGGTCAACTGCTGTCCACTCCCAGGGAAAAGTTTACCTTTGCCCAGATGGGGCCAGAGACTCACTTCTCATGCACCATTACCCCCAGGAGAAGATCTAAGTCCCTGCTCTCTTATCAGGATATTTAAAGATCCCAGAACAGGTGAACTGCAGATAGGATCAGCCCTTCTGCCGGGACTGCTCTTCTGTGAACACTTCCGCCCGGCTCCCTAGTTCTCCACCAGCAACACATTTCCCTTCTCTTCCCAGTTAGTGCACCTTCTGCCCTTTCTTTCCTGCATTTGAGTCGCCACTTTGCCTCTTCTTCTCCTTCCTCTATTTTATATGGTCACGTGTGAGAGGGAAAACAGCTCTGAAAACATGGCCTTACACCAGGTTACAGGAATCCAATCACTGTTTATCCTTCAGTAAAGTCCAAGGTGGAGAAAATGGTCCCAGGGTAAAAGTGAAAGAGGGGAAGAGGGAAAGATGTCAAGAATAACTTTCTTGGCACTTGGCAATATAATCTTCGTTATTTGTAGTAGGAAATTTGTGATTGTAAATCGTAAACATTTGTAATAGCAAATAGCACACATGCACACAATATCTAACAAGAGGGGACTGTTTAGGTAAGTTGTAGTACATTTACATTAAAAAATCCTATGAAACCATTAAAATAAAATTTATAAAATAATAAAATGTTTTCGAAATAAAGATACATTTAAACACCAAGATTTAAAAAAAAAAAAAAAACCTGCAGAGACTTCACGATCTAATAGGAAATATATGCACACAAAGACACATAGAAAAAACCAGGAAGGAAGTACAATTAAAATGTTGACAAAAGTTGAAAGCAGGTGATGAAATTATTGGCATTTTTCTATTTTCTTTTCTTTTTTTTAAAGATTTTATTTATTTTATTGACAGAGAGAGAGAGAGAGAGAGAGCACAAGCAGAGGGAGCAGCAGGCAGAGGCAGAGGAAGAAGCAGTCTCGCCTACCAGGCAGCCCAATGAGGCGCTTGATCTTAGGACCCTGGGACCACGACCCAAGCTGAAGGCAACTGCTTAACCGACTGAGCCACTCGGGCATCCTATTGGCATTTTTCTTCCCTGTAATTTCTAATTTATTTTTACTGGATGTATCTTTATTCTTTCGTTCTTTTACAAATCAGAACAAGATTTAACTTAGAAGTTAAGAAAAAGATATTACCAGAATCTCAATAGACGCCGTGTATATTATTCCATCAGATGGCCAATTACCTGCTAAATATATCAGATCATATAGTAAAATTCTAACCCAAAGTAGAATTCTGGCCTACAACTTGAGCTGACAAAAACAAAATGAAACAACCACAACAGAAGAGTTGCAGAGGGGCGCCTGGGTGGCTCAGTGGGTTAAAGCCTCTGCTTTCGGCTCAGGTCATGATCTCAGCGTCCTGGGATCCAGGCCCACATCGGGCTCTCTGCTCAGCAGGGAGCCTGCTTCCTCTCCTTGTCTCTCTGCCTGCCTCTCTGCCTACTTGTAATCTCTCTCTCTGTGTCAAATAAATAAATAAAATCTTAAAAAAAAAAAAAAAAGAGGAGTTGCAGAGGTACCACAAGAAGACAGGTAGTAGGAAGAGAACCAAGATAGAAGGCACAATGTCATGTCTGACCTGTCCGTTCTACATCAATGGGAGAGTAAACAGAATCTTAGACTTGTGCCCACAAAGTATCATGAACTAGAAGAGAAAGTGATGCCCTTGGCTGAGGAGTTTCTTCTTTTATAGCTACACCTCCATGACTCCCCGAGCCCAGCAGTCATCAGAACACAAAATCGTTGATGTGGGCTGAGGATTTTGGACCTGAGTTTATCTTTTATATTGTCATGACCATATCTTCTATGTAGAGCCTTGTATGCCATATAAATTTTGTATATGATTTTTGAGGTGATGGTCAACTATGGCAGAACTATGAGCAGAGAAATTATGCCATATGGAAAAGTAACTGCTGGCAGCAAAGAATAAATGTAAGGGGTCAGAGTAGAGGTATTGGAATTGACAAGAGAAAAATGTTGAGACACTGAATGAAGTTGGCTGAAGTGGTGGTGGAAAGAGTGATCTATAGGAGAGATATTTTGGATGTATAACAAACTGAACTTATATGTGGAAAATAAAGGAAAATGAGAAATCATCTAGAACAACTCTAATGGAAACAATAGAAATGGTAGCATCATTTTCCAAATGTGAAGGAAAGAAGGTTTTTGTGGGAAGATGATGAATCCAGTTTTGAATAGCCTCCTACCAACTATTTGATATATGACAATGGAACTCAGGGCAAACGACTAGGCTAGAAATACAGATGTCGGAATGAATAAATATGTGGTAGGTTGAAACCACGGGTGTCAGCGAGATTGCCTTGAGACATTGTTGAGAATGAGATGAGAGTAGTTTGGAACTTGATGGACACCAATATTTTAGGAGTTGACATATTAGAGAAACTTTGCCAAGGCAAAGGAAGAGAAACATTTTCAAAGGTAGAGAAAGGCCTGGAGAGAGTGGTTTGGTAGAAATCATACTAGAGAATCCCAACTAGGGTTGAACTATGAAGAGAACTTCAATAAGAAACAAATCATTCCAATTGATCTGGGAACAAAGAAGCTATGAGTGATATTCGTGAGAACATATTTGTGGGGTGAACTGAGAACTAGTTTGCTCCGGGTTCTATAGGTGAGGAAATGGAGTCTGTAAGTCTTTTTCAAAAACTGTAATTTAATATTGAATATATGCAAGATGATATTGATAATATTTTTCTAAAATTTAAAGAATAAAACAAAATAAACAGCCAGGTATCCATCACTCAATTTAGGAAGTAGTACATTACCAGAAGCTTTGAAGAATTCCCCCTCCACTAACACCCCAATTTTATCCCTCCTTCTCCTCACCCAAAGGTAGCTTTGTGTTTGCAGTTCTTTTGTTTGTCTGTATAGTTTTTATCATCAGTGGATATGCTTAAATATTTACTTTCCAAATGTCAGCTCTGGACTTGTGCAGTGAGCAACTTGTGTGACTGTTCAAGGTAGTCCTAGTTATATATTGTTTAGTTTTCATGTTTTGTGTGATGAATTTGAACTTCAATGCTTCAGAAAAGAGAAGACTTCAACCTCTAGTTCAAAAAATAGAAGCCAAAGATCCTTAGAGTTGATAGCTCTTAGAAAACTATGAGGATCAGTCTATTTCATTCAGGGGCTTAAATTATGTGAATTATCCAGTCCATCTTTAAAATTGTAACAATAGCATTTCTACCTGATAATGATATTATGTTTAAATAAGATGATGCTACTTCAAAGTGCTTAAAAGAGTGATAAGCACATTGTGCGTGTTCAATAAATTTTAGCCACTATTATGATGATTATCTAGCGCCCTGTCATCTTTGGGAGAGGATCGGGAAGATGAACTAGTCTTCACATCCTAATGAGATAAAACACACTATTTTTCCTGAGCCTGCCCTCAACTCCTCATCTTCTGACACTCACACAATATTTATTTTATGTTTGTGGGAAGTTTTAATTTATAACACCCCAACATATGCCACTTAGGATCATAAAAGAATATTCTGTAGAGCAATGATAACACTGCTGTAACATATGGTCCTCAAACTAACAGTATTAGCATCACCTGGGAACTCGGGAGAAATGTACATTTGGGAGTCTCGCCCTAGATCTACTAAAACAGAAACTCTGGGGGGTGGTGTTCAGCAATCCATATTTTAGCAAATGCCTTAGTTCATTCTGATGCATGCTAAAATTTGAGAACCACTGCTTTAGGGTGTCATTCTGGGTCATGGTTGGAAAAAGAATTTACCGTGTATGGTACATGTAGATTTCAACTAACAGGCTACTTACAGAAGAGTGGGCAGGGTTAAGTAAGCACACAAGGGATGGTGAAATGCTCAGAGACCAGCAACAGTAAGCGGACATGGCCACCTCCAGTTCTGAAGGGGCCAAAAAGAAAGCACATTGTCAGAGTCCTGAGAGACCTGTCCTCTGAAGAAGGAACCACTTGATGGGACCTGTCACCTTGGGAAATCCAGGTACAAAACAGGGAAGACATAAGCAAGAAATACCCTAACTTCTCTCTTCAGACTCTTTATCCAAGCCAGCTAGAAACCAGTCAGCAAACGAGCCCCCCGGGGAAGGCTATTCTCAGGACTCAGCTTCCCAGTGTGGGGAGCATAGCAGAGAAGGGCAGAGAATAGATCTGGAAGCTGGGCGCAGATGGAGAATGACCAGTGCGTATACTGTGAAGCCTGTGTGAAGAGGAAGACAGAAAGGGAGCTGAGGGCATCATTAATAGAGGCTGTGATTCGAAAGATAGATCAGGTGTCTCCTCAGTGTCTCCTTTTTGTACTTGCAGTTAGTTAGAAGGACTGGAATAGTAAATGCTAGTTTCAGATGAGAAAATTTTGGCTTCATTGAACAAATACCATGTGCATATCGTGAGCATGACACTATCCTAGGCACGGGGGAGTCAGCTGTGAATAAAACAAAACTCTTGCTCTCCTAAAGCTTAGGCGCCAGCCCAAGGAGATAGAAAATCAACAAATACGTAGTATCTCACGTGGTGGATAAGCACTCTGGAGGATAATAAAGTATAAGACACAAGAACAGAGCGGTGGTGGAGGTTTTTATCTAAGTTGATCAGGAACAAGTTGGCTAAGGGACATTTGAACAGAGAACGGAAGGGAATGAAGGAGTGAGCCTTGAAGGTATCTGAGGAAAGAGTTCCGAGGCAGACACAAGAGCAAGTGCAAAGGTTCTCACGCAAGAAGAAGGACGAAGGAGGAAGGGGAGGAGACAGTATCAAAGGTAGCAGGAGTCAATTCCACTGTATTCATAATTCCATAATGAAATAATCTTGTTTATGGTTGGTATCCAGGGTTAAGCCCTTGTTCTGCAAAGAAATAAAGTTTTTATTAATTGTATATTTACAGCAATAAAAATTCACTGCATGAAATCTGGAATAATTAGAAATGGCTACCGCCTTCTTTCTGTAAATCTTTGTTGTTGTTACTTGTTTCTTATTTTGACAAAGAGTGATATGTTCCATCCAATAAATTCAATGATATTTCATAATTTGAGAGTGTCTTAAAATTTAAATAAACTATAAATTTTTAGAATAGTTTTAGGTTTATAGAACAGTTGCAAAGATATTGTAGAATTCTATTTCCATATTCCCGTCAACCAGTTCCTCCTGTTTTTAACATTTTACATTACTGAAGGTCACACCTAAGAAACCAGCATTGGTGCATTTATTTTATTTTATTTTATTTTATTTTATTTTATTTTATTTTATTTTATTTTTTTATTTTATTTTATTTTATTTATTTGACAGAGAGAGGTTATAAGTAGGCAGAGAGGCAGGCAGAGAGAGAGGAGGAAGCAGGCTCCCTGTTGAGCAGGAAGCCCGATGTGGGCCTCGATCCCAGGACCCTGAGATCATGACCTGAGCCGAAGGCAGAGGCTTTAACCCGCTGAGCCACCCAGGTGCCCCCAGCATTGGTGCATTTCTATTAACTAAACTCCACTCTATTTGGAATCCAATAGTCTTTCCATAATTTCCCTTTTCTTTTCCAAGATCCCATCCAAGATACTACATTACATTTAGTTTTCACGTCTCTTTAGCATCCCCTGGTCTGTGATAGCTTTCCAGATTTTCCTAGTTTCTCATGACCTTGACAGTTGGGAGAAGTACTGGTCAGTTTAGTTAGAAAATACCTCTCAAATGGGTTTGTTTGATATTTTCTTCATGGTTAGATTGGGGTGATGGGCTTCAGGGAAAAACACCACAGAAATAAAGTGTCATTCTTGTCAAATAACATCAAGCATACATGCTATCAACATGACACATTTTTGTGATGATTTTAAACAAGGAATTTAACAACAATTGAAGTTTTGCAGAGGGGATAAGCGCCACAAAAATATTTGGAAGTGACAGGAGAAATCGCGTTTTTGCCGTAAAACAAAAGGATATATTTCTGTACTTTGCACACACACACACACACACATCTGTGTGTGTGTGTGTGTGTGTGTGTATTTATCAGAGAGAGAAGGAAAGAGCACAAGCTGGCAGAGTGGCAAGCATGGCAGAGTGGCAAGCAGAGGCAGAGAGAGAAGCAGGCTCCCCGCTGAGCAAGGAGCCTGATGCGGGACTCAATCCCAGGACCCTGGGATCATGACCTGAGCCGAAGGCAGCTGCTTAACCAACTGAGCCACTCAGGCATCCCACGGATATATTTTTGTACTTTACATAAGTATGTATACATATATATATGCTTTTTTAAAAGTAAAAACTGACCACAAGATGTCACTGTTAACTAATGTTTGAGCAAGAAAGTTGCCTCAAAGCAGTTAGGTTTTGTAGTGCCTATGTGGTTAGAAACGATTATTTTAAAAATCTTGGTAATAATTAACCCCCCAAATGTTTCAGTTTTACAAAACCACTAGAATGTTTTGAGTTTGGGATGCTACATTTTTTTCTTTGAGTTTCACAAAATATTTTTCCTTGAATTCACACCCAAGTATATTTATTTGGAAATTTAATTTAAAACAATATGGTTTGCTAATGAAGTTGAATGCTCTATTCCTAAATAGAAAACAAATCCACGGAAATCACTCTGAGTTTATATTACCCTTTTGACCAGTAACAATAGTGTTATTTGCACTAATGAACATTTCCTCGAGAAAAAATTCAATAGAAGATGAAAGGAGAGCGTGATAGAAGATGCTTTACATAACTAGAATTGGTCTTATCCCCAAACAATAACTTTGAAATAAAATTATTAAATTTGCATTGTTTACTTTTCCACTACAAAATTTTAAAAAATGACTCTGCAGGTAAAGTGGGAAGAAGTCTATTTTTAACCCTCTACTTCCAGCATATCTATATTTAAATTTTCCTGGATATAACAGTTTTGATTTTCAAAGCAGATCCCATAACTCTGACTCTCTGACGGTTTTGCTGTTTCCTCACCCTGCTTTCTCTAGAGTCCTCTCTCCCCTCATTTTTCTTCTGCCCCTGACAGTACCTTGCAATTTTTTCATTCTTTGTGAATTTAAGGTAGCCTTGTCCATTGTTGAATAACCATAATGACTAGAAAGTTCTTCGTAGTTGAGCCCGCTATCTACTTCTCCATAGCTTTTACCCTACTTTTGGTCCTACGTTTGTCCTTGGGAACCACACGAAGCTAAATCTTTTCCTGCTTCTTCATAACAGACTTTCAAATACTTTGTAACAAATGTCATTTACTTCCCTAAGCTTCTCTTTCATTTTCCTGAAGGCGCCCAGACTTTTTGGCCATTTTAATATTAGTACTACTTTTTGATCCCCATCATCCTGCTACTCTCGTCTGATATTATAGACCTGCAATAGTCTTAAAATGTGATGCCCAGAACGGAAATTTAATATGGCAGACCTAGCTGGAGGAGCCAAGAAGGCATTGGGACCATTTTGGTAGCCTAATGACATCACTCACTTTACTACTTTATCAATGCTTTGTAAACCCTCTGCTGATGGAATACTGCCACCTAGGTTCCTAGTGGTCTGTTGAGAGTGAGGGTGTGTGTGTGCGTGTGCATGCGTCTGACCCCCATCTACCTCTCTAGCCTTATCCTGAACTTTAATGATTATTACATCTAGGCTATGGCTGACTAAGTAGAAGACCTCTGTCCTCTCAACTTCATTTCCTCTTTTAATAGCACAGGCCATGATGCGTATGTTTGAGATACAATTATACCTCTATATATGTATATGTGTGTGTGTGTGTGTGTGTGTGTGTGTACACTTATTCAATGAGTTCTTATACCATTCATGTGGAATCCTTTCCACGTGATTATCCAAAATACAGAAAGGGGGAAAGTCGTATTTGCTAGATTTCTTGTAATAATGTAGCCAAAGCCAGATGGAACTTGACTTGAAATCCCACGTTTGAATTGTCATCTAGATTTAAATAAACCTATAATTAATGAACTCTTTTGGAATAGAACACCTAGGCTTAATGGCTATCAGTAAACAGAAAACAATGGGATACTAGGTAATGAAGTGACTTCGAATGTAGGAGTAAGAAACAGATGGACTGGTTTCAGGTCTTGTGCTTCCCACTTACCAGCAATGATACGCTCGGCAGCCCTCATATTTGGTTTGATATCGACTCCCAGCATCACTGTAAGGGTTAATTGAGGTGAGGTCTATGGGCTCTTAGAATGGCACCTGGTCTATAGAGGGCACTCAGTAAAATATAGCTATTATGATTCATAACAAACAGTTCTCAAATACGTTCGTACTTTCTGTATACATAGAATTGACATATATTTAAAGAACACATTGATGGATTTACAGTGATACCAGAATATGTGGCCCCCTCTGTAATCTAGTTACAGGTCATGAAAAAGCTGGCAAGAATTGGAGAATTGGCTTCCTGGGATGGGTTAGAACTGTCTCACACAGGATTGATTTTTAACTGAAGCTTGATTAGCAATCTAACCAACTGAACTTCCTCCTTTCTTTAGTGTGGCTAGAGTAGCATTTAGCTCTGGTTTGTTTGACCATCAGTATTAGTCTGCATAGGGTTCTGAGAGAGAGGGTAGCTAAATCTCCTTCATTTCTCTCCTCACTACCTCTTTAAATTCTGGGTCTTCTTTTTCACCTAGGGCTCTCCAAAAACTGCGACGTCATGGAAGAAAATAAAAACCTTCATATAATATACCACACTTTATTTCTGCAGTCTTTTAGAAAATGACTCCGTGGAAATCAAGACTGCTATATTGGTTCCTTTAAATGAAGACAATTTGGAGAATTTCAGAAGGTTTCACCATTACCTCATTTCCATCCCCTGGGTACCTTTAAGTAGCTAGTTCAGCAGGAAATCGGATGATGAATTTCTCAATTCTGTATTATAAACTAAAGATTCACTGATTTCCTCCCAGGTCCGCTATTCATCATTATCAATCTCTCCACAGAAAATCATCATCTGGGCACGGGTCTTAACAATATGTTGCCCCAACACAATTTGGTTCAGGCACAGTTCATCTTCACTGATTTCATCTTCACTGATAATCTAGTGACTCGTTCCCATTGATTGCTGTCAAAATGGTGATACCAAACTATGTCATAAACTACAATATAGGTATGTTATTATGAATTATATTTATTATTGAGTTGTCAAGAAAGCAGATTGAGCTATGTTCACTTACAGGCTCTGTGGTACTACCAAGTTTAAATTAGGCAATGTTAGAAAGCTCACGAATTCGTTTAGCAGTTTACTAAAGAAGTTCCATATTCACAAGTATATTGTAAAGTTATTTATACTGATATCCAGACTAGGGATCTACAAGATCTATAGTTTTCCCCTGCTTTCCTTTTGACTTTGCTCTATTAAAAGGACAATTTTATCATATATAAAGCCAAAACTTTTTTTTTTTTTGGATTGATACTTCGCACTGGAAGATATGTTCTTAAGTCAGGGAATTTCCAATTTGGATACATAGTCCCCTTCCTCTCCAGTCTGTGAGAACAATTTTTCCCTTTGAAAGGAATCTGTACATTAACTTGAGAAGTAATATTAAGAGTACATTTATAAGCAACAAGCACAATCTCATTAAGTATCTTTAATTTAATTTCAATGATATTGAATTTATCTGAAGGACACATTATTCTTGATTTTTCTGATGCACAAGCCTGAACACAAATTACTGTAAACCTCACTCTCTGGCCTTTTCCCTCAGAGGATAGTTAAGGTCAGCAATGATGTATGTTCCAGAACACGGTCAGCAGGGAGAGTAAAAGGTCCTCTAAAAGCCGTTCCCTTCTGGAGTGCCTGGGTGGCTCAGTGGGTTAAAGCCTCTGCCTTCAGCTCAGGTCATGATCTCACGGTCCTGGGATCAAGCCCTGCATCAGGCTCCCTGCACATTTGGGAGCCTGCTTCCTCCTCTCTCTGCCTACTTGTAACCTCTCTCTCTGTCAAAAAAATAAATAAAATATTTAAAAAAAACCCTAAAAGCCATCCCCTTCACTTGTCTTCTTATAATTGGAAATGTGGGGGGTATTATCCACCAATGTGGCTGCTGGCTCTGAGCCTGTATGTCTTCACTGGGGCTCAGCTCAATCTGCCTTGGGACAGAATCTCTGTGGGAGTTGGTGGAAGTTCATCACTCAGCCGTGTGGTTATAGACCACAAATGTTCCAGGAAAACATCACAGAGCACTGGCCCTGTTGGGTACATGGCCCCAGACTCTCAATCGGTCCTCTTTGACATAAGTAAAATAATATGGGTTCTAAAACATGATGCCTTTGCAATTCAAGGGATCACTAAAGAATTTATATTGCAATGTTAACTCAGCTTTGAAACTTGTCCATGAATACCAGGAACAGTGTACTGATTTAAAACTGGAAGACAGATTTAACTTGACTTCATGTTTGTTCTGTATAAGATAGAGAAACAAAAGAACTACAAACTTTTATATATGGATATAAAATGGGTAATTACATCACAATTTACTTATAAATGATAAATTTGTGGGAACATGAAGGGTTATGATGATTAATTTCATGTGCACATGCCTCTGTAATGTTACAAAACTGACATGATTTTCCAAAGAAAAGCATAGTTTTCCTCCTGCTGAGCAGATCCCTCTGATTCTGCTCATTTATCCACTATGGACATCAGTAGAGAATCTGGCTGAGGGACTCTTTGCTCTTAATGACTTTGGATCAGGATGTTTCCTTGAAATTGATTTTGGAACTGGAAAAAATCTTCAGTTAATGTTTTGAGTTTAGATGACTTATTGGATTTGCAATGGCTCATTCTAATTTGCAGTTTTAGATGATTTCCATGGATCATCATTAAAAACTGTATATTAAAACTCTATTACTCAACACTATCTATTACATGACAGGGATTAGAAGCCCTTCAATGAAGTAGAATGGGATGGGCTATGGATCTATTTCTACATCAAAACGTAAGCACTGAACTATGGTAATGCCAGCAGCTAGTCACTGACCTCGTCTTCGTTACTGCATCCCAACCCCCAGGGATTACAGAGATAAATGTAGTTTTAGTCCCTTCCCCCTTCCCGTCCATCTGCCACATAGTCACTTTTCACCAGCACTTAATTCTCTATCAAAATATTTTTCCAGGATGAGAAAAGAACCAACTTCCAGGCAAGAGAAAAGAGATTCTAGTTAATGACTTCCAGATAAGAATTTGCTTATTTTCCTAATGGCCTACTGTGTCCTGCTAAGCTATCATGTCACAAACAGAACAGATAACTTTAATGGGACAACTGCCTCAGGATCTTGGGACAGAGCCACAGCACCTCTGTCTACATAAAATATTTTTCTAAATAAATAAATTAATGGGAGCTGCAAACAAGTGGAATCTAAGAATAATATAACTAAGTCTTCAGGCAAAATATTTTTACAACATGTGAAATTAATAAAAGTAAAATCTCTGAAGGCTACAGGCATAATTTTCTGTCTACCATGAAAAAACATTTTCTGTCCATAGGCGATGGTGTGGAGAAAGATGTGAATGTAGTGAGAACATATTTGTTCACTCGAAGGCAGGACTGAGAATTCCAGGCCAGCGTTACGTCATTCAGATGTCCTTTTGCTCTTTTCCACCATAATTATCTAAGATAAGTCTCCCAGAGTAGCCACTAATATGAAACCCTTGGTAAACAAAATGTAAACACTAAACAAACAGTAATGATGGTCTTTAGTTCACCACAGTGGTCTGAACACATCAAACATGAATGAGTAGGTGGTTTCCAGAATACTGTCAAATAACGGAAAACAATCCGTTGCTGAAAATAACATTGAGTGGTGGAAGGAGAGATCCCCAAATTATTTCGCCCTCATAAATAATAAATGAAATATAAAAAAACTATTAATAAAAGCACAATAGTAGGGCTATCATTTAAGAAAACCATTTCAGTATGTCCTACTATAACGGGCAGTTATAGAGAGAAAAAGTAAAAATTTGTCACCATTTTCAGAACTACTTTAGCAGGGAGGAGACCTTACCCACCTCCAGGAACATACTTACTTTTTGCTTACTTTTATCTATCTGTAAATGATGTCCAGGAGGAAAAAAGAAGTCCTACTTTAAGGAGATATTGGGTTTAATGTTTGCAAAATGGCTTGTTCGCCTAGATTAAAAAAAAAAAAGTACAAAGTATTATTATAGCATTTGTGGCATTGAAACCTATAATTAAAGTGACCAAATATTTTCCATAAACGCTCCTTTATATTTAGTCCTTTACAAATTTTTTGCAAGTTCGTAATTTGAAGCTAAAACTTTCCATGTTCTACATATTAATAGCTTGGAATCGCTTAAAAATTACTCAGACAAGTTTGAATTTTGGTGATTTGTCTGGGATAATTTGAAAGCCACTGATGTTTCTATGTAAGGTCAAAAGAATTCTATATTTTGGATTAGACCTTAAAAGCAAATGCAGCATGCGGGAAACCACAGGGAGCTTACATACAGTTGGAAAATAACAGTTTAATGATAATAATGTCATTCACAGATTAAAACCATGATCTAAACATGTTCTGTTGCAAATTTTACTTTGGAAATGCATTTGTGATACTGGGATCTGTTCTTCCACTCTCACTGGACTTACCACCTCATCAATTGGCTGTTTGAATGCTGTATAGAAAACCTAGAATATAATAATTATTTTCATATTTCGAAAAAGACTGTATTTCTAGAAGCAGTATAGACTCCAGAATTTTCCATTATATCATACTTCTCTTCACCATTTAAGAAAAACAGTAAGCATGTAAACCTTTGAGATGAATTGTGATCTTATAAACATATGCTATAATAAAATTTAAACACAGATTAATTATAATATTTTAGTTTTTGCTCTTTAACACTTAGCCAATAGCCATTATGAGGCAGGGGGTACAGGATGAGGGCAGAGAAGAGGGAGGTGAATAATCCCTTTGGTTTTATGTATTATGCATACATTTCTTTCATATTTGTTTAAAATCCGGTATCCGTAAAGTGCAACTAGCCAGGCAATTCACTCTATTTTATAAATGAAAGGAAACAAGCTGATGAAGATTTGTTTTTTTAATTCTCAGAGGTTAGGGAAAGATACTGGCATATTTTGCACACCTAACTTGAGAGCACAGGTCATTCATCATACATTTATTGAGAATATTCTATGTCTCGCTGGATTAGGCAAAAGCAGCCCCAAAGATTTAGACACAAATAGAAAGTTGTTTCAAGGAATTGAGGGGAATAGAAAGTAATTTCAATTCAGGGTGTTGGAATAGTACCTTGAAAGTAAATTTTCAGGGTTTGGGGATAGCTGGAGAAGAAAGTTATAACAGTTCTGGACAGTTGGCAAAGCCAGTTTAGAGGACGGTAAGCTACCTCGAAATTCTCCAGTAAATCTTCACATGCTCTGGAATTTAACGAGAGCCTTGTTTCTCATTGTGTGGTCCATGGACTGGCATTGGCATTTTCTGGAAGTTTGATGATATGCAGAATTTTGGGGGCCCAATCCAGACCTACGAAATAAGAATCTGCATTTTACAGAGATTACTAGGCAATTCATATGTATATTAAAGTTTGAGAATCACTGTCCTAGATTCTCTCTTCCTAATAACTTTCAAACCCAGCAGAAAGGAAAAGTTTGTTTTTCCTTCTGTGTTTGAAATTTGGAAAGACCCCTCTCAAAGAGCACCTTCAATCATGCAGTATATTTCAAGCAGTGAGAATGGGCCTGAAATAACCCTTGATTCTGTGTGAACGTAAAAGGTTCGAAAGTTCCTATTTGCCAGAGGCATGTCAGAGTGATAGTAAGAAGCCTGGGGATCTGAGGTTACAGGGGATTAGGACTAGGAAAGTAGTCAGGACGTGGGTCTTTTGACTGGGGATTGTGACATGACCGTGATTGTTGGCAACAGCAGCACAGGCTCTGGGCAGAAGGGAACAGATACATCAACAGTGGAGACCAGAAGTGATCAAGAGGGCAGCTCATGGGGCAGAATTCCCTTCTATCTCAGTCTTACAGGTTTTTCCTTTTGTTCAGATACACTCCAGGGAGGGTGAGGAGGAAGGGTGATGTGGAATGGGAGAGTCTTTGATTCAGCCAGCTAACCTCTCCAAGAGACTCAGCTCTAAGCTGGAAGAAACTGGGTTGCCTTGCAGCGTTAAGTTTGTAAGTTTTTTCTCTATTAGAAGATAAGGGCTATGAGCAAAAATAATTCTTTTATGGAAAATAAAATTGCACTTCTGCACATTTGACTAATAATATGACAAATTTTAAACCACAATATAAACAAGAGTTATCTTTGCTTAAAATCCTTCAGTGACTTCAAGGGGCACCTGAGTGGCTCAGTCAGTTAAGTGTCCGGCTTTTGGTTTTGGCTCAGGTCATGATCTCAGGCTCCTGACATAGAGCCCCATGTTGGGCTTTGAGCTGGGCCTGGAGCCTGGTTAAGATTCTCTCTCTCCCTCTCTTGTGCTCCAAATGAATGAATGAATGAATGAATGAATGAATGAATGAATGAATGAATGAATGAATGAAGTTATTTAAAAAATCCTTCAGTAACTTCTTATGGCTATGGAATTAGACATGATAACTTGGCACATACCATTTAATTTGGCTCTTGCCTACCTGTCTAGCATCACATGCTAAAACCAGCAATGGAGTCTGGGGAAAAAAAGGTGTCAAAGAGATATAGGGAAATGTAAATGCAAGTTCTAAGCCAGGTAGACCTATATTGGTGAGAATGTGTATATGTGTTTGTGTCTGTCTGACTATAATATATATGACAATGTTACTCATTCGCAGGTTAACCCTGACCAAAATAACATTACGTTAAAAAAGTCATCCCAAAACTGAGTAAAAGGGAAGATAAGAGAGCCAAATATATAACTTACATCAGAATCATATGAAAAATTTGTTAAGAATTCAAATTCTTGGGCGCCTGGGTGGCTCAGTGGGTTAAAGCCGCTGCCTTCGGCTCAGGTCATGATCCCAGGGTCCTGGGATCGAGGCCCACATCGGGCTCTCTGCTCAGCAGGGAGCCTGCTTCCTCCTCTCTCCTCTCTCTCTCTGCCTGCCTCTCTGCCTACTTGTAATCTCTCTCTCTGTGTCAAATGAATAAATAAAATCTTTAAAAAAAAAAAAAAGAATTCAAATTCTTGAAACAAAATTGGTTTAAAACACTAAATCCCTTGTACTCATCCCTTGCACTTTGGCTGAAGATTTATTTTCTCAGCTGGGCTTGTCTGGATGGTTCTACTGGTTATAATCGACTCACTCATGCTTCTGAAGCCAGCTTGGTAAGTGTAGGGGTGCTTCTACCCTACACGTTTGATATCCTAAGCATGCCTTTCTCATGGCGTTGGCAGAAATTCTAAACTACAGAGCCAATCATGCTATGGCTTTATAAACCTATTTATGTCATATATGCTAATTAATGTCAAATCTGACCAAAGATCGCCAGTCACATGAAAACATCCTTTGTTGAGGGGTGGGAAAGTCTGCTCCTCCAATTATAGAAAAGCACTGAAAGTTACATGCTAAAGAATATGGATTTGTAATTTGATTATTGTGGATGGAATGAAGAATGAAAAAGTAATCCACTTCAACACAAATCTCTTTTTCAAAACAGCTGACACCACATCAGAAACATCTAGCAGTTAGTACCAATTAGAGATGAAAAATGTGGCCCAGTGGTCATTAATCTCTTTATAATATGTCCCCATAATCAAGTCCTTTTTTGATTTTTCTTTAAGGAAAAGTTATTTGTAATTTAAAAATTAATCACCAAATTATGTCTCATAATTGACACATTAATTAATTTAATTGAATTACTTTCATGTTCTATAGAGGGGTCAATAAACTATAGCTTGCAGGCCAAATCTGGCCAACTCACCTGATTTTGTAAATAAAGTTTTATTGGAACACAGCCGCTCTCATTTGCTTACTTATTGTTTATGGTTGCCCTTGCATAGTTTGAACACTTAAGATAGAGATCATATTGCCCGTTGAAATATTTACTGAAAAGCTGAAAATATTTCTTCTCTCACCCTTTACAGAAAACTAGACACTTCTGCTTATCGTATTAAAGGCATGTACCAACCAGTTAATTCCTCTTAGATATCACCAAAGATTATATTCTTTCAAAAAGAAGAAAGTTTTAATTACTAACAGAACCAGGATATCAATGCACTAGCTGACTCCAAAACCAATGCTCTTTCCAGCATTCTACACTGTGCCCATAGTATTTACACTACTTTTAAAAAAATTCTACCTATTCTGATATGGAAGGGAGACTAGAAGGACCAATGTATCATTTACATCAAATCATGTGAAAATTTTGTTAAAAATTTAAACTCCTGAAACAAACTCTATGCTTGAGACTTAGAAATCTTACCAAATGACGTAAGTGATCCTTATTCACACTAAAAAGAAGGAACAAAAGGTATAAGTGAAAGAAACAATTTGTGATGTTGGATTTGAGGACAGTTGCCAAATCTTCACATCATTATGGTAGTAAGTTGACAATTAATGAGGCAGGGGGAAATACAGGACTACTAAGAAGAAATAAGACCTTCATTTGAAGTTATCTAAAATACACGTGAAATGCATTATATTCCAGCCCTTTCTCAGTTTCTCACCTTGGCTCTACTTTCGTTAATTATGATTCTCATGTGAGTCTCCAATCCAGAAATAGTGCAGGTAAATAAAAAACTTGGGAGGACAAGGGTGATGTCTGCAGGCTATATATACACAGATATCTGTTTTATGAATGGAATTTTCTAATAACCACTTTTTCAAAAAGCATTTGAGGCAGGTTCTAACAACAAAAACATAGCACAATATTAATGCAGTAAAAATAGATTATTTTAGTATGTACCTATATTGTGAATTTTCTTTGATTCAAAATGTTGAATGTGACTTTTTTGTTTAGAAACTTCAGTAAAGGACTAAAGCTAGACCGATTGTTATTGGCACTCCATTTCCCAGGTTCAGGGTCTAGCGTAGTCTCCAGCCTCTAAGCTGTAGGACTTGCTGAGAGGGGTTGGAAGCAGTCTTACTATCACTGCTTAGCTGACATACATTGGAGCAATGTTACTTTTCCCATCCAAAAGCCATGTTAGGCACTGAAAATCTTCCATAAAGACTGGAGAGTGCCTACCCAAAGAAATGCCTGGCATCTGGTCTTTCCCAATTCAAGACTTCCTGAGATACAAAGAGAAAAAGCCCAACTCAAGCTACTATTAGAGAAGATTCCAGAGAGAAAATTCTCAGGATAACATTCTGAAAAGCTTAGAGTATGTTATACTATTCTCTTCAGTTGCTTTCCCTCAAGTATGAGGAAAAATTAGAGCTATTTGACATGCATCTTCTGAAATTTGAAAATAGAGATGTGTTTCCTCTTCTGGTAGAGAGATTTCTGAGGCCTGGAGGTCTAGTGGAATGGGCTATGGCTTCTGGTCTTCAAGGGGCCATGGCGAAATGTGTCTGAGAAGAAGATGGGGCAATTTTATTGCTGACCCAGTTCTCTGCAGTATTTTAAGAGTATAAGAGAGGATCGCAAAGGATCTCGATGCTCCATGCAAAGGAGCATGAAGGTTAGTGGTGGGCTGCTCAAGAGGTCATAGAGGTCAAGTGATTAGGCATCCATACCACAGAAAGGATTGATGATTCTGTACCTTTGGCTTGTCAAAGGGAGTCAGGGCTCTCCTCTGGAAAGGGAAAGGAGTCTGGGGCAAGGTGAAAAAAAATATGCCCGTACATCACCTAGGCACCATATTAATAGAAGATAGTGGGAGAAGATGAGACCTATCAATAACAGAGTGAGGCCAGAGACATTTCTCTCCTACCTACACTATTGCTCCACCTTGTCCCCAAGAGCAGAGAGTAAGTGTCTACAAAGGGAAGAGGATGAAGTATCTTTGAGCCAGAACCTGCCATCTTACTCCAAGAACTGTGGAAGCAAGATTTTAGCCTGTCGTGGGTCAGAAAAGGAGATGATCTCCGAACTGAACCGACACTTAAGTTTTTACGACGAGAAGGAATATATCCAATACCTCAACAAACAAAGAGAAATCTCGGTTAATAACTGGAAATTATTTCTGGGAGAAAATTCCCCTTGGGTCTCTTGCATTTCTGTAGTGCCTTTTCAAGGATAGCTGTATAAATGTATAGCACAGAAGACAGATACAGTGTCTCCCGAAGCTGAAGGCCAGTATTATAAAACTAATATCTCCTTTCAGAGCAACAGGTAGCAAGATTACTGCCCATAAGAAACAATTTGCATTCTGTTAGCTTGGAGTTCCTTTCCTGTACCTGCATCTATGTGTGCAGTTGCAATGTGGTCCTCTTTATGTCACCTGTGAGAGCTTAAAAGTGATAATTCTCTATCAACTATTATTGTTAAGAGTAAAAATAATCTATCTTTTAGCTCTGTCTAAAGAGTCTTGTGCCCTCTGCCAGTATCAGTGAAACTGTGGCAGGCTAAGTGGTCTCATTTTCTACAGTTCTTGATGGAGAATCCAGGAGGGTCTTTATATCAGGGGGTGTGGAGAAAAGGGAAGTTTTGTGCACTGTTGGTGGGAACACAAACTGGTGCAGCCACTATGGAAGACAGTACGGAGGTCCCTCAAAAAATTAAAACTAGAATACTATATGAGCCACTAATTCCACATCTGGGTATTTATCTGAAGGAAATGAAAACATTAGCTCAAAAAAAAATGCACCCTGTGTTTATCACAGCTTTATTTACTATAGCCAAGACACGGAAGCCTCCTGGAAAGGATTCTTGGCTACTTTTCTTGAATTAGTGATGTATTTATTGAGTTCCAGAGACAAATGTAAAATATTTCTCACCCAACTAAAGTATCTTAATTCCATAATTTCCTGTTAATAATATCCATCAAAAGGATTACACTGACTCTTTCCAAGTTGTTACTCAGGGGGAAATGTCTATCTATACGTTCTTGTTTTGACTTGTTTCTTATTAAGTCTCACAGTCTTTACACAGTTTCTTTTTCCTCCGAGAGCAAATAAATTACAAAAAAAAATAGCTATGAAATTAACTTCAAGAAAAGTAGCCAAGAATCTTCTCCAGTGGGAGTGGTAACTTCAATATTTCAGATGGTTTTTATATAAATTGTCCCATTTGATTTTCACAAGAACATTAGATAGCATGGTAGGCATTTTTTATACACATTTCACTAAGTTAATTCTTTCAGAATCTCAAGTGGGCTATTGTGGGGATTAGAAATAGAATTGAGAAGGATCTCACACCCTTTAATTGTTCAATAAATGGTAGCCGTCGTTGCCATTATTTTATGTGTCTGAGAAGTGAGACTCTGAGCGATTAGGGCTTCCCTCCGTCTTCTGACTCACAGTCTGAAGTACCTCATGGAGACCCCAGTTAATTTCTCCCTTCCAAGAATGCGGATTGATTTACCAATAGAAAAGCAACAAGCATAATCAGTCTGACAGTACGCCGCCTGCAGGACCTTACGGTTTTAGGCTCAACGGTTACTTTTGGACAAAGGGGCTCTGCCAAGTCCCAGATCCTATCAACCCCCCCCCCCACTCCCAGTGTTTATCTTTAGAAAAGAAAACTTAGTCTTTTCCTCTTAAAGGTGGGGGAAAACACCTTTTGAAACAACTCCTGCTGTCAAAATCCAGGCCTTGCTTTGTGAAGGCTGGTCTTGGAAACGTACTGAATCAAAGTAAAATGGATTTACATTTGTAAACTTTGTTCCCGCTTAATGGGATTAGAAAGACCCCTCACATTAAACAAACAAAAACACCAGTCCGGCACTGAGACAGGTAAGATAGTAAATTAACTGCACACAAACTCTGCAACTCCGTGTGAACGTAGGCCTAGAAATTTTATTTTAAGACAGTTTGAAGAATCAAAAACCTCCCAGGACCCTGGGTGGCTCAGTTGATAAAGCAACTGCCTTCGGCTAAGGTCATGATACTGGAGTCCCAGGACTGAGTCCCACATCAGGCTTCCCGCACAGTAGGGAGTCTGCTTCTCCCTCTGCCCCCATACTCTCTCTCTCTCATTCTCCCTCTCTCAAATAAATAAATAAAATCTTAAAAAAACAAAAAACAAAACGAAACCTCCCAGGACCTATTCGTAAGTTTTCACACCTCCTCTTTACCTGAGCCACGTGCATTGTTGGGGAAAGAAAAGCCACGAATGCAAATGCAGTGAAGTTGGCTGGAGAGCAGTTAAAAGACAGGTCTTCTAAACCTAAACTTCTCCAGATGTGAAGATGTAAGTGCGAGGATTTAAATCAACTCAGACACAGGCAACAACCCAGCCCGTTGAGAATCTTCTCAATATGCAGAGAAGAAACGCACATTTTCCAGAATATACAGCAGTAAAAAGTTTTCTTATTTAAAAAGAAAACCATCTTAAGCATTCCCAAGTAAATTAGCTTTGAGTATTTCGAGCAATAGCAGAACCTGGTAATAATCATCTGTATGACCCATCGTCTGCTCACACTTCTAAAAGAATTCTTGAAATCTTTTAATTACATCTGTTTACATTTGTATCCGTCCCTAAAGAGGACTTAGCGTTGTCTTCACTTTCTGGCCGTGGTTCCCACTGACATCAGATTTCTCCATGTGAAAATCAAGCAAAGCGTATGAAATAAAAGCGCAAAGTGTATGATTTTTATCCATCTGTTTTGTCTTTGTGACTCTGCCTATATAAGGACGTTGCAGCTAAATCTGTAAACTCAAGGTTTTAACTGAGAGGGAAAAATCACGTCAGGGCTTGAGAAGCCACAGGGCAGGTGAGGGGGACAAGTTGATAAAATAAGAAAAGATAAGCCCATATTCTCATCCTAGAAGTTTAAAAAACTAAGGAGGCTGTCAGGAGCTGTAGGGTAAGGTCAGCAAAGAGACTGGGCAACTGGATTTGAGGACCAAGGCTGGGGAAGTGGCCAAAAGAGGCACAGACCCAAATCAATCCATCTGAGGAACAAAGAGTTATCTGGGCACGAAGTCTTGAGGGATCAGGAAAAAACTAGTGCAAATTCCCTATGAGCCTCCCAGAAGCCTTTTTTCAAAGAGTGGCTGTGAAACATTAAGAGGCATTTTAGGTGTGTCTGGTGTTTGCGCAAACATCTCAAAGTGCAGACATCTAGATGGTATTGTCCTGGTTCTGAGTCACCAAACAAAATGAATCTTGACTCCATGGACGCTGCTGTTAGCAAGATCAGCCCTGAAATTCCAATGTTAAAACTGCTTTCACAGCCTACTTAAACACCACAGAGTGAGATCGATGATATTTTCCACAGAGAAGGCAAGCAGAATTTACGTTTATGCTTCTGCTTGTCCACTCTGCTTCCAGAATCTCACTCCTACACTCACCATAATCTCAAGTAAAGGTAAAAGAATAAATGAGCTATTTCCTGTTGTGGCAATCAGATATTTTAAAATAAAAATGGGGAAGGCTGCCTCCTCAGATCACCAACAGTGGCCTCATGAGAGTGGTACAGAAGGATTCCTGGCATGGAATAGCTCATTCTCAGTAGGTATTAGAAAGTTCCAATAGTTACAAAGAGTTATAAGGGACTGTGTCACATTGAAGTGACCTGAGTAACCCCAGTGAATGTTCTCTTGAAAAATACACTACTCATCATCTTATCTTGGATGCCCCAATTCTATTGACTGGACTGCCATGGACCCTCTCTATAGTGGCACGCTGGCTGAATCCCTTCCCAGGACCACAGGTAGAAAGCAGATTAATGCACATGGTTCTTAGACCAATATGGACCGATTAAGTGCCAGTGGGGTGCTACTGGTCTGAGACAGGGGCTCCTAAACCTCAATGCCTAACATTTCAAAGCTTGAATATTCACTGTTCTCAGTTCTTTCTCATTAATACCTTTCCTTAAAACTTCACTTGTAGGGATTATGCCTTCTGAGATGTTCAACAATATCACTAGACCACCTCTCCCCAACACAAACACACACATACACACACATTCCTGACCAGCTGTTTTCATTTTTTATCATCTCCAGAGAGATGTACAAGGAGAGACAGTCATAGCAGTCATAGCCATTGGGTTTGGAAGGGAAGAGGAATCTCAGAATATGGCACCCATTTAGTAGTTATACCTAGCTTCTAGATTCTTGATTTACTTCGGAAACAGGAGAAGCAGCAGAGAGGGAAAATTTTATCTACTTTTAATGGTCAAAGCTTGGAATACCTATTGTAATTTTCGATCCAATTCTCTTTGTAGTTTATGAAAATCCTTCATGGATACTTGTAATGGGTTTATTGTCAATTCTGGTTTATAGTATTGTAACTTTTGTGATTTTCCTCTGCCTTCACAGATATTTTTGTGCAGAGTTGAGACCAGCTGGATCATAGGCTGCAAACCATATGCCACTTACACCAGAAACCTCTTTCCCCTTTGGTCCTGCTTGCAATTACTCCTATCTTCTGATTTCCTGGATTTTTGGCACCTCGGTCCAATTTTTACATCTGCTTCTTAACCATTTGGTTTGGTGAATATCCCTTTCCAAGCTTCTTGGACTTAGGTTCTGCACACACTTCTGAGATCTGTTCATTCCTTTGGTTTTGGTGATGTCTATCCCCAACTCCCAAACTACTATCATTCCAGTGTTTGTACCGATACAAACACTAACTGGACTTGTCCCCCCCATCCACCCAGAATTACAACAAACACAGGGTAGTAATCACGATACAGTAGATGTATAGTTTTGAATCAGAGGAGTTTTTCGTTCTGGAGTATAAGTATTACATTATTAGTATGTATTTATTAATGTTTTTGTGTGTAGTCTATGGCCTTTACCACTAAGACAATTTCCCCATCATGAGCACTAAAGAGAAAGTACATTCATTTAGACGAGAGCCTACGTAGGGTTTGGACTGCGGGGGAATATGTTATGTTTGGAAAACAAACACAAAATTATACATGAGATAATTTGAAGATCTATATAAAGAGCTGAAACAAGACTATGAAATGTGACGTAAGTAAAAATTATTGGGTTAAGATCTGGAACTCTTACACTTACTGTATTATTTTAAACTTAATCTAATGAAACTAAACTGACTCAGAGGATGATTCTCGCCCTAGTCACACTGAATTGTATTAATTCTCATCTTTCCTTATCTTTCTGGACACAGAGATGGGAAGAAACAAGAATTTTGACGTGCTTGGTGCTCTTGACAAAGCACTGAAGCAGTTTACAAGTGAAGAAAGCCTTATGCTCGTGAACTGAATGGAAATGACCTCATAGTGGATTTTAAAATATGCCAGTTAAATCTTATTCTAAAATGCAATTATCTAGTTATTAAAATGAAGCATCGTAAGTTAGCTGCTATTGTTGGCAGCTGAAAGAGCAGCAGAACTGATTTGGAAAATTTATGAGAATTCTTCAGATATGCTCCAAAAACCAGAAGGCCAGCACCATGAACAATGATGTCACTATCTTTAAGGTGCTATTCTAATAATATGTTATCTGTAGATGTCCTGTCTCTCTAACTCTTCAAACTTTTATCGTGTAGTTAAAATATCTACATTATTAATATATTTCTATGGAACAGTATACATTTCTTTATTCATCTGATTTCAGAATCCCTTTTGGATTACAAAAGGCATGAGACACACAGCCTACTTTTGAGTTGTCATTTCATTTGTTTAGTTACATATCATTTTTCCCTTTGCGAAAGGATATGATTGATTGATATATTCTTTAAAGCTTTTATTTATTATTTGGGAGACAGAGAGCATGAGCAGGGAGGAGAGGCAGAGATAAGCGGACTCTCCACTGAGCAGGGAGCCTGATACGGGGCTCAATCCCAGGACTCTGGGATCATGACCTGAACCGAAGGCAGCTGCTTAACTGACTGAGCGACCCAGGCGCCCCTTTATTTATTTTTTCTTTAAACATCTTGTTCTTATTCTTTGGAACTTGAGGTCAACATTCTTTGAGATATTATACATCTTTGAGGAGCTCCTGGGTGGCTAGTTGGTTAAGCCTTTGCCTTCGGCTCAGGTCATAATCCCAGGGGTCCTGTGACCGAGCCCCACATCGTCACTGGGCTCCCTGCTCAGTGGGGAGCCTGCTTGTTCCTCTGCTCCCACCCCATTTGTGTGCTCTTTCTCCTCTCTCTCAAATGGATAATAAATAAAATATTTTAAATAAATATATATAATATGGATATGTAATAACTGTAATATGTAATATGGATATGTAAGAAATGTAATATGTAATAAAAATATTACATCTTTGAATTTAACGTCTTAATCTGAGATGACCTAGTTTCCCTCTACATTTTTAAATACCTAATTTTTAAATTGATTTTGTTTGCTGCTATATCGAACATTGAATTCTACTACTAATGAACAAGATGATGAGGACTTTTTATTGTCTTTCTCTGTTTCTTTTTTTTTAATGGCACTTTTTCCCTCAAAGGGTCTATATTACAGAAAATATTGTCTGCCAACTTTGATCCATTTCACTGCTGCATTGATATTTCATTGTGATGCTGTATTGGGGGGAATTTGTGTCTACTGAAGTGGGGCTGTGCAGACAACAATACCAGATAACAGTGAATTAGAAGAGAGCAAAAGCAGAATTTATAGAACTAGAAGGAAGATTAAAATGCAGGAACTTATCTGAGGAATTAGTTTTAGTTCAGCAGGACTATAGTTTGATTTTCATAAAGTGGCCTCTGGGTACTGCCAACTTCACTGGCAACAAAATCTTCTATAGTAGACGTATTGGTATTATATGCATCGGAAAAACAGTAGTCACAATTAGTTATTAACAAACTGTAAGCTCTTTGATGGCAGGATCTCTATCTATTTATTCTCTGAACGATCTAAAATGCTGAATTATCTATTAAAAAACTTCCTGAATTCTTCAATTGTAGTAGATATTGTTGTTCATGAACTGGGAAGTCCTTGGCATTCAAGAGTTCAGTGTTGCAGGAGGGAAGACAGAGGGTAAGCCAGGAGTCACAGATCATTATGACCTGGTCCTGGTAACCAAATGTTTGCATTTATACAATTCATCAATCAAAAATTTTAAGGCATGCATCCTCAATATATGTACTCTCATTCATAAATGTTTTATACATACCTCTATTAATGCTTAATACCTCAAGCTACAATTTAAGCTAAAAGTTCATCATTAATGACCTTTGTTATAAATCCACATTCAAATAGTTTTCTTAATTCAATTTTTTATCTGATTTCCTTAGATAATTTTATTAATCTTAGCAAATGCTTTTTAATGTGAGCTCTGTCATTTTTCTTTTCTCACAGAGTGCTTGCATTATTGGCATTATGTTTAATCCACCGTTTCTTGCAGAAACTTTAAAAAGCCATTCTTTAAAGTCTTTAGTGCAGGGGTGCCTGGGTGCCTCAGTCTGTTGGGCAACTGTCTTCAGCTCAGGTCATGATCCTGGATCCCTGGGATTGAGCTCCACATTGGGCTCCCTGCTCATCAGGGAGCCTGCTTCTCCTTCTCCCTCTGCTTCTCCCTCTGCTTCTTCCTCTCCCTCTGCCTTTCCCCTCCACTTTTTCTCTCATTCAAATGAATAAGCAAAATCTAAAAAAAAAAAAAAAAAAAAAGGCTTGCTGCAAAACTTTAACTTGATAACATAATATATAAATCTAATAATCTGGGCACATGCCAGATTGCCTGTGAGTCTGTGGCCCAGTCCCTGAGAGATGAACCCTCCCAGCAAGCATTCATATATATGAAATCTCTTACATATACACCCAACCTTCATGCTCCCTCCCCAGCTCATGTGCAATGTTATTCTATGTAACACCGCTACTTACTAATGAACCAAATAAAAGGCCAGAACACAGAACTGCATTTTCCATGAGAAAAAGTCTGTGAAGAAAAATGCCAATGAGCAATTTGATGGAAGAAAAATGTAAGGTAAAACCATCAAGAAAACAGAGTTTGAATATGGGAAGAGGTAAAATTTGTCCACATGGTGGAAAATAAGCAGTCCACAAAAATATAGAATACAGACACATACAGTAGTAAAAAGACGTAAGAAGAGAAAGATATTGAAATGACGTCAATGGAAGGTCTACGAATCTTTTTGTTTCTTCTTTTTTTAAAAGACTTTATTTATTTATTTATTTGACAGAGAGAGAGGGCACCAGCAGAGGGGAGAGGCAGAGGGAGAGAGAGAAGCAGTCTCGACAAAGGACTCAATTCCAAGACCACAGGCTCATGACCTGACCCAAAGGCAGACACGTAACCAACTGAGCCACCAGGCGCCCAAATATTTTTGTTTCTTAATTTTGAATCTTTATGATTTTGTGTGTGTGGGGGGGGGAGTAAAACATTTAAGTTCTACTCTCTCAGAAAATTTCAATGATATAATCAGTGTTATCAACTATAGTCATCATGTTTTACATTTGAGCCTAAGAACTTATTTGTCTTATAGCTGAAATTTGTACCCTTTTATCAACATCTGCCTTTTCCCCCAGCCTCTGGCTCCTGGAAACTACGTTTATGCTCTCTGTTTCTATGAGTTCATCTTCTTTTCTTTTTAATTCTATATATGAATGATATCATGCAGTATTTGAATTTTCTTTCTCAGACAGGCTTATTTCAATTTGCACTGCTCTCAAGGCTCATCCATGTTGTTGCAAAATATATTTCCTTCTCTCTCATAGCTGAATACTATTCCATTGTGTGATATATAACTTCTTTATCCACTGATATCTGTTGATGGACACTTAGGTTATTTTCATATCTTGGTTATTGTGAATAATGCTGCAGTGAACATGGGAGTACAGACCTCTTTTCAAGATCCTATTTTCATTTCCATTGGATATATACCTAGAAGTGGGAAGCTGGAAGTTCTGGCAGTTCTATTTTTAATTTTTTGAGGAACCTCCATACCGTTTTCCATAGTGGCTGCACCAGTTTGCATTCCCAACAGTGCACAAGGGGTCTTTTTCTCCACATTCTCACCAACACTTATCTCTTGTCTCTTTGGTGATAGCAACTCTAACAGGTGTGAAGTGATACCTCATCATGGTCTTAATTTGCCTTTCCCTGATCAGTGATGTCAAGTACCTTGACATGCCTTCTTTGGAAAAATATCTATTCAGTTCCTCTGCCCATTTTTTAATTGGACTGTTTGAAGCTTTTTGCTGTTGAGTTGTATGAGTTCTTTATGTATTTTGGATATTAACCCTTTATCAGACAAATTATTTGCAAATATTTTCTTGCATTCCATAGGTTGCCTTTTCATTTTGGTGATGGTTTCCTTTGCTGTGACTTTCCTTTGCTGAAACTTTACAGTTTGATGTAGTTCCACTTGTTCATTCTTGCTTTTGTTTCTTTGCTTTTTGTGTCAAATAAGTCTTGTTAAGACTTATGTCAATTACTGTATGATTACTATACAGTTTTGGCCTTGTTACCACACTGTGAATCCTTAATTCTAAGCAACAATTTTGCAAATGAGTTTTATTATTTAATCCAAATCCATGAATGATTTGAAATAAGTAAACACATATATATATTTATTTAAAATCTATTAATGATGATGGATCATTAAAATCAACTCTCTAAAGAAAAGTCACACACATTAATAGTTCTGAGGATTGTTCCTAAATGTGATCCTTTTTGAAAAAAAGAGTACAAACTGTAAGGAAAATAACATTTTTTAAAAGATTTTATTTATTTATATAAGAGAGAGAAAGCACAAGCAGAGGGAGACGGACATGCAGACTCCCCACTGAGTGTGTAGCCTGACTGGGTGCTCGATCCCAGAATCCTGAGATCATGACCTGAGCTGAAGTCAGACATTTAACCAACTGAGCCATCCAGGCACTCCCAAAATAATATCTTTAAGTAACTTTTGCTTTGTTAACAAATACATCAACCACAAAAAGTTGCCATCAAACTTTGTCATCAAACTTTGATACAATCAAACTTTGATACAATAAGTAATAATAACATAATATGATGCACGTAAAAAGAAAAAAAAAAGGATACCTCTTTTACTGAAAGTCATTTAACTTTTCATGCAGACCACTTTCTGAAACACACGTTCAGATAAGAATTGAGCAATTGAAACACATCACACAGTTACTAATTCTTTTTTTTGTTTTTAAGATTTTATTTATTCACTGGAGAGAGAGAGCACAGGAAAAGGCAGAGGGACAGGGAGAAGCAGACTCCCCGCTGAGCAGGGAGCCCAATGAGGGGCTTGATCCCAGGACCCTGAGATCATGACCTTGAGCTGAAGGCAGATGCTTAACCAACTGAGCTACCAGACATCCCACATTTCTTAATACATAGATGCTAAAGCATAGTTTGTTGTTTAAAGTCATCCAAGAGAGATGCCTGCGTGGTTCAGTCAGTTAGGCGGCTGCCTTCAGCTCAGGTCATGATCTCAGGGTCCTGGGATCGAGTCCCACATCAGCGGGGAACCTGCTTCTCTCTCTGCTTCTGCCTGCCACTTTGCAAGCGTGTGCTCTCATCCCACTCTGACAAATAAATAAATAAAATCTAAAAAAAAAAAAGTCATTCAAGAAATGCAGATTCACATTGCTTCCCAGAAATTTCTTTTGCATGTAATTGGCAAAAGGAAGAAATTTAACAACATCCTAGTTTGTATGTGTATCTTTAAGCTGGCCAGAGAATGCAAAAATATTTTAAAACCCAGAGATGATATGGATCTAGTTTACGGTTTACTGTCTTGCTAAATTAAGTGGACATAGACAACATTCAGAATACACCTTTTTTAAAACTGAGGAAATGCCATCTACACTATTTGTAACAGTTACTTTTATTTAAACAGAAAGACAAAGGCATTCGTGCGATTCCTCAGGCTAGCACTGGTTTGATGTGACCAAGTGAAATAATCATCAAAATGCAGCTCCTTAAGTAAGTGTCTGATTTCACACTTTTAGAAAATGTGAAATCTTTCTGGTTGAGCCAGCAAGAATTGAGAAAGATTAAGAAAGTGTTTAAAGATGTTCATTAAAAAGTAGTTATAAAGATGTGAAAGAGACATGGCACCAAGCATGCCAAAGAGAGTAAAACTGTCATCAAAAAGATTCAACAGCTATGAAAAGAGTTCGTCAAAATCTGCCATGTTTTTTTTTATCTAGATAACAAAATCTATCAATTCCAAATGTCCACATTAGCCATGCATAAAGGCACCAATGTTTCACAGAAAACAAACAATCTATTTCAAGGAACCCTTGCTTTTTATCACATCCACCAGAGAGGCTAGAACAAGTCAGCTTCTTGAGAGTGTAATTCTAAGTGAAGTCTTAGTTCTCAGTGAACTTTTTAGTCATAAGATGTTTTGTCAGAATATGAACATTATAGCTATTTGGTTTTGCTTAAAGTTTTTTAGTCACAATTTTTACCATTCTATTTTTATTTTATTTTTCATTATACTGATTTAAAAACTATAGAACTACTACATACTCATATTAATTTGGGAAATAATACAAGACATATAAAGCAATGGTTAAAAATTTTTTTCCTTCTCCAAAATCTCTATGTTCTTTGTCCTAAGAAATGTGCTAATAGCCTGATACGTTTTTTTCCACATGGGTTTCCTTGTTCATACATACTTATGAACTTATATATACATGTATATCCATTTTGATTTTTTATTCTTATTGCACTGAATTTTTTAAAAACCAAAACAGTAATTCTACAACTTGCTTTTTAAATTGAACTGTGTCCCTGCCATTCAGATCAATACAGTTGATGATTAACACAACTGTTTCAATAGTTACACAGTATCTCTAGTATGGCTTATTCCATCATTTGTGTGTGTGTGTGTGTGTGTGTGTGTAAAGGGTATTCCGGGATCTCCCCTCCCCTGTGTTTCCCCACTACCAACAATGCTGAACAAAATTATTTCTTAATATTTCTTAATTCCCTCTATTTAATGTTTGTTTGCTATTTCATTAATTTCTATTAATTTTTATGATGTTCCTCCACTTTCTTTGGGGTTTATTTAGGGTATCTTTTGAAACTTCCTTTCCAAAATATACATTTAAAGCTGTGAACATCTCTCACAGTATAAGAGAACTATTCATGTAGCTGCAGGTCAGCCTCCTGAATTAGGGAGCGATAATGAGAGGAAAGCCAGCTGGGAAGATACCAGGTTTCCTTGATTTCTTTTTCTTTTTCTTATTTCTTTTTCTTGAGTGGATTCCTCAATCCTTTCTTTAGTTACTTGTTAATACTTTTAAATGGATTACACTTATTATTCATCTAGTTATTCTAGTTTTAGGTGTGTTTTTTTTTAGTAGAAATATTGGTTATAAATGACATATTCTACCATTACTAAAACCTGAAATTTACTTTTATATATGATGTAATCTATGCTTTTCCCCCAAATAATTGCGTCAATGTCATTAATTATATGAACCATCATTTCCCTCAGAATTAGTGAATGCCAATTTTGCTAAACCAAACATTTAATCATGAACTAAATGTTTGGCTTAGCAAAATTAGCATTCATTTAATTAATTAAGAATTCACAACTGAAGTATATAATATATATTGTAATATCATGTATATAAAACTGAATCTAATTCTGGTTTCTCTATTCTGTTTGACTACTTATTCGTGCACTCCTGTAGCAGTATTTGTTATTACAATAGTTATGATTAATTTGAGCATTCCATTTTGCTATGTCAATATTAAAAATCATCTTCTATATGATTTCCTTGAGTACTTTGAATATTGTTGCTTCTAATACCTAAATTAGTTTGCAGGATGGTGAATCTTTACAATGTTAAGTCACCTCATCAGTGAACAAGGTATGTTTATTTACCTTAACTCTATTTGTGACATTAAAAATTTTTTTAATCTAAAAGGGTTTTTTTTCAAGTCTTTTTAACAGATAATCTAGTTTTACCACTTTTTAAAAATAGTATATTATTCGTTTGGGAATCTCTGACTACTTAGCTGTTGATTTTGTGAGCTTTTCTATGTGGATGTCTATAAAATACAAAAACAATAATAGTTTTATTTATTTTCTAATTCTTAAATGTGTTTTTCTTTTTTTGAGCATTGGCCAGGATTTCTAATACAGTTTAAAATAGTAGTAATGATATATTGAGGAAAGAACATCTGGGTCTCAATCCTGCTCTTGATGCCATTGGTTTATCTAAGTATTATGTTTGTAGAGATTTGTGTATGTAGCTTTTATAAACTGAAAAAGGGTTTCTGTGTCTAGTTTCTTGAGCCTTTCAAGTAATAAAGATATTTGTATTGCTTTCTCCAAATCCATTGAGGAAATATTATTTTCCTTTTGATCCATTAAATGATCAAATACATTGAAAATCTGATACTGAGTCATCCTTTAATCTCACAGAGGTCCTTACTTAAATTCTTATTATTTAAATAATCCATTCCTTCCATTTGTACTTATATTTCAGAACTTCCACTATAAAGATGTTGATGCTTCCTTCATTTCTTAGCTCTTAGAGTTCCCAATTCTTCATTACTTTTTGACATCTTCTGAAAAACAGTTATTCAATCTAAAATTCTTACCCACTAGTTCATTATTTGGCTATTCATCCTCTCAGATGAGCTCTTTATTTAAACATTTCATTTTTCATTCTCAGTATTTCCCCTCGGATACTTTATGTAACTGTTTGCTCCTACTTCACGTTATCATTACCTTATCCCTGTAAGAATTTATATTTATTTTAATTTCTTGACTTTTTCAAAAATCTTTATTCTATTATAGCAAATCATGGACAACAGTACAGCTCTCTGCCCAGGCACTGGTTTTATGGAGGTTTTGGTTCTGGCGCTTTTTGAACCCACAGCTGATGGCTCACAGGAACTTCCTCACTTACATCTCACTTGCATGACATAAGACAGTTTTTCTCATCTGTTCCCATTTATTCCAAAATGGTTTTTAATGATCTCTAAACTGTAACCACTATATTTTTATTCTGAATAATTTTTGAAATCCACATTTCTCATATAATCCCAAACTTATCATTAAAAAATCATTTATTCAGGGATAAACACTAAATCTACCTTCAATCTCTTTCCTACCTTCTTTAACTAATTCTGTCAGGTGAACTTTATAATCATCTCACAGTAGTATTGAGGGTTATCATTTAGGGCTAGTATGTCTTCCTCAAATAGAACATTGTTTTCTAAAACATACTGAAAGCCTGATACATTACTTGAGAGGCTTTCTAAGAACTTAAATCTGTAATGATTCACTTGAGAGATCTGATAGAACAAAACACCCACACCTGCTTTACATGCAAGCATTTATGTAGTCACTCTTCATGCTTATTCCCCATAATTCTGAAATAATTGAGTCATTTAGGCTATAAATTCTCCCATAAGTGCAGTTTTTTGTATGTCTCCTAGGTAAGTTTTATTTTCAGTTTCTTTTTGACTCAGGGGCTACTACTAAGAGATTCTTAATTTCCAATAATTCACCTTTTATTGCTGATTTCCGGTTTTATTAGATTATTACTGAATATACGCAAGTGTTTTTTTCCCCCAACGAACAAACAAACAAACAAACGCCTGGTAAACCCTTACCCTTCTAGGAGCCACGTGGGAGAAGTCTCTCTCTGGGTACTCTCCTTGTGCCAACTGCATTTCTCTCCCAGCTGCTGGGATGGGGAACAGTTCAGGCCAAAGCAAGCACAGGAACCCTCTAGTTCTGACAGCGCTGGCATGAGCAAACAATGACACCAAGTGCAAGTCCGGGCGTAGCCCCTCTGCAAAGGAGTCAACAGGATTCTGCCACTTGAAGTATTCCTATAAGATGTTTGCCCAGTTTCTGAGTACAGTCGTGCTCCCTGCCAACAGTCTCTTGGCTTCTGCCTGGTACCAAAGAGAATGAAGTCCCAGCCTGCTGTGTCCCCTCCAGGTGAGGGCAGCCAGCCTCTCAGTATTTTGTAAATTCCCAGAGAGAGGGGGAGGACGAGGGCATGGAGGAATGTGGCCAAAATGTCCTCCTCCTGGAATTTCTCCAGCTGGCAGCCAAGAAAGTCTGAATCCAATGTTTCAGTAACAATCTTAAGCACAGATGAGATGATCACATTGTCTCCAGTGTGGGTCTAAACGGATGTTACAAATAATGTCCTGTGCAATATTAATAGGTGAAAGTCAAGTACGGAAAGATTAATTTAATGCATTTCCAAATAAATGCATTTGGAAACAGTTATATCTGAAAAGTTTCTCTCCTGCAAGATTTTTAAGAGGCTTGAGTATGTGAATATACATTATTGCCGTCTGAGGTAGAGTTCATGGTGTTTCTGATTACTTTGACTGAAAAGCACTTTTTTGTCATATTGTTATTACGGCTGTTGTCATTGTTTTAACACCACTTCCAGGACAGTATTTCTACAAAACATACTTTGGAAAAAGTTGGCCTTTACTTTTCCTCCAAAAAATTACTAAGTATATTATTATTTTCTTATTATACAATTTTAATTATAGGACAGTTATACAATTTTAAGTACTGAAAATAATTTATGTAGTTGATAAAAGTAATTAAGTCATCCAAAATTATTTTACAGGGGCGCCTGGGTGGCTCAGTTGTTAAGCGTCTGCCTTCGACTCAGGTCATGATTCCAGGGTCCTGGGATCAAACCCCACCTCGGGCTCCCTGCTTGGCGGGAAGTCTGCTTCTTCCTCTCCTACTGCCCCTGCCTGTGTTCCCTTTCTTTCTGTATCTCTCTCTCAAATAAATAAATAAAATCTTAAACATTTTTTTTTACAATTTTAATAGTCAAACCACACAATAGGGAATAGAACATAGAATGTCTTTCCCATCCTAAAATCCAGCCAAACTCCCCAGAATTTAGTGCGCACGCGCGCGCGGCACACACACACACACACACACACACACACACACACACACACACACACACATTTTCTAATTGAATGTTTTTAAAAATTTATGTAATTAGTCACACATTCTAATCCCTGTTAGGGTTATTTTCAAAACAGTCTTAATTTTACCTCTGGATATCTCTGCATTACCTGCAGAGATATCACTCTTAATAATTGTGTGGTATTCCAATACAGGGATATATTATAATTTATTTAATTACTCCTCTATTGAAAGGCTTTTAGATTGTTCTAGTTTTTCACAACTATAAACAAAACAGAAGTGAATAACCTTGTGGATTATTTAGATACACTAAACAGTGTAAATTTTTAGTAGGCTAGATTTCTAGAAGGGGAGTTCCTGTGCTAAACATCGAGCATATTTTAATTTAAAATTATCTACAAAAAATGGGTGCCTGGGTAGCTCAGTCATTAAACGTCTGCCTTCGGCTCAGGTTGATCCTGGGGTCCTGAGATCAAGCCCTGCATCGGGCTCCCTGCTCAGCGGGAAGCCTGCTTCTCTCCCTCCCACTCCCCCTGCTTGTGTTCCCTCTCTCACTGTGTCTCCCTCTGTCAAATAAATAAATAAAATCTTTAAAAAATGTTTTTAATTATCTACAAAAGCAATTATAGCAACTGAAACTTCTAACAGTGTAGGAGATTGCATGTTCATACACATTCTTGCCATTGAAATCTCACATTTTAAAATCATTGCTAATCTGATCCATGGAAACATGGACACACTGAGAAATGATGAGTAAGATCGGGTAGCTTATCACAAGAAGCCGTTTTCAGTTCTTCATTTGTGAGCTCTATTTACTTTGTATGTTGTTCTAATAAAATTTTAGAGTTAATTTAATTGTAAAAGGTCATCTCTATTAAGGAAATCAGCTCTTTTTTTACTCTGTTGAATAATTTATTTTCCAAGTCGTTTTGGTTGCTGTATTGTTTTATTTCATTTATGATGCTCTTATTGCAAAGAAGTTTTAACATATGTATAAGTCAAATGTATTTCCCTTTACAGCCTTGGGTTTTGATTCTTGCATAAAAAGGTATTTCCTATCGAAGATTAAAAAAAGAAATAATTTACTTCTAGTATTTGGGTGTGATTTTGTCTTTGTGTGTGTGTTTAAATCTTTGATCATTAGAATTTTATTTTGGTATAAATAGTAATGTAGAAATCTTCCCGATGAGCCATGAAATGACTGTGAACCCAGCACCTTGACTAAAACCTTGGGAGATACCCTGAACCAGGGGCATCCAGATAAACTGTTCCTGAATTCCTGACCCACAGAAGCTCTGAGATCATAGGCACTGTTTTTGTTTTGTTTTGTTTTGATTTTAATTTCTAAGTTTTGGAGTAACTTGCTATATAGCATTAGATAACTAATATTCATTTAATCGAGTTTGATTTATGTTTTTTAAGAAATCATAAATGGATGCTGAATTCTGCCAAATGGCTTTATTTTTTGGTCAATTTATTAATATGATGAATTCTATTAACAGAGTTTTAAATAGTGTATCATCTTTATATTCCTGAAATATACTCTATTTAAAAAATATTAATCTTTAGATGCACAGCAGGATTATATATGTGATATATTTAAGGTTTTATGTTAACATTCATAAATGATGTATCTATATGTTTTGATTGTCAAAAGTTTTGGCAGTCTACGCTCGGAAAAAAAATGTTAAAGTCTTGGAATTTTCCATTCTTTCAAAGTTTAATAGACTTCACCTGTGACTCCATCTAGGACTGGTGGCTTTGAAAAGTGAATATTTAGACATTCCCTCAATTATTTACTATAATTGCATTTAGATTTTATATCTCACCTATGACAAAATTTCATATTTTTTTTAGAATAAACTACAGGAGGGGCGCCCGGCTGGCTCCGTCGGTGAAGTGTCAGACTCTTGATTTCGGCTCAGGTCATGATCTCAGAGTCGTGAGATCAACCCCATGTCGGGCTTATCCTGGGCATGGAGCCTGCTTAAGATGCTCCCTCTGCCACTCCCTCTGCCTCTCCCCCCAAAAAAGGTAAAAAGAAAAAAAATTGGATAAACTACATGATATCTGTGTTTTAGTAACTGTATAGAGTTGTGCAAAATACTTTTATATTTCTTTCACATTTCTAAACAACCCTGGTTATCTGCCCATTTTTAGCCCTCAACTTTTGACTGACGTACGTTGACGCTAACCACCCATCTTCATGCTCCCTCAGGGGGGACAACCCTGAGGCATGGCGCGTGCCTCGCTGAACGGAGCCCTGTCGTCCACAGCAGGAATCTAGTCCATTTTGCGCCGTATCCCACCTGGTGATTTCTTGGATCACTTTCCAGGGAGGTTACTTGCACTGAAATCCTTGTCTCAGCGTCTAAACCCTGGCGAAAAGCAACCTAGACACCCACCCAGAGAGACTCTTTTCCAGCAGCTCCATAGAAAAAATTCATTTAAAGCCTTATTACCATTAATTCTGAGTCTTGCTCTTTTCTGCTAGGGTCAGAAGAGAGAGAAATTAGGCATGTGGGATGACAGTCAATGATGAGAAGGAAGTCTTTTTAGGAATACTATTCTCAAATTCAGTGAAGAAGGAATTAGTTCGCAAAGAGCGTTGCTCATCATTTCATGATTCATTATGATTATTGAATAATAAAGATTTCTTATATTGGTATAAAATATTGTATTATGCTATAAAAAAGAACTGGTAAAGAAAACTAGAGCTGTCATAATTTCAACTTGCCCTTCTTAATTAACTTAATAAAAAAATCTGCATTTGCCTACACTTTATCTTCAGAATCTAACATAATGCTCTAAAATTTAAAAAGCTTTATGATTACTAATCACACTTTGGGATTCACAACTTTCTATACCGTATATGCTTATTTCAAATAACAAAAAACGATGCCACACAAAATCAAATAGAATCTTAGTATTTAAAAAAGTAGTCACAGTACCAAAAAAAGGACACACATTTGAAGAAAGTTATTAATCTGTTATTAATATAACAGAACTACCCTTAGAAGATGGATTTCCCTTGCGATTGACCATAACCTTAGTTATGCTGGAGGACCGCTATTTTCAATACCGGTTGTGAGTCACTGGGTGTTTATGACAGCCCATCCCTTCCAGCTATGGTATTGGCTAAAGAAGTTTCAGAGTAGTACTTAAGTGTTCAGATGAGCAAACCTTATTCTTTCTGATCACGACAAGCTTCCTGCTACTAAGATGTGTCCTCAAACACATTTATGTTATCTTATAAGGAGCTGATTGTCTCAGGAAGGCCAAACATTCCTAGTCTATTTCAAATGGATGTTTATAAGAAACAAATCTTTGGTTGCATTTTCCCTGAGAAGTAATTTATTTTTTCCATGATCATTTAACAACTCTTTTTGATGTCATGTTATTCTCGTTGAATCTCCTTCACCCAAACTCACACCTCTCAAGGCTGCTTGTGCATTTCGAAGACTGATGTAGTCTAAAAAGTCATATAAAGAATGCCCTTGTAAACATATGTTTTTATTAATCTGGACTCAATTCATGTTTGTTTTCTACAAATTTATAATTTCACTCTCATAAGATAACCAAAGACAATTTTATAGGAAAAATAATATAATTCTTTTTACTAGTATTCTTTAATAAAACCTACATCTGTAAGAGGAAATAGAGTCTGAGTGGGCTTTTAAAACTGCTATTTTTATTAGCATAGATTTTTTCCTTTGTAAATTTGACTCATTATTTGCAAAAGTGTAATTCAGAAAAAAAGTTTTAGTAGAGTGTGGACAAATCTATTGTTAATAGGCCTATTTTTCCTCCATTGGTCTTTAAAAGTATGGCCTAAATTAATGAAAGCCTGCTGAAAGAAAATTTAAAGAAGCCTGGAGAGAAAGATAAAACAAGATGAAATCAGAGAGGGAGACAAACCATAAGAGACTCTTAATCATAGGAAGCAAACTGAGGGTTGCTGGAGGGGAGTGGGATGGGGTCCGGGGTAATGGGGTGATGGACATTAAGGCGGGCATGGATGTAAGTGACACTGAGTATTATATAAGACTGACGAATCACTCTACTCTACCTCTGAAACTAACAATACATTATACGTTAATTAATAGAATTTAAAAATAATATAAAAAGAAGGGGCAGTGAAAAAAACAAAGAAGCTCGGTAATTACATTCTCAATTTCATATCTTTTTAAAAAAGATTTTTATTATTGGGCACCTAGGTGGCTCAGTTGGTTAAGCCGCCACCTTCGGCTCAGGTCACTATCCCGGGGTCCTGGGATCGAGTCCCACATGGGGCTCCCTGCTGTGCAGAGAGCTTGTTTCTCCCTCTCCCTCTGCCTGCCGTTCTGCCTACTTGCGCTCTCTATCTCCTTGTCAAATAAATAAATAAAATCTTAAAAAAAGATTATTATTATTCATTTATTTGAGAGGGAGAGAGTGAGATAGAGCATGAGCAGGGGGAGGTGGAGAGGGAGAGGGAGAACCAGACCCCACTGAGCAGGGAGCCGCCTGCAGGGTTCAATCCCAAGACTCTGGGAACATGACCCCAGAAGGCAGACGCTTAACTGACTGAGCCACCCAGGTGCCCCCGATTTCATCTTTTTAACTAAATCGTGCTCTGTTATGAAAATTAACGATAGTGTTTAATGTATTTTTTCCTTTAGAGAATGTGTTTTTTTAAAGATTTATTTATTTATTTGACAGAGAGAGAGAGATCACAAGTAGGCAGAGAAGAGGAAACAGGCTTCCTGCTGAGCAGGGAGCCCGATGCAGGCCTCGATCCCCGGACCCTGAGATCATGACCTAAGCCGAAGGCAGAGGCTTTAACCCACTGAGCCACCCAGGAGCTCTAGATAATGTTTTAAGAAAAGTAACTTTCTAGAGAAAACTTTTCAGATGTGATGGCAAATATAATGAGTTATTATCTAAGGACAGGGATTTGGTTGTTAGTACACAAAATGGTGAAATAAGCAAAATTCGTCGTGAATACTCATGTACCACTTATTCTTTTGAAGGTAGGAGGGAGGGGACTCTGACCACTGTCCCAAGTCTTGATAAGTACCAACTCCATCCCCAACCAGGGCAGGGAAGGTACCCTAAACCAAGTAGGACCAGAGATGTCAACTGCACAGTTCACAAGTGAGTCAACTAAGACACAGAAAAGGCAGGTAATTGCTTAATTTCTACAAACGGGGCCCAAATTAGAAAAACTGTACCTGTCCGCTGATTGTTAGTTCATGGGTCATGAGCAGTTCTGATCATAAAACCATTCATATCCAGGAAGTCATAGGAATTATTACTGACCTTCTAAGGGTCAAGGAAGTTAATTGCAGTATTTTTCATTAATATAGTGTGAAAACACATTTAGTGTTTTCCAGGGCGACTCTTAAAATTTAGCTCCTATTCAGTCTCTGCTAGCAAGATTCCACATTGTACTCCTCAACACAGTCCAAGATAGGTGCCCGTCCCACGGCCTTCTGTGGTCCCCTTTTTCTATCATGATAATTTCCCTGCTTTGATTGCCTTATTTCTTGCCTGTCTCCTCCAGTGAATTATGCTTTTTGAGTACAGAAATCGCACTCACGCATCTTTATGACCTAAAATCATCTTATGGCCTCCAATAAAATAGGTTCCCATTCAGCACGTATTTTTCTAAATGGATGAGTGAGTGGCCATTCACTCTTCCAAGACCCTGTTGTTACTGTCTGCCCAGATGACCTGCTCACAGCTTACTCTCAGCTAATCAAGATTTTAGCTAATATAGGTTACCATGGTTTTTCCTTTTTTTTTTCCCATGGTTTTTCCTTTTAAGGATATTTGAATTTTCATGGGACACTCACTAGAGTCTAAAGGAATTCTGATAACAGACTTTCGAGAATGATAATAGACAATCGTGGAGGTATTATTTTAAACAGAGACATTCTCTGTATCATATTATGTAGATGGCCTGTGCCATCACCTCGTACAGCCAGCCTAGCTTTAATGTTATGTAGAAATGTACAGATACGTATATTTGCAGAGAGAACCAATGAGTCAGATGGATGCTAGGACACATGGAACCATACTGCTGCAGTTGAACATGACCAGATGAAACTTCCTTTTGGTTTTCTTGGAAATGCCTCTGGTATGAGACGCAGTGAAAGGGAGTAAGGAAAATGCCCTGCCTTGTCATCGGGGGTACAATGGCCAGTTGCAGCTTTAGTAAGCATGCGTCTAACGGTTGCTGAGACATCCACCTTTTCTATTTTGCTTCTCACCTGGTAATGATTCCAAATATATGACATTTGAAAAAGACATAAATCATTAGATCCAAGTTAGAACGGCAATTCTAAACCAAGCAATGTGTTTGGCATTTTCAGAAATGCTTTATTGGAATGATCAAGGGGTTGAAAGGCTGGAGTTAGGTATAATGATCATTTCCCTTAAACGGGAGAAGGTCATGATGAAAGTTGCTTTTTATCAGTAATTAGAGTTCTACAGCAGCACCATGTCCTAATTATGATATTTAGACCATTAGCAGATGAACAATGTTATTTAGATTCTGCTACGGAAAATCACCCCAGGCCGTGTGGCATCTTATGGAATGACTGAGTATAAGGCTATTTGTGGTTTACAGCTCACGCACTTACCCTATCCGCCTCACATACACGCTCCATCTGGACTCATTTATTAAGGGCACTTTGGTGTTCAACACAGAACTTGAAAAGTGGCACCTCAATGGGCTCGGAGATGAAAACAAACATCCCTGTATCTTATTAAATTTTGCACAACATGGAAAACATTATGAATGGTGAGATAGAGTGAAACTTTAGTATATAATGAGCAACAAACATTTATGAATGACCGCAGTCCCCTTTGAATCATACTTACAGAAACACAGGCAAGGAAATTAGGAGGCTCCACAGTCAGAAATTAGAAAATATCCAGAAGTCACTTTCAAATGATTTGCCCGAGCGTTTTCGAGGCGAACTGATCAAACCCATTCACACTCATCATTCACATTCAGTGTCAGGCATTACATAGGCATGAAGGATAGGAAGAATCCTGCCTTACAGGTTATTTTGCTTAGATGAGTCTGAAATGTTAAAAATAAAAAAATTCTGTTCAGCGGACGATGAACATGGATTGTTGGTACAGGTCCCTGGATGCCTCTGCACATTTCCAGAGCAAGAAAGGAATAACGCTGGTTTGATGTTCCCACAGACACAGCTGGGTGTGAAGCACCATGGAATTTCCCTGGTCTAACTGGTGTTGGTCCAGCTTGGCTGCCCTAGGGCTGGCAATCTAGTGTCACCAGACCCAAGCAGAGCTCAGTCGCTTTGGTTACAGGACAACAGTACTTGAGAGTTTAAGAGCTCTTTCGTTTCAGGAAATTTTGCCAATTATTCAATCTAAGGTTTCATTTGCTTAATGACTTCCTCATTTTACCATCTAACGTGCTTCCCCATTCCTTCATCTGTTTGCCTTTTTATTTTGTTTAGTTATTCTTCGGTCTAGCTATGGCTAATTTAATCTTTCCTCCTAAGTCAATGTCTCTAACCCCTGGAGGCACAAGGCCAAAGGCCAAATGACTTTAACTGCCAATGTACAAAAACTCTTAAAGCTTGGTGGGGTGGGTGTCATTACTGGGGACACAGAAGTGGGGGGGTGTCTACACCGTCAGTCATAGTAAAGTGTCAACTCTGAGCTGTAATCATTCAATATGAAGGCCTTTTTATTGGGGGTAGTAGAGCTTTTAAAGGTCTTTCCTCTCATGTTTATTTAGGCATTTTGTCCCATTAATTGGGTGGGAGGGATTGAGAAGTTTATAGGAACAAGTTCAATAAGCACGAAGGGGAGTTACCGACCCTGGGTGATGTGTGGCCACTTGGAGCTGTAAGAGGGAACGTGTTTTGTGGAAAATCCTTAAACACATTTCTATAAAATGTTTAACAGAATTTGTGCACAATATAATAATACTTTAAAGGTTTTACTCAACAGCTGAATTCCTCCCAACTTATAGTATGACAAACATACAAAGCAATGGGAGAAATCTTAGAGGCTTTAAACGTATCAATATGTGCCCATTGCTCCTTTGTCAAATCTGTGATTTTCTTTTCGTCAAAATCAATACCAGATGCATACGAGTACTCAATAAATGTTAGTTAACTGGGATAATTTTTACTTCTATTCATCACAATTTTCTCCCTTTAATTATTTGTGGTTTTGTGTTCCATGAATGCTAATCTTATTTTGTCAGTCCTCTACCCTTTAAGTTTTAATTTTAAGCTTTCTTTGCATTTCTTTCCAATATCTTCAGGTTTTGTTGTCAGAATTTATAGTTTGTACTCTTTTTGTCACTTACTCAAGTTTGTCTTTGTTCCACTTTGGACATTTTTCTTTATGATTCCTTGCCAGTGTTTGTTGCCTTTGCAAGTGACCTTACAGTGATTTTCATTTTAAACAGCTTAAACTCTTCCAAAGAATTTTTCAAGCCCCGTTTTAAAATCTGTTTCAATAAAATGGTTTTCACAGAAATTAGAGATTGAAAAACATGTGGTACTCAGATATTGTGTCATTTTTTTCATTCAGTGAGGGGATGCACAACTATTTGAAAATCCTAGTTCTTGTCTCGAAGACAATTTTTTTCAAAGATTTTATTTATTTATTTGATAGAGAGAGGCACAACGAGGGAGGGAACACAAGCAGGGGGAGTCGGAGAGGGAGGAGACTTCCCATTGAGCAGGGAGCCTGATGCAGGGCTCCATCCCAGGACCTTGGGATCATGACCTGAGCCAAAGGCAGACGCTTAATGACTGAGCCACCCAGGCGCCCCACTAAGACAATTTTCAAAGTCAGTATATCATTAGCTGGGAAGTAATTCTCATTAGTTTATGCCAGTAATTTTCATATTTTATATTAGGTCTAGGACATAGTGCCCATTCAGTAAATAAAAATTATTGTCTGTTATCTGATATATTTTGGGTCCCAGGAAATCATTTTACACAACAAGGGAGAACATCACATTTGGATCAAGTTGTCAGGGAATTAAGGTGGATTGTCTCCTCATGAATCAATTTATCTACCTTTTATGCTAACAATCGGTTTCAGAATATTTCGAGGAATTTGTTGATCCTTTTAATATAGCCAAAAGAACATCTACCAGCAAGTGCAAGAGAATTCTTCCAATGATTCTATTAGATCAAATGGCTTCAGATCTTTGAGGATCAGTATTCATAGAAAATACCATGTATGATGTTTCTAAATATAAACCCACACAGATTGTTATTAAGTATTTCCAAGCATCACAGATGGAAGCAGGTTATCACTCTCGGTCCCTTCAGATATCTTAACAATTTATTTGAAACATCACATATGCCATTTAGTGGTAGCAACCATCAAAATAGCCAAAATGACTATACTGGCATGCCAGGTCCAGTCCGGCGGTAACATATAAACATGATCATCATTAGCAAATATGGGCCAGATGTTCATCCTCTAAGAACCTACGGGAATGATTACTTGTGTTCTGGTGTATAGTCAGTCTTGACATGAAAAAAACAAACTTAATTTAGCATAGAAGAAAGTACAAAATTTCAAATGATCCTACTGCACCTCTGGAAAAAAGAAACTATCTGAGATTTTCTTAAGTATAGCTGATATTTTGGATATTGATGCTACTAAGTTGTTCAACAAGAGTAACCCTTCCATCTATTCCTAACGGTAGTTCCCTTATTGCAACAGCTGATCTACTTTATTAGAATGGCCTAATTTAAAAGAGTGAGAACTTTTTTCTCTTTTTAACTTGGGTATACCTCTTTTCTTTCAGTCACTCTAATTTCATCTACTAAATTTGCTAAGAGAGACGATCAGGGGAGATTTATTTCTTAACCAGCATTCCTTGTTTATCTATTTTATTTTTTTAAAGATTTTATTTATTTATTTGACAGAGAGAGAGAGAGAGAGATCACAAGAAGGCAAGGGGCAGGCAGAGAGAGAGGAGGAAGCAAGCTCCCTGCTGAGCAGAGAGCCCCGATGCCGGACGATGCGGGAGTCGATCCCAGGACCCTGAGATTATGACCTGAGCTGAAGGCAGAGGCTTAATCCACTGAGCCACCCCGGCACCCCAAGCATTCCTTGTTTAAAAAATTACTTTTTTTGTTGTTGTTCAATGCCTACATTCTAGCACATCAATTAGCTTCAACACAAAACTTCATTAATAATCCTATAGAACATGTCACTTGTCATATTTTGGTCTATTTTGTTTTCTTCTCTAGCATGAAGGCCAGATAAAAGTGTTGCTCTTTTTTAATCTTGTTTCTGTTCATGGCTGACACTTTTATCTTACATTATAGTAGAAACAGAAGCGCAGTACTGAAGATTAAAATAAGGCTGCAAAAGTAAAAGAATACAGAAACTCCTCTTGCAAAAGTGTTTTCAAATACTGTGCTTGAGTATCAGACTACAGTGAAATGTAATGTGTGATTGTGAAGCATGTCATTGAGTCATGACTGTACAACCACAGAATATTACTTTGGGGGCAATTTATTAAAAATTTACCATATGAGCATGCACCAGATAATTTTTCATACATCTCAAGTCCATGTGTTGATCCTTCATTGGCACATCTGAAGCAAAGATTTTCTGTGAAGTTGGATGTAGACTGTCTATAGGAACCATATTGAAAAGAACACTGAGATTCAGTTCAAGTGTTTATACTTTCAAAGTCACGCCATAATGTGTTCTTCAGAACCTATACAGTTGTGGTGTCTGTCACAATTTTAAAATGTATTTGACCTTTAGAGTCATGTATGTAATGGTATGTCTGAAGTTAGCTAAGTAGACAGGATTGGCTAAGCATTGTTCAATGACTTTGAAAGAATCTGAAAGCATTCTGAAATGAGCTGATTATTATCTATGAAGCATGTGAGTCACAGAGTCATGAGCACTAGTCGATATCGAAATTGGTACGGACACAATCCCTCATATAGCGTCAAACTCCGGAATCCTATAGCTAATGAATCAAAATGTTTAATTTTTCTTAAGCATTTTTAGGTTGAAATTAAAAGTTCTCTACTGACAGCCTAATAATTATCATTCACATTCCAATAATACAGTGTTTAAAAGCATTTTAAAACTAAGAATTTTGTACTTTAAATATACTTTTTTAAATTGAAATTCAATTAGCTGATTTATAGTATAATTTCAACTATTAGGTTGTTCTTAGCATAATCAATCAAATATCTATCCATGTATACTGTGCAAAGAGCATGTTGCCAAATTTTCCTGGGCTTGCTCTTTCATGCAGAAACTAAGTGTCTACTTTATTGGAGCTCAAAAATTAGCCACAGGTCCTAAGACCACTTAAATGAGTCACATTGAGGTGTTTGAGGGAAGGTTAATTGACAGACAAAACAATAGCATGAACATAAACTTGAATTCCTTCTTTTGATCTTTATTAGTAAAATGGTATTAGATAGACTTGGATTTCTCTTATGAATGTATTTTGTGAATTTAAGCTTCTTAATAAATGAATAAAGCCATACTCCCTCCTTTAACTCTCATCTCAATTCCTGATGTCCCAAAGAAGTGTCACTTAACTTTTTGGTCTCACGTTTACCTCTCTCTAACTGTTGTTAGTATGCTTTTTGACACTTAGCCACTTACTGTGTTTTAATAGGATTCTCAACTAATTTCATGCATCATCCTGCTACCATCATCTTATAAGCTACTCTGACATTGGATACTGGTTATTTCTTTTTCATCTTCCTTACTTTCTTTTTGTAGCATCTAGTATACTAATAATGTATAAAACTACTTTTTGAATTAAGATTAAATTTCCATTGGCATGTTAATGGATTCTCATAAACCAGTCAACTTCCATGTATGTATATACATATACATATATACATACATATATGTACGTAAATAAGATTTTCTGAGCAAGATAATAAACTGGGCAGAAAAGAGAATGAAAAATATATACATTAACACACCTAGTAAAGTGACAAAAATCCAAAACACTGACACCACCAAATGTGAGCAAGGATATGGAACAACAGAAACTCTCACTCACTGCTGGTAGGAATGCAAAATGGTACAGTCGCTTTGGAATAGATAGTCTGGAGTTTCTTATAAAACTAAATATTCTCTTAGCATTTAATCCAGCAATTGTGCTCCTTGATATTCATCCAAAGGAATTGAAAACATGTCCACACAAAAACCCAAATACAGATGTCTATCGCAGCTTTATGCATAATTGTCCAAACTTGAAAGCAACCAAGATGCCTTTAGTAGGTGAGTGGATAAATGAACTGTGGTATATACAGAGAATGGAACATGATTCAGTGATAAAAGGAAATGAGCTATCAAGCCGTGAGAAGACATGAAGAAACCTTGAATGCATATTATTAAGTAAAAGAAGCCAATCTAAAAAGGCTACACCCTGCATAGTTCCAATTATATGACGTTCTGGAAAAGGCAAAATTATGAAGACAATGAAAAGATCAGTGGTTGGCAGGAGTGGGGAGGGGGAGAGAGATGAAGAGGCAGAGCACAGAGGATTTTTAGGGCAGGGAAAATATTAAAATAATGGGTCTATGTCATTATACATTTGTCCAAGTCCATAAACCATACAATATCAAGGATGACCCCTAAGGTAAACTATGAACTTTGGAAGATTATGATGTGTCAATGTACTTACGTAAGTATATACTTAGGGCGCCTGGGTGGCTCATTTGTTAAGCGTCTGCCTTCGGCTCAGGGCATGATCCCAGGGTCCTGGGATTGAGTCCCATATCAGGATCCCTGCTCAGCAGGAAGCCTGCTTCTCCTTCTCCCACTCCCCATGCTTGTGTTCCCTCTCTCGCTGTGTCTCTCTCAAATAAATAAGTAAAATCTTTTAAAAAATTAAAATAAAAACAAGTATATACTTATATATATCTGTTTATCTATCTCTATATATTATCTAATTAGTATATATATAACTGTAAGTAGGTAGCACTAACTTATCAAGGACAAGAAAGGAAAGTTCCATATCACAGAACTGAGAAAACTACCACCACCTCTTTATTCTTCTTATTCTTTTCCCTCAAGTACTTCACTCCAAATGCCCTCCTTAATTCTATTTCTCCTCAGACTGAAGATAAGAAACAATTTTTAAACTATTTTCAAGCAATTTGTCCATGTAAAATAGCTTATACATGTTTATTTTGAGTCTGTAATGATAGAGAGAGAGGGTAGAAATTTTGCGATACCTTGAAAGGAATAATGGTAGTTTGTCAGGTTTGTGATTTTGGAAATAACTCATTCCAGAAACAAATTTGCTTTAAAATAACTTGACAATTTACTTTTCTTCATAAGGTTTGTATATTTAACCGCCCCCCCCCCAGACACACATCATGGTATTGTACTGGTAAAGTGAATATGTATTTTTTCCCACCCAACATCTGAATTTACTTCCTTTGCTCATGAAATCACTCTTTTCATAAGACAAGGCCCACTTCCCATGACAGAAACTGAAAATATCAGAACTCACATTCACAGCTGTGCAAAGATACATGAGTGATCTGGGTTCCTTCAGTTAGAGATATTCACTGCGACCTTAAGTAGGGACCACACAGAAACCATTCTGGTGAGAGAGATGATGACTGCAGTGGTGTGGCTTCAGTTTAGAGAACACGGGATCTAATGTTCCCACGGAAGGCCCTGGTGTTCACAGCTGCCTATCAGAGGATGGAGTCACGCTACGGAGCACAGACTCATCAGGTATCTTTGGAGGACCACTTTGTAATGGGGTGTTAACGGGGCTTTAAATTCTGTTTAAGGCCATTTGGAATGAAAGCCTGATGCTTCTGCCCTGTTGAAGATTCCCTAACTTCTGAAGAGATCAGTAGAGATGTTCACAAATATTTTTGCTCTTTACTTCTTTTTTTTTTTTTTTAAGATTTTATTTTTATTTTATTTCACAGCGGGAGAGAGATCACAAGGAGGCAGAGAGGCAGGCAGAGAGAGAGGGGGAAGCAGGCTCCCTGCTGAGCAGAGAGCCCGATGTGGGCCTCGATCCCAGGACCCTGAGATCATGACCTGAGCCGAAAGCAGAGGCTTTAACCCACTGAGCCACCCAGGCGCCCTGCTCTTTACTTCTGAGCACACAGTAGGATTGCTCTGTTCCACTTCCTTCAATGTACGTGTGGCCATAAGATGTGTTTGGCCAAAACAATTTGACCAGAAGTGATGTGGCAAGAGTTTTCAAGCCAGTGACAATTTGCCATATTCTCTTCCCATTGCTGCAGTGATTTTGAAAGCATATGTCAAACTAATGACTCCATTAGTCCAGCTCTTTAAGTAGATGCAGTGAACAGAGGAGCCCATTGGCCCACCAGCATTTAACATGTAGAATGAGCAAATAATAAGACCTTCACTCTTTTTTTTTTTTTTTTTGCCCCAGGGGTACAGGTCTGTGAATCATCAGGCTTACACCTTTCACAGCATTCACCAAAGCACAAACCCTCCCCAATGTCCATAACCCATCCACCCTATCCCTACCCTCCCACCCCCCAGTAACCCTCAGTTTGTTTCGTGAGATTAGGAGTCTCTTATGGTTTGTCTCCTTCCCCATCCCATCTTGTTTCATTATTTTTCCCTCCCTACCCCCCACAACCCTCCACCCCACCCCTCGAGTTCCTCATATCAGAGAGATCATATGATAACTGTCTCTGATTGACTAATTTCACTCTTTATAGTCAACTAAGAGACAGGTTTTTTTTCAACAATATAACCTGCCATAACACATACTAGTCTAGTTACTAAATATCTTTTTACTAACTCACGTTCTGCTTAATCATCTAATTTGTATGTTTCTTACAACCTGACTTTTAATGAATGACTTCAGATCAGAAATAACTTAGGGGATCAAAGTGGATGCTGCCATAGGAGAGTTTAATGGCCCAAGGATTGCAAGGCCTAAAGTGTGGACCTAAGCAGGGGGAGATCATTGGTTCTAATCTCATGCATGGCTTAAATAAAATGATTGACAGAAGTCTTCACATCTCAGTTTAAGTCCAAATGCCTGGGTTTTCATACAAGCATACTAAAAGCTTATCTTTTGTCTAGTGTCCTCAAGGCTACAACTGCTCAGACCAAACTTAAAACTTGATTATACAGGTTGCCAGATTATCACGTGAATTGAATTCACCAAGCCTTTGATCTGGGGGAAATTTGAATTATGAAAATCAGAATGGGAACATATAGGAACATAGAGGAAAACAGTTTCCCATCGACAGTGGAATTGGCCCCTCTTTCCAGTAATCAGGTCTTACTCAAAGACACTGACTTCCCCAGGTAAAAAGATCAAGCCAGCTTTTCATGGCATCTCACATTGCTCCTAGACCTATGGTCAAAATCAGAATCAAGACTGTTTGGGCAGGGAACACACAAACAAAGCAGTGAGGCTGATGAGATTTTGATAACTTATATATGATTTATATGGACATAAATGTGGAGAATATGTGTAAGAATGGAATCTGAAAATTCTAGATATAAGAGGGAAAGGAGTAATTTTAAAACAGATTGAATTGGGACACCTGGGTGGCTCAATTGATTAAGCAGCTGCCTTCAGCTCAGGTCATGATCCCAGAGTCCTGGGATCCTGTACTGTATTGGGGGGGGGGTCCTTGCTCAGCAGGGAACCTGTCTCTCCTTTTGCCTGCTCTGCCTGCTGCTCCCCTGCTTTTGCTCTCTCTCTTTCTTGGACAAATAAGTAAATAAGAAAATCTTAAAAAAATTAATCAATATAGAATCAATTACCACACTGGTCCTTGATTCACTGTGCTAGTTTGAGTCATTGGGTGTGGTTCTTCTTTTTTCTTTTCTTTCGTTCTTTCTTTCTTTTTTTTTTTTTTTATCAGCTTGGTTAACTTCATCCTAGGCTCAAATTCTTCGGTATAATATAGAGGAAAGAATCTAAAGGCTCATAGATGAGTAAATGTTCGAGAAGACTGACACACTAGACTCCCTGCCCTGCTCCCTGGGAACACACTGCTCCCTAACCATGCTCTCTATAGAGGCCAGCGTGCATTCACTACCCCAAGGCTTTGGGAACTATGCCAGGGAGTGGAGTTCCAACATCTCTCCAAGGTGCTGCAAGCGGTGGCCCTCTGGAGGAAAGGGGTGCTTGTGTGTGACACTGCATGTCACAATCTGAGCTCATTAGATTTCAGGGTGTCTGAAGGTACGGGATGGAACATAACTGCTAGGTTAATTGGATCAGAGTGACTCCAAAAAGCAGCAATCTCCACAAAAGGATCAGAATGGTATGTGACCCATAAGGCCTTTTGTGGTGGTATATTGATCACGGGGTCCCTGGAAATGAACTTAGAACTGAATATACCTTAGACCTAGTGAGTGGAAGCCTTACCTAAGCCACCAAAATTTATACTATTTCTTCACCCAATTTCCAGACCTGGGTAAGTTCAAATATCTAGTTGGTCCTTTAAACCAGAGCTGGATAGGTAATTTTGCATTTGGACTCTGTTATAATATCATAAGTATTTACTTTGACTCTCCCTTTTAATGCTTTCCTAAAGGAATCTGTCTATTTACCAGGATAATGTGTCTTTGGGAAAGACAATGATCAATGAATTGGCTCATATGGTTATGGAGGCTGAGGCTGAGACCCAGAAAAGCCAGTGGTGTAGTTCTAGTTTGAGTCCAAAGGCTTGAGAAATAGCAGAATCAGTGGTTAAGTTCAGGTCTGTATCCGAACCATCCTTTCTCTTTGTGTAAGTCCCAGTCTGAGGGTGGGAGAAGGCTGATGTCCCAGGTCACAAAGTCAGTGGAAATTCTCTCCCTTCTTCCATCTTTTTGCTCAGTTCAGGCCCATAAGGGCTTGGCTGATGCCCAGCTCTATTGGGAAGGGCAATCTGCCTTACTGTCCACCCAGTCGAATGTTGGTCCGATCGGGAAGTACCTTTGCAGACACAATAAGAAATAATGTCTAAGTATCTGTGGCTCAGTCAAGGTGACACATAAGATTAACCATCACAAGCAGATTGGGAGGACTGGTAAAATCAGGGTTTGTACAGATATCCCAAGCTTCATAAGAAACACCTTAGCAGGGTGAATACTGTCATTCTTTAGAGAGACTTTGTGCACAGCAGGTGTTGAGGAACAGAAGCCAGATCAGAGGAGGAAGAACATAAAGACACGTGTCATATGGTGACTGTGGCTGACAGTCTGGGTTGAGGGTGAGGCATCCTTTGGAGAACTCCTCAAAATAGAAGGAGGGTACATTGTCAGTGGAATTAAGGCATTGCATGAGTGGATTGGAACAAGATGAAGAACTTGGGGTTTGGGGATTTGTGCAATTTAATATTAATATAATTTAATTTGTACCATAGGAAAGGCCTGATGGGATTTGGTTTGTACGAAAGAAAGCACACATACTTTATATACTATGAAGTGTTATATGGATGCATGTTGTAATATTTACTGTATATGCTCATTTCTGTCTTAACTTTAACACATTTCTAATCCTTTTTTATGTCCAGTCCTAATTACTTTGTACACCCATTAGCTAGTTTCCTTTTTGAGAGGTGGGAAAAATAAAAGAATTTGTTTTAGGTTCCTACTAGTGTATTTTAAAACTACTCAATTTACAACATTCAATAAATATTAACTGATTTGTTTCAGGAAGGATTTAAGGTAATTTACAAAGAAACCTGTGGAATCACAAGATTAAAAAAATACAAGTGAGGAAGTTCAAGTTAAAAAAGAAAACCCAGGTAAGAAAATTAAATTAAAATCAGGATAAAGATTTACCCAAAATCTCTTGTGTATTTCCTAGGCGTATGTGATACATCTGATTTTATGCTTCATGGTAGCTGAGATGAAACTGGAATCCTTATCTATTTTATGCATCAGCATCCATAAAATAAAAGCTAATCTCCCTGAATACACATGGTTAATCCTTCTACTGAAACATGAGGGAAATTTCTTTCATAAAAACAAGACAATGTACGATAGTGAGCATCAACCATATCGTAAATATGATGATGAGATTCTTAGAGATGTTTATTCTAAGTTGAAATATAAGTAGAGAGGTAATAGGAAAGCCAAAACTAGTAAATTCTAATCTTTGAGGAACCAAACAAGGTACCACACGTGATTCACCTCCCTGCAGGTCTGGCTTCATTCCAGAATAACATTTAGAACATCTAGAGCAATCAGGCAACCTTAGGAATAGCCTCTCTTACAATCACAGCTATTAGATGTCATCAGCGAAAGTTTCAGGTTCTATTTCCCTGCAACGCCCCGGAGAGGTGAGGCGAGATGATTGTCAAGTAGACTCCAGGAAAAGAACAACAGTAACATTAACAACAATGTTAGTGCTGTCTTAATTATGAAAATTGCTTTTATTAGAATTGTATCAGGCAGGATGCTAAGATGACTTGCCCATAGTCACTGTCAGTGTAATTTCCTCCACTTGCATGTGGGCAGGGCATGTGAATATGAGGGATTTCACCTTTGGGATTAGGTTATGTAACATGGCAGGCAAAGGTGAAGGGATTCACAGATGTAATTAAGTCTCTAATCAGGAGATGTTAACATAATCAAAAGGAAGGCCATCGTGGGTGGGCCTCACCTAATCAGGTGAGCTTAAAAAAAAAAAAAAAGACTCAAAGCAGCAGCCGCAGGCCAACAGGCTGCCTTTCCCAGCTTTGAACAAGCCTCTCCCTGTGGAGAGGGCCTTGCATATTGGACATCAAGGTGGCCTATGGGAGATGAGAGCAATCCCTGGCCTGGATTATAGATAACAGGCTAATAGGAGATTCAGTGATTGTGAAGCAGTTATGCTTTGAAAATTTTAAATAACATTTCCTTGAAATAAATTGATAGAAGATTTAGAGATATGTGGCAATGATAAAATACCTTGGATGCTTCCAGGCTTTGAAAATTAAAACAACACAGCAGTGGGTTCTTCTGAGGTTTCTGTTTAGATACTTTGGATTTTAGCAGTTGCTATCTTTAATAACTGCTTGGAAACACTGACACACAGATGAAAAGAGAGTGTGGAGTTATCAGTTAAAAAAAAAGTTTGACCTGACTTAGGGTGTGAGCATACTATGATGTACCCAAATTACATTTAGATGCATGTAATGAACACAGATGGTGATCACCATATGAACATTCTGAAGGAATCCTATGGGAAGAAGAGCCAGGGAGAACGAAGATAATTAAGGAATAGTTCTCTGAAATATCCCGGGGTTGTTTTTTAAAAGGCAAGGTTGGGGGAAGAGAATAAATTGGTGTTCAGGACTATAGCAGTAGCTCCTTAACGTAAAAAGCCAGACTGACTCGGCCAAATTGTTGAGTCAATGTTGATCCAAACGAGACTTTTATTCATAATGACTCATTAGAACCTAATTAAGTCAGTTAAGATGATCTATTGGCCCTAGAACTTCCTATAGTCTTTATACAACCTCCTGCCTGCTCCTCCGGAGGACCCAGCTCTGCCCTGTGGACAGCAGTCAAATGTTAATGGGCCGTATGCATTGGTGAGTAATGCTTCATATAATGACGAGATGGCCCAGAGTACATGCAAACACAAAACAAACCTTTCAGTGGCCGGCAGTCTGAAAGCATGATTATGAGCAGTTGCTCCTGCCAACAATCAAAACCCTCCATGGGACCTTGTCACGGCCCCCTGGAGCTGGCCAGGCTGCCTGTGGCTTTGGGGCTCACTCCACTCTGACAGCTAATATAAACATGCTAATGCAGTTATGGAAAGAAAGATAATTCAGAAGAGAGGCACGTTATAATGGTGATCAAGCCCAAAAGAAGGATAAAAGAAGTAAAGGGGATAAGGCACATTTTCTTTCAGCCTTTCATTCTTTCTAAATGCAACAATCCACTTAACAGAGGGAATTAAAATGTTGTGACCATGTATTTTCTTTTTTCTTTTTTTTTTAAAGATTTTATTTATTTATTTGACACAGAGAGAGAGATTACAAGTAGGCAGAGAGGCAGGCAGAGAGAGAGAGACAGGGAGAGGAGGAAGCAGGCTCCCTGCTGAGCAGAGAGGAGCCCGATGCGGGCCTCGATCCCAGGACCTTGAGATCATGACCTGAGCCGAAAGCAGAGGCTTTAACCCACTGAGCCACCCAGGCGCCCTTGACCATGTATTTTCTATTAAAAAACCAAATCTATCTATCTACCCATCCTTGTAATGATTAATTGGTCCAAGGCTTCAGTTGTCTGAAAGCTGTTTTCACAAAGCTACATATGAATTACACATTAATATTTTTAACCAATAATTGTATTCAGCATGGAAAGCGTTGACTGAATCCTTATGAGCGAATACCTTTTACTGTGTCAAAGCGTTTTACCTTAATTACTCATTCCCTTACCCCCCCATCCTGTGAAACCCCCAAGTGGTAAGGAGGGCTAGCATCACTAGTTTTATTTGAAAGACAGGATAATCAGATCGATGTGGTTAAGGCATTCCGCTGAGGTGGTTTCGGGAAGCTGGTGTGAGAGAAGTCGGGTTTGCTCCCAAGACAATACTTTTTTGTCACGGGACCCTATTTTCTTGCTTAAACAAGAAGAAAGCATTATTACGGTCTGGAGAAAGCCATCCCCCAGGTATATCACTAATTTCATTCCTAACTAAAACAATATGCTTGTGATGGTGTTGATAAAGCAATTTAGTTTTCAGGAAAAGTAGAAAAAATATTACAGGCCAGGGCAAGTCATTCTGCAATTAAGTTAATGGTCACTGGTTTCAGACTTACTCTCCACCTCTTTCGGAGCAATTAACTCTTGAGGGTACTGTGTTTTGGTGCATCAAGTAGCCTCTTTCATACAGAGTGCTTATTTGGCGAAATGAATGACCACACAGGTAAATACGCTGAATCGAAAACAGTGTAGTTGATGTTGATATTTGCAGATTTTTGATATTTACCTTTGACTATTTACAGATGAGCCTGAAGATTTATGATGTGGATCTTTTTTTAATATTTTATTTATTTATTTGACAGAGAAAGCAAGAGAGCGAGCACAAGTAGGGGGAGCAGCACAGGGAGAGGGAGAAGCAGGCTCCCCACCAAGCAGGGAGCTGGACACGGGACTCGATCCCAGGACCCCGGGATCATGACCTGAGCGGAAGGCAGATGCTTAACCGTCTGAGCTACCCAGGCGCCCCACGATGTGGAATTTGTAACATCATCAGGCCTGTTTATCACCTGCCCAGATAACTTGGTTAAGCGGTAATTGTGTATAGCACTATATTCCCATTGACTTTTTTATGATATAAAATCACCTTTAAGTATCTTAAGACTATCATTATAAGTGCAGTTTCATAGCACAGCAGATGTGTCAAGGCATTGAATTATATAAATGCCAGATAAGCCAACTTTTTCTATATCATGGAGAAACAGAAATAGTATTTTAAATGTCTGTTAAATTAAGTTTTATGTCTTATTAGTACATAGCTTAAAAAACTTCACTATGTGTATTCTTTCTAGGTCACCAAAGACATGGGTGTGTTTGTGTGTGTGTGTGTGTGTGTGTGTGTGTGTGTGTGTGTGACTGTAAATCCCAAGGGCCTTTCTTTGTTTTCAATCTCTTTGCTGGTTCTGTAGCTTTTGAAATTGATGACCACACCCTTCTTGAACTACGTACTCCATTAGCTTCCGTGAACTAATGTACTACTTTTTCTTCTTGCGTCCCTGATTAATCCTTCTTTGTTTCCTTTGCCGGCTCGTCTTTGACCACGGACACTTCCACATTCCAGTTTTTGGATCTTCGTCACCTTTCATATGTATTCACTTTTCAGCTACTTTGATGACTTTCAAATCTACATTTCCAGAACCCTTCATCTAATCGCTGGCTCTTTCTATCTACCTTTCAATGTTTCAACAGATTCTTCATTGTTAAGGGCAAGCTCAACATGTTCAAAGGCGAACCCATCATCATCACCACACATTTATCAGTTCTTACTTGGGACTAATGGTAAGAAGTTAACTTTAATTCCTGCCTTCCTCTGACATATGTCATTAGTAAGTAGTCAAAGCAAATCCACATTATGGGGGAATTTTTAATCTGATTTTACTTCCACCTAGATACATTGTTACAATAGAATTATTTAGAGGAATAACCTCTTGCAAAATCAGTGCCAGCCTGGTCTTGACCCACCACTTTCATAAAGTGTCTTCTACTTAGAAACCTGCAATAAGGGACACCTGGGTGGCTCAGTTGGTTAAGCAGCTGCCTTCGACTCAGGTCATGATCCCAGGGTCCTGGGATCAAGTCCTGCATCCCGCTCCTTGCTCAGCAGGGAGCCTGCTTCTCCCTCTCCCTCTGCCTCTGCCTGCCACTCTGTCTGCCTACGCACTCTCTCTCTCTCTCTCTCTGACAAATAAATAAATAAATCTTAAAAAAGAAAGAAAGAAAGAAAGAAACCTGCAATAACTGTCAATTTCCAATCAAAGTCAGGGCTGGCTCCTGGAGGTGGGTTTAAGGCCTCCATTACGTGAGCCTACCTTACCTGTCCTATCGCCTTCTTCTCCCTCTCTTACGTACAGCTTTCCCTTCCATCGACAAAGACTTGGTTTTCTTTTTCTTCAGGGAGTACACCACTCTCATTCTGACTTTTATGCCATTACTTTGTTGGTTGACTTGCCTGGCATCCTCTCTCATCCTCTTCACCATCGCCCATCCATCTTCCGAGTTGCAGACACATCCCACGTCCCAATGACAGTAGTCCTCCACAGATGGGCTCTTCTCTGAAGTCGTTTAAAACATGATCTTTATGATGTATTTTCCACAGCATACCACTGAATCATGTTAAATATATTTTAGATTGAGAATCTCCTGAGGCAGAATACATGGTTAATAAATAGTGTGTCAATCCTGGTTCCTAGAGTAATGTATACAAAATAGGTGGTCAACAATTAATTGTTCGTTGGCAAATCTTTTTTTTTTTTTCAGATTTTCCAGTACTTTTTATTATGTTAATATCCCACCTGGTCATTTGAAAAAAACAAAGTGGCCCCTCACAGTTTTAAGGATAAGTGCAATTATGTTCTCTTGTTAAGAATACAGCTTTCCAGTTCAACTTTGGGAAAAGATAATAAACCCTAAACCCTTGATTTTTTTAATTAATGGAAATAATTTCATAAGTCTGGCCCTACGTTTATCCTAACTTATTAACAGGAAACACCTGAGGCTAATTGCTTTCTGCCCTACAGAATACTGCTTTGTTATGTTTTTAGATCTTTTCATTTAAATACAGATATAGCTTTAATAAATATTATAATCATTTATGTTTAGAAAATATATTCTATGTTTAGAAAATATTTCTATGGATGGCTGAAATTCTTTAATTAAAGGTGATTTTAATTTGGAAATTCAAGATGTTATAAATTAAATTCTTCAGTACTTAGAAGAGAAGGGAAATATTTGAAATGCTACTCTGGGTGTTCTGTAAGCTCTAGAAAAAATGCCCTGTATAATCTTAATATATTCATTAAACTGAAACTTGTGGATTTACAGAAGTAAATTTCTACTTTGCAGCTGTAGCTGAGTAGCTTGTTCTAGATTTTTCCAATTAAAGTTCTGTTATTTACAGTTTTTGATTTTTCAGAAATATCTCACGTGAAGTAGCATATATTTACCCATCAAAATGAGTTTAGGGGCGCCTGGGTGGCTCAGTGGGTTAAAGCCTCTGCCTTTGGCTCAGGTCATGATCTCAGGGTCCTGGGATCGAGGCCCGCATCGGGTTCTCTGCTTGGCAGGGAGCCTGCTTCCTCCTCTCTCTGCCTGCCTCTCTGCCTACTTGTGATCGCTCTCTCTGTGTCAAATAAATAAAATCTTTAAAAAAAATGAGTTTAAATTGAGCTCCTTATTTAATTCTTACTAATTCAACATAGGACTAGAGATTCTTGCTGCCAATTGTTATTATAGGGTTTTGGGTGGGAATAATAAGATTTGAGGAAGGTGAGGGGAAAAAAAACAGGGAAAGCCAGGTGTCATGGAAGCAACTCTTAGCTCTCTCATAAAGCAGGGTAGCCCTCCTGATAGAATCTAGAGCTAAAGAAGAGTGAGTGTGACACATTATCTGCAGGCCGTGACCTCACATTATTAGATCAGGTTACTGCTTAGTGGAAGGACGGCATTTTGGGGAGCAGTCTAGTGCACTTCTCAGGATTTCCATTTTCCACTTGGCAAGAATACACTCTAGACACCTAGTTTTTTTGTTTTGTTTTGTTTTGTTTTGTTTGTTTTTGTTTCTTTTTCATAAGATTTGGTGGTGAGACACTGAATGAGAAGAGGGATGAAGAAATCTGAACCTCCCTGTATAAAAGTCCCTTGATAGGTCGGATGTAGAGGGACCCTTTATTAGAGAACCAATTACTAATTATACTAATAGTACACAAATACATGCTACCTGATAAAAGCTGAAAACATTAAGGATATAAAGTCTATTTTGGGAACCTTCTTTTCTTTTTTCTCTGAATGTACACCTGTGCAGATGTTGACATATTTACTCATTCAATTAATTTTTAGTGAGTGCCCATCCTGTATTATTCTAGGCAATGGACACACATCAGTGATCAAAATGAAAAAATCGTCTTCTCAGGAAGCTTACATGTATATATATACCCAATCACACGAATGTATGTACGTGTGTGTTTGTATATGTATATGTCTATTTACATATACATACATAAAAAGGAGAACATTATTTTCAATTCTAGTCTCCCGTCTTCTCCCTCAGAAATACAGTTGTCCACTTGGTGGGTGAGCTTTTCAATTAATTTATGTTCATATATACGCCCTTGCAAAAATATGTAATATTGTTTTATAATATTTCTAACAACTTTATTGAGCTATCATTCATCTATCATATAATTCACTCATCTAAAGTGTACAGTTCAGTGGTTATGCATATTCACGAACTTGTGTGTCTATCACCACAACCGACATTAGAACATTACCCCTGAAAGAAATCCCGTTCCCATTAGCTGTTATTTTGCAACATCTACAACATATGCCTCTGCACTAGGCTCTAGGCAACCACTCATCTACCCTCTGGCTTTGCAGATTTACCTAGTCTGAATATTTCATATAAATGTGAAATCCTTTGTGATTGCTTTCTTCCATTTAGCATAGTTTTCAAGGCTCATTCATGTTGTAGCATGTGTCAGTACTTTATTTCACTTTATTATTGACTACTATTCAGTTTTATGAATATACATTTTACTTATCCATTCATCAGCTGATGGACATGCAGTTGTTCCGACTGTTTGGCTATTATGAAAAATGCCGCTATGAACAGTCATGTACTAGTTTTTGTGTAGACACAGGTTTTCCTTTCTCTTGCCTGTATTCCTGGGAGAGGAACTGCCAAATCATAATGGTAACTCTATGTTTTATCTTTTGAAGGACCACCAGACTGTTTTCCAAAGTGGATGCACCTCCAATTACTATGTTGTATACCTGAAACTAACGTAGCATTGCGTATCAACTATACCTCCATAAAGAAAAACTAAAAGACAGAGTATGTTTGGCATGTTAGTATTATGAGGAGAAAAGTATGAAAAACCAAAACCAAAAAAACCCCAAGTGGATGCACCATTTTATATTCCCACCAGCAGTGTACGAGGGTTCTGAGTCCTCTGTATCCTTACCAACGCTTGTCATGATCATAATTGCATTCTTAAAACATAATAGCACAATTTCTGGTTGTTTTATAACTTTCCTTTTTTACTTAGTATATACATCGTTTGTTTTTTTAGTATATGTGCTGCCGAAGCGAGCATATTGGTTTAATAGTTGTAAGTTCCTTTAAACTATAGATATCCAATAATATCTCTAGTCATTCCTCTTTCTGTAGACTTTAAGTTTGCTTCCAATTTTTCACTGTTAAAAAATTACACTGCCTGTACAGTGAACATCCTTGTACAAGAGGGTCGTGGTTTTTTTAGTGTATGTGTAAGGATTTCTCTAGGCTAGAAAACTAGAAGTTGAACTACTGGTACATAGAATATACAAAGTATTTACTTTAAAATATATGCCCAAATGGTCAAAATATATTGTCAAAATTGGCTGTTTAAAATACAGTTCTGCTAGCAGTGAAGGAAAGCATCTGTTCACCATGCCTTCAGCAATGAGTCACTCTATTAAACTATTTATATTTTTGTAAATCTAATTTATCTTGTTATCTCAATTACCAGTTTCCAGATTACCAGCTATTAAACATCATTCTTGTTTATTGGAGATTTATTTTATTTATGATCATTGCCATTTTTTCTACTTCTTATTGATACATAAGTATTAAATGTTTGCCTATTAATCCTTTGTTCATGATATATTAGTTCGTTACCTGCCCTATAATTTAGAAATAAGCTTTAAATTTAAATATATCCAAATATATCAACTTTTCTGTACTATTTTGCTTTTTTTCACCTAAGATGATTATTCCTATGTTAAATTTATTAAAACAATTTCGTAAGCTTTCTTCAGTTCTTTTATAGTTTTATGTTCAATTACTTAAATCATGTGAGATCAATTTTATTGAAACGCATGAAGTAGGGATCTTTTTTTTAAGGGTAGACTATTCAACATAATTTTAAAAACTGTTTTGAGTAACTATAGTATGCTAGGTGCCATTCTAGGTAATGGGACTCCAGTCAAAAATATGGCCAAGTTGGTCCTTTTAGGAAGCATACGTGGTAGCCAGTTTTTTCAGTGCCATTTACTGAACAGGTCATTCTTTCTCTACTCATGTGAAAAATTACATTTCTCACACTGTAAACACACACATGAGCACACACACACCACAGATATATGGCGGCCATGAGAACACACACTCAGGTCTGCTGCAGAGCATAGTCAGTGGGTAGCCCATGCTGCCACCCCTCAGGATCCACCCTATTCCCCCCAGGGAACGCTCAATCAGTCCTATTCAGTGACTAAGCACAACAGTGGTACTAACACAAGCTCATATCTATCAGTCATGGTACCTCTCAAATGGGCAACTTTGGCTCAAAAGACTTCCCTATTGCCCTGCCTGAAAATTCACTGGAGCACATATTAGAATGTGACTATGGTCGAAAGATTCTAGCTACCCAATGTTTCCTTCATCCTTTCCTTTCACAAACCCAGAGTTAGATAAAGGTTTTCCCTGCCTACGTCGGATTCTTCCATTTTACTCTTCGTGTGTGTTCCCTCCAATAATTCTCTTGCATGTCTCATCCCTTAGTGGTGTCTGCTTTACAGAGAACCTCAGTTTACACAGACAGAGAGGCTAGTGGCTCTGCCCTTGCCAGGAGGGGGTCACCAGGCAAGGATCATGACAGAGGAGCTGAAGAAGCACCGCTCGTGGGGGGTGTGCAACGAACTCAGGGCAGTGAGCGGTAAGTTTAGGACAATCACTAGGCACACCTCTCCCTGCTTGTCAATTGTCCCCTTTCTATTAAGTAAGGGGTTTCTCCTTATTCTGGAGTTATCAATATCATCCACATACAGTCATCACCTTGAAGCACCCCTTCATGCCGTGATGGTTGAGGGAACTCTCCACCTGCATCAGCATGAAGACGGCCAGCAAAATGCCTTTGAAACACAGTAAATGAACGTTCAGATTATAATCAAAATTGATATTATCACTTCTCTCAACCCATTTCTTCACAAAGTCCCAATAATATCATCTCTGAAATATTTCTTGAATCTCTCCCTCAGTGGGAACCGCCTTAAAACTGACATTTTTCCTTTGCCTCGACTATGAAAAAATTCCAAAACTGGTATGCTTGTCTGCAGTCTGTTCTCCTTTTAATCCTTCCTCCTCTTTTTGGACACTCTTCTTTAATTATTTTTTTAAAGATTTTATTTATTTGATAGAGACACAGCGAGAGAGGGAACACAAGCGGGGTTGGGGGGAGGTGGGAGAGAGAGAAGCAGGCTTCCCACTGAGCAGAGAGCCCCATGTGGGAGCCTGATGCCAGGGAGCGCGATGTGGGGCTCGAACCCAGGACCCTGGGACTGTGACTTGAGCCGAAGGCATATGCTTAACAACTGAGCCACCCAGGCGCTCTGACAATCTTCTTTTAAAATAACAAATCTGTGTTTGTTTTTTCCTCAGTGGCATGCTATCTACGTCATCAAGCCCAGAGTCAACTGAAAGGTCCTTTGTGATGTGGCTCATGTCTTGTTCTCCAGCCTCTTTGTAGAAGCTGTTTCCTCAGACTGAAGGTTCTAGCACCAGATTATTTGTTTCCCCAACCACAACATGCTGTTTCTGTCTCACTGCTTTGCACATGAAATCCTTTTAACCTGAAATACTATCTCCTTATGCCATCTGTTAATGTCCAATAATGATATAATTTTTAAAATAGATACATGCATTATACTAAATCAAGAAGAGACGAAGAGTGCATATGACAAATTAAACCCTATAAAAGGGTGGTTTCTACTTTAATGAACTCTGAATTACTTGGCTTTCTTGCAACGGTGATTAAAAACTACACCAATGTAAATTCTAAGTATATTCCCACTCTGTCTTCTCCATCATATCTCTAAGTTTCTATATGAAATAATACCATTAAATAAATACATCAGAGGACCTGTGGCTTAGTATTGGAAAAGATGCCAGCCTTTCTACTAATTCTATGACTCCAAAGCTCAGCTTTTCAATCAAAAAATGAATTTAATATTGGCACCTCATCTATAGGGATACGGAAATATTAAATGAGACCATGCATAAATACAGTTATCGTGCTTTGTACAAAGTAGGAATTCCATAATATTACTCAATAGCAAGATAGGCCATTAGAGTGTTTATCGTTTTTATTTTATTTCATCCCCAGTCTTTGCATGTTCTAACTTTCTACTGTATTGGCTCCCCTAAATATCAACTCTTGCTGCTCTAGGTTCGGTCCTCAAACTAGCAACACCCAGCATCTCATAGAATTTTATGAAGATGCAGATTCTTGGCACCACCAGTATTCCTGAATCAAAATCTGCATTTCAATAAAATCACTAGATGATTTGTATGCACACTATAATTTGAGAAACACTAAATTTTAAACCATGTTTCTTATAAACCTTCTTCTTTGTTGGTACGCTAGTAACTACACTGAACTGTTCACCACATGTTTTCCTGACAAGCACTATCATACAGTTGTAATCATAGGTTTAAATATAGCATGGTATGATCATCATATATATTCAATATTGTATGTAGAGCTCAGAAATACTGAAACTATGGGTGATGAACAGCTTGCCGCATTCACCATCACATCAGACATTAGGATCATTCTCTGATGTGGCCCTGGTTGCACTTCCTGTGTTCTGGCTTCAGAGGCCCCCAGATTTCTGAGATATCTAGTAATTTCCCCCATTTCAGGTTATTCCTAGATCAATGTTATATAGGTCTTTTTCATACAGGTTACTCACCCGTCTTAGGACTTGTTCTGAAACATTATGCTCTTAGTTACTTTGAGACACAATTTTCATACAGGCAAATGCATCTTACAGGTAAAGTTCAGTGATGTGCAGGACTATATTTAGACACCCTCAAGAAGACCTGAATCTTATTTTCAAAATACATGTGAACATAATGAAGCCATTAAAGGCTGCAATAATGTTAGTAGGAATTACCACATTATAAGTTGTGAATTGTAATTATAAATGATAAAATATCATTTTGGATCTAATTGGTGCAGAGATTAATCTTAATCCAGGCCTAGTTTACAATTAAGTTTACCTAACATTATCTCGATGAAAGCATAGGGTTATTGAATAAGAGATTGTAGCCCAGAAGTGTTTTTTGTTGTTGCTGTTTTGTTTTGTTTTAAATATGAAAATAGTTATGCACTTTAAAATACCCATTTATCTGCCAAGCTTTGGGAAATCATTCATCCAATCAAAGCTTTAAAGATCTAATAAAATTCCTTTTAAGTAGAACATCCTTGAAACTATTATGGGAATACAGTTTTTCCAAATACTCTGCCATAATTTAAATTCTAATAATTTAGATCAGTTTTCTTCAAATTACGATGGTTTGTTAAGATTTTTGTATGTATACAAATACAAATATTCCCCTCAAATGTTAGCATTTGTAAAAGGTATGTTTTCCTTGTTCTTTATCTTTTACAATACAAATTTTTATAGAGAAGAGACAAAATATGTTAGGGATTAAGTTGTGCTCATGTATGGTATGTGTTTCCTCTGATTTTTGTGATTAAAGTTGTGTTTTGAGGGGACTGTGTGAAATGAGAGATTGGGAAAAGATGGCTGAAGATGGTTCATGTCTCCTTTTTAAAATCATTTCAAATACCAGAATGGCACCTTGCAATGGAGCTGCGGTTTTCTTCTGCAGCACCCGCAGCTTGGGGGCAAACTGTTCTGGGTCAGCCAATTAGGGTGACCATTCTTTGAAAGACTCAGTAAGGTTGTGCTTAAGGCTGTCACTGAGCATTCCACAAGCTTGCTTATTTCTCTCTTTGGCTGGACATCTGTGTTGTTTTGTTTTCAGGTCAAGTTGTTCTCTGTAACAAGGTAATGTTTTCTGACTTCTTTGTAACTTGCTGCCTTTATGTTTCTGAGATTGAAGCGCAGAAGTGGTTTTGCTCAGTGAGTGGCCTGTTTATGTTGGGAAGAGGCAGGAGATGGGGAAGGCGAGAAGCAATGAACCAACACACTGAAAACAACGCGGATTGACCGTGAACTCTGAGAATTTACTTTGCAGAGTACAGGGAAATAATGGAGACTTGATCCTGGTCTAACAAGAATGACAAAAGGGTGTTTGTTATAAAACAATAAGCTTTGCTATTCAGAAATTCCTCTTTAAGAACTCTTCCATCAACTAATGGAATCTATTTTCCATTTGCAAGCACTCCTGTGACCACCTAGAAATAGTCAAGCAAACTTTTGTTTTAAAAAAGTATATGTTTTCAAAGAAAGTACACAATATGAATGGAAACATAATTTTAGGCTATATAAAACATTTTGAAGAGTGCTTAGTTCCCTAGATATTGATATTCAATTAGTGGAATATCTTTTATCCTCAGATTTAAATGACACAGACGTATTTTTCCTCCATCATAATACTTCCAACATATATCTTACAAATTATTTAGAATTCTTCTTTTTCTTTTTTTTTAAGATTTTTTTTTAGAGAGAGAGAGCATGAGTGTGAGCCAGGGGTCGGGGGTGGGGAAGGGCTGAGGGAGAAGCAGACACCCAACTGAGCAGGGAGCCCCAGCAGGACTCAATTCCAGGACCCTGGGATCATGAACTGAGCCGAAGGCAGATGCTTAACCACCTGAGCCACCCAGGCGCCTCTCCAACATATTTTTAAGTACTGTATGACACTTAAGATATTTAACCTTAAATGTGTGACTGCTTCTTTGACTACCAAAGTCTGGATTCTGATCTTAAAAGCAGATAAAGTGTCTAAAAGAAAAAGCAGAAATAAAAAGAAGTGATTTAGAGAAAGGATTTATGTCCTGCTAAGAAGGTAAGTATTTATTAGATGAAAATGTTCAGCATTTCTCCCAGGGAAGTAAGTCTACCAATTGCCACCATCACAACGTGCAGATCTACCACAGAGGCTGGAGACAGTAATCCCAAATGTTCCACACCTGAGACGTGAAACAATGACATGAAGTATGGGCAACATATGTCCCATATTAGTTTCTTATTTCTAGTCAAATGAAATCATCCCCTCTAAATCCAAGACCTGTTCGTGATAGAATAGGTTTTGCCAATCTCAGGAGCCTCGGGGCCTACATTTATCCAGATGTTTTGGTTTTTCTAACAGATGGTCCTCACAATTTTATTCCTATTTCTGTTGCTGCTGCCACCTTAAGTGTTTCCTGAAGATCTTCAGCACAGCCTTCTAAGGGTTTCACGGTGCCACAGCCAGGCATCCGGACCTTTTAGCGGTGCTAGTCACACAGTCACATAAAATGTGATGAAATATAGACTGAAACAGAGCACTGGAGATGTGAACTCTTTTATTTATAAAAATGTGTTTGTATTTCTAAAACGCTGACGTGCTGAATGTTAGATCACCTCTACACGGTGAAGTACAATGAAGAATTCTAACAAATGTATACAGTCAAGGTGTTCATTGTGCTTTTATGAATCGTTGGTATTCCAAACAAGTAGCTTGATTAATGAGCTCATGATCCATAACACCAGACTCATAGTCATTTTCAGCTAGTTTACAGGATCTATTGGTGGTTATAATGCATGAATACGATGTTTAATTTAGACTTACTTGATGAAGGGAGAGTGCCAGAAGTTCACTTAAAACATAACAGGAGTACATCGAGCATGGTGATAGCTCAAGCCTATTAAGGACAGCGAGTAATCAAACAATCCAGTCTCAGATTAGTTTTATGTTTTTTAAGGTTTTGTTAATCCAGGCTATATACAGTTATGCACAGGTTTCTAGTTTCCTGAATTGCTTTTGTTTATAGTAAGAATTTATACTAAGAATTCCAATCATGATATGATTTTTTTTCTCCTTTCCGACTGCAGATATTTTGTATTTTTATTCATTAGCTACACAGAGTTCAATATTGATTTAGAACTAGATATACTGAAATGCTTTCAAGGGTCTCGGAAAAATAACTTTTGAAAATTTTTAGGAAATATCAAATCATTTGAAATTTTTCTTACTTTTAGCAGTCTTTATTTTTTTAAATATTTTATTTATTTGAGAGCGAGAGAGGGAAAGAGAGAGCACAAGAGTGAGCAGGGGGAGGAACAGAGGGAGGACGAGAGGGAGAGGGAGAGAAAGAACCCAGGCAGACTCCACGCCCAGCACAGAGCCCCACACTGGGCTCAATCTCACGACCATGAGATCATGACCTGACCTGAAACCAAGAGTGGGACACTCAACTGACTAAGCCACCCAGCCACCCACTCTAAAAGATTACTTTTAGCAGTCCTTAGAAGTGAAGGGCCAGATTTGTGAATAAATTAGTAGTATAATCAGATTGTAGCTAAGAGAAAGATAATAGTGTAAAAATATGTCATTAAGGCCAGAGCTTAAATGCCTGAAAATTGGGTCACATACAAAATGCCTCAAAGCAGAATCCAGATAAGAAATGAATGGGGATGGTGAGTGCTGTGAAAGATGTAAGCCTGATGATTCACAGACCTGTACCCCTTGGGCAAAGAATAAAAATAAAATTAAAAAAAAAAAAAGAAAAGTAAAAAAAAAAAAGAAATGAGTGGGGAAGGAGTCAGAATACTCAAAGAAACAGTATAGAACCAAATATTGACTATAAAAAAAAAAATTGAACAAGGAGCAAAAAAATAATTAAAACCTAACTGGTTGTACCAGTTATACTGGTTATACCAGTTATACCAGGAAATATACCTGAAAGTTTTTAATTTTCTTAGTTTCTCACTAGTTCTTCTCCACATCTATAATTTGCTCATAATTGTAACCACAGTGTGGACACATTTTTACTCTATTTCTTCTCAAAAATCCTCTATCACAAGATATTCTCAAGATATACTGCTACTATATTCCTACACACTGTTTTGGTTCTCTAGAAGAAATTGTTAAACTACAGCCCATAGGCTAATTGCCTGTCTTCATAAATAAAGTTTTATTGGAACACTGCCAGAGCCATTTGTTTCTAAATTGTCTATAGGTATTTTTGTTTTTTATGTTTTTTTTTTAAGATTTATTTTTTATTTGACAGAGAGAGACACAACAAGAAAGGGAACACAAGTAGGGGCGGTGGGAGAAGGAGAAGCAGGCTTCCCACTGAGCAGGGAGCCTGATGCAGGGCTTGGTCCCAGGACGCTGGGATCATGACCTGAGCCGAAGGCAGGCACTTAACGGCTGAGCCACCCAGGTGGCCCTTTATGGTTTTTTTTTTTTTTTAAAGATTTTATTTATTTATTTGAGACAGAGAGAGCATGAGCAGAGGGAAGAGGCAGAGGGAGAAGCAGGCTCCATGCTGAGCAGGGAGCCGGACGTTGGATTCGATCCCAGGACCCTGGGATTATGACCTGAGCTGAAGGCAGATGTTCAACCAACTGAGCCACCCAGCTGTCCCTCTATAGGTGCTTTTGTAATGCAACAGGAAAGTTGACTATTTGCTACACAGACCATAGGGCTTGCAACCTTACAGATTTATTAACTTGTCCTTTAAGAAGAAGTTTGCTGATGCATCATACTATACTTTTTTTTCTGCCATTGGACATTAAAGTTCTTTCCAAGTCTTTGCATATCACTTAATATTTCTGTATTTAGGTGATTATCAATTCATCCTTTAAATTTTTTTTTCCTAAAGAAACATACTGAGGGTTACTGAATCAAAACATACACATATTTTTGTTCATTACATAACTGATTTCAGAAAGTTTTGTACAAGTGGCAACAGTCCAAATTGCTTCAAGTAGTGTTTCAGTTTATGAGATTTAATTGGATTTAGCCAGTATTGAACATAATTATGTATTTTAATTTTTAACAGTTTTGTTACCATTTATACAAAAATTTTATCTTCGATACTAAAAGAAACATAATACTGAAATTTTTTTATTTTATTTTATTTTATTTTAAGATTTTATTTATTTATTTGACACACACACAGAGATTACAAGTAGGCAGAGAGGCAGGCAGAGAGAGAGGAGGAAGCAGGCTCCCTGCCGAGCAGAGAGCCCGATGCGGGCCTCGATCCCAGGACCCTGAGATCATGACCTGAGCCGAAGGCAGAGGCTTTAACCCACTGAGCCACCCAGGCACCCAATACTGAAAAATTTTTAAATAAATTCTGATAAACTGATTCTAAAATTCATCCAGAAGAGAAAAAAATACAAGATTAGTTAACTAAAAATTTAACTGGTAAATGGATGGCAGGAAAATTTTACCTAATGTCAAAATACACAATAAAGCTACATTTAACAAAATGGGGTGATACTGGAACAGAATCACACAGATCAGTCAAACACAAGACTTCTCAATCAGAGAAGAATGATCGATTATCATATGATCTCTCTGATACGAGGAATTTGAGGGGCAGGGTAGGGGGTCATGGGGGGTAGGGAGGGAAAAAATGAAACAAGATGGGATCAGGAAGGAGACAAACCATGAGAGACTCTTAATCTCATGAAACAAACTGAGGGTTGCTGGGGGTGCAGAGGAATAGGGTGGCTGGGTTATGGATATTGGGGAGGGTTTGTGCTATGGTGAGTGCTGTGAAAGGGGTAAGCCTGATGATTCACAGACGTGTACCCCTGGGGCAAATAATACATTATATGTTAACTAAAAACAAACAAACAAAAAGCAAAAACCACAAAACTTCTGAAAGATATAAACCTTCATAGTCTTGATAATTTTGTATATAATGAATGCAGTTTTTAACATCTGTGGAAAAATTATGCACTGTCCTATAAATGGTACTCTAATACCATTAGGCTGTCCATTTAAATAAAAAGTTAAATTCTTACTTTACACTATACACAAGGAACAAATTCTAGAGGATTAGCTATTTACACACCTTAAAAATTGTAGAAATATTTAAAAATAATTATAAGGCAAAATTAACTTAGATTGATGAAGGCCTAAATTAAATAACGAAACATAGAACACAAATATCTCAAAAAAAAAAAAAGACTAAAAGGTTTTTCAAATTTTAAAAGAAAACTTCTCTATGGGAAAATAATCATACTCAGAGTTTTAAAAAATAGTAACAAGGAGAATTTGTTTGGGACCTAGTTATAACATATATGGATTAATAGCTAATATATGTGTGTATGTACACACACACATACACCTACACATTAATTAACTCAGTACAGAAAGAAACTTAACAACTTGTTAGAAAAGTATTTGGAATTGCATTAAAATGCAAGTGGCTACCCTTCATTTTAATAATTCTTCTTCCAGGGGGTGGCTTAGTGGGTTAAAGCCTCTGCCTTCAGCTCAGGTCATGATCTCAGGGTCCTGGGATCGAGTCCCGCATCGGGCTCTCTGCTCAGCAGGGAGCCTGCTTCCTCTCCTTGTCTCTCTGCCTGCCTCTCTGCCTACTTGTAATCTCTCCCTTTGTCAAATAAATGAATAAAATCTTTAAAAATAATAATAATAATAATAATAATTCTTCTTCCAGACACATATTCTGTAGAAATATTAACATGAGAACTTATGAAGTCTTATAATAATGAAAACTGTAAGTAAACTAAATTGATATGCAATGATTAAAAAAATATAGTTAACATAGCCATAAAATCAAACTCTACTAAACACTTTGAAAGGACAATGTAGATTTAGATAAACTAATGTGGAAATTCTCCAACATATATTGTAATGCAACAAAAAACAAATTATTGACACTATTTAGAATAAGACCCTACTTTGTAAAGCACATAGACAACAAAATTACATGTTTATATGATGTAGATATATTTCAGGAGTTATTCCGATCATTTCAATTTTCTTTTTTTTTTTTTTTTTTTTAAGTTTTTTTTTTTTTTTTTTTTTTTTTTTTTTTNTTCACAGAGGGAGAGAGATCACAAGGAGGCAGAAAGGCAGGCAGAGAGAGAGAGAGAGGGGAAGCAGGCTCCCCGCCGAGCAGAGAGCCCGATGCGGGCCTCGATCCCAGGACCCTGAGATCATGACCTGGGCCGAAAGCAGAGGCTTTAACCCACTGAGCCACCCAGGCGCCCTCATTTCAATTTTCTGATGCACATGTACACATACACACATACCTACAAGCATATATAAAGCTATTCCAAATGGATTAGGAAAGGCAAACCTAATTCTGCTTTTGGGTTAATTATGCAAATGTGCTGGGGAAAAAAATCCCTGTATTGGAAGTCTAGGACTTAGAAGAAATATACAATTAAGGACTAATGAGAGAATATCCCTTCCTCCCACATGGTACCTGCAAGTACACATTATCAAAAATAGTCTTTGTGGCTCTCTACCTTGCAGCCTTCAAGTGCCCATTAATGACTTTTTAGAGTTAATATAAGTCTCTTCTGTCCCACTGTTGACCACTGAATTGTAAAGCAACTAGGATAATGTCAGGTGCATAGGAAGTACACAGTATTTATCAAATGGGTGTAGCATAAAATTTAATCTTTAAATTACTAACATAAAAATCATGTTTAGAGGGAGAATTTATAAAACTAAACTGCAGTTTGGACACTGCATACGCTTCTTCATCAATCCATCTGTTCAACTAATATGTATGTACGTATGTATGAATGTATTTATTAAATCCTTGTTATAGATAAGTCAATTATGGTTTCTGCTTTCAGCACACTGCATTGGGGAAGATATATAAAAATCAAATATATCATTAAGAAAGAAAAGATCAGGTGATTAAAGTGCTTTCTGGTAAATAATGTGGGGTAGATGGTAGGGATAGTGACTCAAGGACTACCTTTGGTTGCAAACTAAGGAAAGGCTTCTCTGAGAAAGTAACATGAAGACAGTGGTGTGTTGGGGGTGGGGAAATTTCACCCCCAAGAGGAAATTTGGCAGTGCCTGGAAACATTCTTCTCACTGAAACTTGGGCGTGAAAAGAGGTCTGCTACTGATATCACTTCCCCCTCTCTCTGCCTGCCTCTCTGCCTACTTGTGATCTCTCTCTGTCAAGTAAATAAATAAAAATCTTAAAAAAAAAAAAAAAACAACCAACCAAACAAACAAAAAACAAAAGAGAAGACCGAGGTCAAAAGAATTTAAGTAATTTACCTATCACCACCCAGATAATAAGTGGTAGAGCTGATTCAAACTCGAATCTTACATTTCTTCATTCTGTGTTCTCAAACACTATACTCTGCATGAACTCCTAAGTGAGATAAGCATAGGCAAGAATAATGTATTGCTTTAGCAAGGATTCCCAGACTTTTTAAAATGACAGTTTGGTCTCAACCAAATGAGACATAATAACAAGTTTTAGCATTTTAGTTCTTCAACGAATCATACAGACAGTGAGAAAACCTGCATTGTATGATAATCACTGGGTCTTCGAGGTTCCCAGAAGTTTTCTTTTTACCACATATTCGGTAGTATAAGTATTGCTTTCAAGTAGCTGCTTGATCATTTTGTCTCCCCTGATGTCCCACTTGACTCCTTCTATTATTGTTCCCTGGGTTCTCATCTTTATTCTTTTCCTCCCCTCCCCCAAATCCCTGATGTTACCTCTCCATGGGCCATGCCTTTTAGCAGCTACAGCTTGTTGGAACAGTCTGTCCTTTGTGAGTACAGAACAGAGCTGGATCCTGACAATGCACCACTCCCCATTTTGAATAACTACACGTTCTCCAAGGAACAGGGAAAGGGGATTTGAAGAAGCCCACCCATTGCTGTGCAAAAAATGTTTTTTCCCCCTTGCTAAATAGGAGTCAATATCTTCTGACCATCCTTTGACCTCCAAATAAGTTACTTGCTATCCCTGGGTACCATCTTGCTCTCCCTACCCCAACTGTACCCTATGCACCCCCACCCTGCTTTTTTTTAGAGTGTATTTCATGGCTCTTATTTTATTTACATTCATGAGTCTTATTCCCAGCATCTCTGGGATGTGATCAGCATTCATGTATTTGTTGAGATTCTATTTCATCGTCTGCCTAAATGTCTAATAAGTAAACAGGAAGCTTAGGGGCCTCTTGATGTTAAAAACTGCTAGCAAGATGTATGAAAATTAGAACCTCTCAGTGATCTATCTATACCTCACTAGTGATTACCACTAAAAAATAACATTTTAAAATAGTAGCCATTAAAAGACAGAATATGATTAATCAATTAAATTAAACCATATTCCAACACTATCCATTTCTATAGCTATTGATCCTTATAATAAGTATTCAAGAAAGTGATAAGACACAGGTGACTATAAATATTCTAAAAGGTTTTTTTTTTCAAGATTTTTATTTATTTGAGAGAGAGAGCAGGGGGAGAGGCAGAGGGGGAGGGATAAACAGACTCCCCACGGAGCAGGGAACCTGCCATGCCATGGGGCTCCATCCCAGGACCCTGGAATTGTGACTTGACCCAAAGGCAGACGCCTAACCTACTGAGCCACTCAGTCGCCCAACTATAAATATTCTAGACAAATTTCCAGACACTCTGAAATCTATTTCGGATGTTGCCACATCATTTACATTTATATAAGACTTAGGGGAAGTTTCCAATAGTTGCATGATCTTATGCTTCTTTTTGGTTTTGTTTTGTTTTGAGACATATACCTGACTATACCACAGAGGTAACATAGTTGAAAGTGTTCTAGAGAGTACAAAAATAAAAATCAGGTTATTCTTATCCGGAAGTGGAAAATAGCTTCACATTTTCAGATGACCTAATCGCAGTGAAGTCATAGTAAATTGCCTGTGTTTGTAGATGCTATGTATTTAACATTTGTAAGGTAATCACCATCTAGTCTCAAAAGACAAAAGATATCACTTTCTACAATGAGCATCCTCACCTAGCCGAGATCAAGTGCTATTCCAACCAGTTTGGCACCAGAAGTAATCTCTGTGTTTGATGGTGACACTCTATTGTAAACATCAAAGTTTTACAAGAGTGAAAGAGAAAAAAAATCAGACATTGATTTACCTGACACTGAGGTATTTATGTATAAATGGGCTAAATTCCCAGTCTCTAATAAAAAGGCTGATGCTTTGTTCTCAAAAGCATTCATAATAAGATTCCTCTTTTCTCCAATGCTGAAATGGACAGAGGATTGTGGACGAAACTAAGAGATTAAAGGCTTTTATTTCTATATTGTTAAATTATAGGAACTTGAGCATATCGTTCGGTTGTCATCTAATTGAGAAGTTCGGTCAATGGAAGTGGTATCCAAATTCACCTTGACAACTGATTTGTCATGGAAGATAAAAATCTAACATAGTTTGGGTCACTCTTAAGAACGAGGCTAAAAAGGATTTCTGTCATATCTTTTTTGATTCCTCTTTGCTTACAAAATTATACTTCTCTCCAGTGAGGTAAGTAATGATGACATATGAAAGTTCTTCCCTCACAAACCTGATTATCTAGTTTTTCCCAAAGGAATTCCTTTGATGTTGCATCACACAGAGGGTGGCTAGGAAAGGTTAAATACATGGAGAAAATTCTTAACATTTCTGCAACTGGAAAAGACAATTTGATGCAAAATTTTGTATCATGCCTAAAAAAGCAATGGAATGAGTCATTTTGTAACATTTTGTAACACTTCTTGGTAATTTTTTTAAACGAAATTTCCTATTTCTTTATCCAATCCTGACAACAATAAATAGCTTTTTCTGTCTTCAGTTATCGAACAATTTCAATAGACACAGACTGGAACTTATAATACCATATCAGAATATGCAACTCTTACTTTTTATCAGCGGCACCATATAACCCGGACCAGTGGATTTAGAAAAGATCATTTCAAAGCTGTAACTGATGGACTAACATTTCTCAGTGGCAGCTTCATAAGGGCATCATAAAATGATTGTGGCTTATCCTAATTTAGAGCTATCTGGCTTAGCGAATTTAGGTATGGCTAAAAATAGAAATGTTCAGTAAAAGCACTTGACAATTTATTTAAGATATTCCATTTACTGAGTCACTTTCAAAACATTTTAATATAGAGTATACAATGTGAACTTTTCAATCATCCATCAGATAACCTGCCCAGTGGATGAAGAAACCTAGCTAGACTCAGAGTTGCAAGGTTATGAGCCCAGAAAAGGCTAGAGTGCCATTCCCTCATCCCGTCCTATTTAGTGTCCATACAATTTTTGTTGCTTGTTTTTCCTCAGAATGCTGTGATGGAGGATTTCTCTCTTTTAATATTTACCTCCATATAAAAACTATACCTTCTGCTCCACCCCAACCGGGGCAACTTCTTTTTACATTTGCATCCATGTCTCCTTCCTCCCCTTTCTACTTTGGTTTCCTGGAGAATAGATGTGGCATGTCCTGCTGACACTTGAACGCCTGAGCTGGACTACACTCTGGTTCTAACCCCTCCCTGAGCACCAGTTTTTACACTTGGGGGCTGTAGCAATAACCCTATCTCACGGGGTCCTGGCGAGGATGAAGGGAGTTAGCCTAAGTAGATACCTCATGCAGAATGTAGACGGTCTGAGCCAAAAAGACCACTCCTCGCCCTGACTACAGAATTTACATATCACTTGAACTTGCTGCAAGTTAGTTGCTTCTTAAATGAAATATCCTATATTACCAGGTGGATGATACACTCAAGAGAGGGGCTGTGCTGTATACATGTTCAGTATCCCTCACCTGTCAACAGTGTTTTATATACAGGAGGTAAAGAAATGAATGGGCGTCTGAATAGATGAATGAATAAATGTTCTTGCTCCTGAGCCTCATTTTCAGGGCAACTGCCATACGGAAGGTGCTTTGCATATTTATTGGTACATCCATTTCAGGAAGCAGGCTATAGAGGTGGACTGTGTTTAGGTTGACCAAGACAAAGATGCTTCCTGTGGGGGCTCCCAGGGGGCTTGAATGCTTGGGATACTCTGGGGGTTTTGAACCAAATACCAAGTTTATGCTTTAACTCTCTTTTCACACTTTCTTCTCAACTGATTAGCTGCTGATCCCACCCAAAAACATTAGCAAAAACAATTCTCTGAACAATAAGCTGAACCAGGTTTTACCTGGCTCCAAATATCTACTTTTATCTACCTTACGAATTGAAGACATTTTTAAAAAATTCACCATTTCAGATTTGCAGTGCCAATTCCTATTCATTTCGATTTTCTTTCCTCCTCATTTTACCAAAGGTAAACAACCAGGTTATATAGATAGCAGAGAAAAAATGGCGAGAATTGCTTTTCTCCCTGACAACACAAACTTGAGATTTATATGTGTTTGTTTTCCTTCAATCTATGGCATGCCTTGTACTGGGCATCCTTTCTGCTGCCATTTGGGATGTTCCCGAGCCCCTCTCTGAACCAGCATTTGGTTAATTTGGCATTGTGGTTCCTTCTGTTAGTATCCTGCTCATGGCAAAATGCCTCACGGCAAAAAAGAAAACAACAGCAGCAGCAGTAACAACGATGCATAATAATAATGCCATTCTTCCTGAAGGGCAACAGAGGGGATTTTTGGATTATCCACTATTCAGGATAATCTGCACTCCTGATCTCCCCCATTATTAGCGTGCATAATTGAGAATTCCCTGCATGTAACCTGACTTCCTTGCAAGAGAGCCATAAAAATCTCTGGCCCTTAGAGCAGTTTCAATGAATGAAATTAATTAAGAAAAAGAATTTGAGGTCCTGGGATGGGAATCATTGCAAAGCACTTTTAAATTATAGTGTCATGACTGGATATCGGAGTAAATTCTTTGATCTCCTTTCTCGTTAACAAGATGATATGATATTTTAAAGGCAATCATTCCATTTTGAAGGTCTGCTGACATCACCAACCATCAGAGCACAGTATGGAAATAAGATACCCACTTCTCTCTGCTTCCTCTTACTGATTTCATGCAATGACCTTGCAGTTATTAAATATAGGCCAACTTGCACTCTCAGACCTCAGGCAACCTCTTTTTTAAGTGACTGCTTACTCCCCAACATTTCTACTAAAATTTGATGCTTGAAGATCACTTAATGGAGGTAACCAATTTATCCCTGTCCCTTGGGTGGTCCTCCAGGGCAGTTTCTGCTGTTTCAATACAATTACAAAATGCTTCCAGGCTCTGTGAACTTGGTTATACAAGAAGGTTATGGCAACAAAGACTGTTTTCTTTGGAAAATTGTTACAAAGTGCTGACCTTCCTAAAGTATATAGCATTCTGAAAAGCCTGAAAGCCCAGATGCTCAACTCTGTGCGAGACAGTGCCAAATTCTAGAACCAGAGGCATGAGTTAAAGTGCAGGATGCACTGAACCAAAACAAGAAGGAAGAGAACTTTCTTTCAGGAACATTTATTTCATGTCCTGTAGCCTGGATTCAAACAAAATTCCTTTGTTGACTCTCAAGTTCGCTTAGGAGAATCTGACCTAGGAATGGCTTTGGGTCTCTTACATGGATCAGAGAGTTGTAGCAAAGCCAGGATGATTTCTCAGGATTGTAGTGAGAAGCAGGATCCCATTTAATGACAAGCTGCCTTCGTGTTGAACATCAAGAGCTTGATTCAAATAGCTAAATATACAATCCAGGCAAGACAACAAATAAATAAGATAAAAAGCACTGGTTATGGTCTCAGGTTTTGTATATGTTCATTACAGGGCATCCACATGGAAGTCACATATTATCTACTGGAAAAGGCATATTTCCTAACGTTGCAGACAGATGTGAGGTAGGGTGTTCGCTGGGGATGGGAAGGGGCTGAGGGGGAGGGAAGTGGGTGAAAGTCCTGCTCCACCCACAGAAGCAATTACTGTGACGGCAATAGTCTCCCCATAATCCTCCTTTCCAAAGGCCAAACACTATGGGATGCAATGAACACTGTTCAAATCCACAGGGATCTTCCATTTCCATTCAGCTAATTGAGTTCTGTTCTGTCATACAAGGAGGACACATAAATGAGTAAGACCACAGGCCTTTCCTTGAGACCTAAGGGTCTCGTAGTAAAGCACCTTTTCAGAAGCCAGTGGCCTCCCATCCAAGTACTAACCAGGTCCAACCCTGCTTAGCTTCTGAGATCAGCAGAGATCAGGCACATTCAGGGTGGTATGACCGTAGACAGACGTTTCTCCAAAGAAGACATCCACATGGCCAACAGATAACATGAAAAAGTGCTCAACATCACTCAGCATCAGGGAAATACAAATCAAAACCACAAGGAGATACCACCTCATACCAATCAGGATGGCTAAAATTAACAAGTCAGGAAACAACAGATGTTTATGAGGATGCAGAAAAAGGGGAACCCTCCTACAATGTTGGTGGAAATGCAAGCTAGTGCAGCCACTCTGGAAAACAGTATGGAGGATCCTCCAAAAGTTGAAAACAGAGGTATCCTATGACCCAGCAATTGCACTACTGGGTATTTACCCCAAAGATACAAATGTAGTGATCTGAAGGGGCACATGCACCCCAGTGTTTAGAGCAGCAATGTCCACAATAGCCAAACTATGGAAAGAGCCCAGATGTCCATCGACAGATGAATGGATAAAGAAGATGTGGTGTACACACACACACACACACACACACACACACACACACACACACACACAATGGAATACTACTCAGCCATCAAAAAAGGCAAACTTGCCATTTGTAATGATGTAGATGGAACTGGAGGGTATTATGTTAAGCGAAATAAGTCCATCAGAGAAAGACAATTATATGATCTCACTCATATGTGGAATTTAAGAAACAATACAGAGGCTCATAGGGAAGAGAGGAAAAAATGAAACAAGATGAAACCAGAGAGGGAGACAAACCATAACAGACTCTTAAACTGAGGGCTGTTGGAGTGGAGGCGGGTGGGAGGGATGGGGTGGCTGGGTAATGGACATTGGGAAGGGTAAGTGTTGTGTAAGGCTGATGAATCATAGACATGTACCACATGTACCCCTGAAACAAATAATACATTATATGTTAATAGTAAAAAAAAAAAAGAAATTAAACACGTAATAAGAACAACAACAACAACAAAAGAAACCAGGGGCCTGGGCAATGCTGCAAGCAACAGCCTTAAGATTAGAAAGTCAATATTTATAGTGTAATGATTCTGTTATACAAGGATTTTGCCAGAATTTTAAAATGGCATTTACAGTAATTTAGTAAGTGATTACGGTATAACCATAGGACTAGAACTGCGTTCAGTTAATGTTCCACAGTTTACTTAACCATTTCCTTTTAATATGCATTCACCTTAATTTCTTTCTTATTTTCTTATATTTGATTATGTGCAATGTGAACTGCAGCATCCTCCACTGATCATTTTTCTAGTGTGCAGTGTTTGTAGGGCAAGTCCCTAGGACAGGATTACGGAGGCAAACACATAACTACTTCCATAGTTCCTGCATATATTTATTCAGTCTAGTGTTAGAGAATAATGGAAGGATTAGCAATCTTTTCAATTGCTTCAGTTTCCTCTTCAGTACAATTTCTACCTACTGAGAAACAGCAAACCTTTGAAAAACTGTCCATTGGGAGAGCTAAGCAACTGCATCTACATGCTCTTAGAGACAAAAACAAATACAAATAAAGATGGAAAGTCCTGGAAAATAACATTGGCTCAATATAAGGAAGAACTGTTGAACAATTCTAAAGGTGGAAGGGGATGCTTAAAGAGGTAGTGAGTTTCCTATCACTTTAAATAATCGATGCCTTCTTAATGATATCATATAGGATACTCATGCTGGGGGCCAAACAACTGAAATAGGTATTTTAAAAATCTTTTAACACCTTAGGGGTTATATGCAACTGTGCAACTTTTAAGTAAATAAAATAATTTCAAATTGAGTTCTCCATTTTAAAAAAAGGAAATCATATAGTGCCTTGGAGTTTCCAGGTTAAAAACGAAGCTACCTGATTTTCTTGTATTGAAAATTGTCTGAAGGAAAACTATTGAATTCATTTTCAAATGAACATTGAATTTAATATTTTTCTATTTTCAGGGGCTTCTAATCCTTTCTGTACCTTTCTATCAAATAAGGATACGTAAAATAGATTAGGAAACATGAGTAGTGTTTTTGAGTAAAATATGTTTGTAATTTGCTGTTTTTAATGTTGTCCATTAAACTTGCCAAGTAAAACTCTTCAGAATTTTTTTTCTCATGATGAAGAAGACCCTAAGAATCTGATGGACCCCAATTTCCTGTAGTAAATAAACACGTCCATACTTGAACTTTTAGATGTGTAATGCAGGGGTCAAACTCCATGTAATTTTATTGCACAGAAACTGTTAAACGAGCCAATGACATGGCCATTTTGTGACACAAGGTTACTTTTGCAGTGATCACCCAAGCAAGACCTATGATGCATATTTAATTTGTGATCTATTGATTTTGTTTAAAAAAGATCATCCAAGACAGAGCAGATCAAGAACTCAACCTGGATCTAGTATGGTAAAAAGAATATGGAGTTTCAGGGGAGAAAATCAAGTTTCAATTTTTTGCTCCTTTACTTGCTGCTTATGACCTAACAAGCAAGTTGTAGAAACTATACAACACCTGAGTTAGAGGGAGATTTCTACCTGCTTGCCCTTCTGAAATTTCAAACAACTCTTTTTTTTTTTTTTTAAAGATTTTTATTTATTTGACACAGAGAGAGAGATTACAAGTAGGCAGAGAGGCAGGGAGAGGAGGAAGCAGGCTCCCTGCTGAGCAGAGAGCCCGATGCGGGCCTCGATCCCAGGACGCTGAGATCATGACCTGACCCGAAAGCAGAGGCTTTAACCCACTGAGCCACCCAGGCGCCCTGAAATTTAAAACAACTCTTAAAATTACTAAGCAAGTAAAAGTTCAAAAGGTGTACTTCATAAGGTCAACATTATAAAATGAAAAAATGACACAACTGAATTTCAAGTGTCTTTTCTTATGTTTCTGTGCTTTTAAAAAAAGTGCACAGTGAATTACCAAAGTACTGTGCAAAAGTACTCTGTGAACTGCAAATCACCTTGCAAATATTAGCTATTATTGCTACTACTGTGCTTCCTGTTTAGGGGTTTACACGAATGAGACAAGGCCGAATATTTTAATCCCTTGCTATTATGTGAACATTTACTGGTACAGTCTCAATTTCAGATTTTAAATAAATGAGATCATGTATATGAACTGAAACACAGAAAACACTGTCAAGCATTTTTCATTAACTAAATAGTATACTTCTGTTCCTTCCAAGCAATGAAATTCATCTACCCCTTTAAGGAGAAAGGTAAGAAATTGAACACAAATGTCCTATACACTTCGATTCTCAATCCTGTCCTCTGTCACTAGAATGCAAGCTGCTATCATACACCAATCATCATCTGAGTGATGTGACTTTACGATTTAGTTTTGGAGTGTGGCAGACATGGAATTAAACCTATCTTGACTATACATTGGCTGTGCAATCTACACAGATTACTTAACCTTCCTGACTCCCAATTTATCAACCTATAAAATAAGAGCAAGAACACTGAATTCTCATGGAATATTGGGAATCTGAATGAAAAAAGGATTAAGTAATAGGAATAAATTTTTAATATGGTGCTTGACATTGTCATGGCTCAGGAATGCCATCCTTAAGGGGTCAATATGAAATTCTAATTACTCTTTTTTTTTCTGACCAAACTTAAAAGATCTTTTTAAAATGCTGATGTTGTTTAAACCTTCCTACCTCCCTAAAACAGAAGATGAGCAGCTATAACCACCAAACTGCCCAGTGGATAATGCCAACCATCGAGAATCCGTTTTTTTACCTGGAAAAGTCAGTTCACTTACTCCCTTTAAAAAAAGCATTAGAAAAAGTAGCAGGAAGCCATTCACAATACATTATTCTAAATATAATACCTAAAAATACATATACACATACATACAATATCTAGAATTAACCTATAATGGGTCTCAGTTGAGTCATAGGTCTGAAATCCAAAACCTAACAAATTTCGTGGGAGTTTGCATTTATTTAGTGAACACTGGCCTTTTTCTCTAAGGTGAAAAACAGATGTTTAGATAGTACCACGTAGATTCTAGGGCTGATATAATGTCATATAGACTGTATATATGGAAATAGTGTTAACTGGTTCAATATGGAAATAGTGTTAACTAGTCAACTAGGAATTCTGAAAGCACTCTGCCAAAAGCAAAATACTGAGCAATAGTGCTGATCATTCCTCTTGGTCCTTAATTTTAAAGCAGGGGTCTACAACAGGACTGAACTTAAGAGTCACCTGGGGAATTTTTGAACCTCCCCAGAACCAGACCACACCCAAGACCACTGTGATCAGGCATCAATGATTTTTCGAGTTCGCAAATGCTTCCAATGTGTATGTAAGACTGAGAACCTCTGTTTTCTAAGGCAATTCAGTCCTTGCTTTTGCCCCCAACCTGTTTTATGATAAGCACATGAGGATAAAATTTGCGGGAAACCGAGGTAAAGCACTTTCCAAGAGGAAAGGTCCCCAGCTGCATATTTTAGACTCAGCCCTTTCAGAAAAGCTTATGTAAAATCTAAAGACACTCTTTTTTTTCAGGAAATAATTGGTGGATAGTAAGGTGGTTTCAACACAGATTTCACATGATGTCAGCATCGCCCCATGTCACTTTAGAAGATGATGGAATCATCTGCTTCCATTTTTCCACTGATAAAAACCTCATGTCAGAAGTGGAGCCTGATGACTTGAGCCCCATTTAGCTATAAACATGGGAAATGACAGGCAATTCTGATGGATGTTTAAGAAAAACCAAACCACTATGTGCAGCTTTCTTTGGCCTCAATGCAAACAAACAAGGATTCAGTTGGTATCTGATGGGCGCATCTTGGAACGCTCTCAGAATGTGTGCAGCACAAAGAAGTACAGCTGCCACCCGTCAGTTCTGGTGGTTGGAGCACAGTACTAATGAGGCCAAGGTTGTGGGTTTGGCCAGTTTGAATTCCTCTGTTCCATGGCCACAGACTTTACCACTAGCCTTAGCCAGCTGTCCACGAAATATGTGCCCTTGGCCACAAAGCAGAGTGGGTGAGAAAGTGCAGACAAACCAATTCAAATCTATCACCACAACTAGAAAAACAGCTCGGGGCCCATGCCCAACTGACTATAGATGCATTGCGTCACCTTCATGCATGGTGTGCAGCAACCGTGCTCCGTCTGGCTGTGAACTTCCTGGCAGCCATTTCAGTACTGTCTGTAGGCAGTTTATAACCTATATGCACTGTGTATATGCTTTGAAAGTGTGATTATGAGCAGTGGTTATAATTACGTAGTAAATCTCACTGAAAACACAAATTTACAAGAACAGAAGGGTGACAGACATTGCACCTTACTTCATCTTAATCTTTTCCCTTCTCCCTTTTGCTTGGCTGCAGAGGTTGAATGGTTCCAAAACCACATTCTACAAACGTATCTTGAACAAATGACCACTGGTCAGCTCAGGAATTTCATCTTCTCAGACCGTGATTTGGGTGTGTGTCTTCTCCCTTTACTTTCTTATAGGACATTCTTCACTCTGGCACCTTGGCATTGCATTGAGTCTGATCATCTTCTGGACCAACTAGCCTCTTCTATGATGGGAGTAAATCCCACAAAGCAAATTACATATTGGTAAGTTAATGTGCTAGTGCTTAGGATACTTACTTATATTGGATTACTGTTACTGTTGTAAAGACCATGTCAAATTCACATTTTCATATATATCATACAAATTACATGGCCAGTGCTCCAGAGGAATACAGTCTGACTTGTGACCGGAGAAGGAAAGAATAAGCAGGCAATTTTTGAGACATTACTCCCAGCTGTAATCCATACTAACTTTTAAAGAAGTTCAACACACACACACACACACACACACACACACACACACACCTATTTCTAATATAATTTAAGAAATAAGATCTATCTATAGTGATTTGGATAATACTCTTAAAAATGAATGAAAACCCTATGGTTTATGTTTTTTGTTACATGAGCATATTGGTCTACCTTTGCAAATTTCTACAATAAAACACATCACAAACAAAAAAGTAGACTGAATTATTATTGCTCATAATTCTAAACTAAGAGATAACGACCTTGTTATGAACATTAACTATAAAAGGAATTGGATCTTATTTCTTTTGCCATCTTCTAGAGTTTCATTTGTAAAGGATGAGGAAATCCAATTAGGCAGCCTGTTTGTTATTATTCCGGTTTTCCAAAGTTGCATTTCTACTGAACTTTGTAGTTTGATTTTAATGGGAGAAATGCTAGCAATATTAAACTCAAAAAAATGAGAATATGGGGTGGATATAAGCTCGTGGATGGTTATATAATTGTAACATAGCATGAGTATAAAATAGTTTAAGGCTAGTAAAAATTTTAAGTCACGGCAACCAGATGAGCTTATCAAAAATGTACTCTCCTTGATTCAACTTGTAATCTCTTGTGGACCCAGTTTCATTGTTCACATTTCCTTCAGCAAAATGTTATTGGGCAGCTAATACCTACAATAATTCTGCCACGTGCAGAAAACACAAGCTGATTATGACAAGGTCTCTTCCCTCCGTAAGTAGCAATATCCAATTTAAAACAAAATGTAATTGGGCATGTTGAGTCCTACAGTAAAGGTATATACAGGGAACAGTGGTGTCCGCAGGAGTACTGTTTGTCTTGCTAGGGTGGTGGAGAAAAGGTCCCACAAATGTGATTCTTGAAATGTAATTTCTAAGATTGAGTTGTAGGTAGGTATGGAAAGTTAGAGTCGAAACTGTACAGTGGTTCAGAACCCAGAGTGTGGGTCCACGAACCTTGATTCAACACCTGGCTCTCTATTTCCTAGTTGCAAGATCTCTCCCGTCTTTGCCGTATTGTCACTCATTCTTTCAAAGTAATAATCTTTATTTCAATGGTTTCAATGATCTGGTTTCAATGACAATGTCTTCACAAGTGACTTACAGATCTATAGCTCCCACCAATTTCCCTTTACTGAACTCCACACCATATATCTGATTCCTCATTATACATTTCCACTTAAATACCCCTTAGACAAGTAAGTTTAAAATGTCCAAAATGAAATTTATCACCATTCCCAATAACATGATTGTTTTTCCTTTTCTTCTTTTCTCCCACTCTTGATAAAGGAACCTACCGTACACTCAATCATGTAAGCAAGAGACCTGGGATCACTCCAGTAGTTTTCCTTCTTCACTACTGACCACAGAACCTTTCTCTGGATTCTGGCTCACTCGTCTACCTAACATAGATACTCCTCTCCTCTCTTGCCACTTAAACCTTAGTTGAGACTTTTGGGGTGTGGGGAGAGGGCAGAGGGAGATTGTTGCAATTTCCTCTATGTTGGCCTTCTCAAATCTTCCTTGTTCCTGAGTGGCTCTCTCCAATAGCCTCCAAGTTTTCTGCCTCGGGCCTATCCTCAACTCCAATGTCTTCCCTTTACTGCTTCCAAAGTCCCCTTTCTAAAATACCAATTTTATCATGTCACTCTTCAACTCACAACCTTCCTGTGTGTTTGCAGATGGAACTTGACCTACTTTCTCAGACCCTTCATAATTTTGTCCCTGACGTCTTCTCCAGCTTCAGCTCTTCATTGTTTTTTCATTAAACATTGTTTCTCTGGCAAGGGAGAATTACTTACATTTCTCTAAATGCACCAGTCTCTTGCATTCTTACCTCATCTGTCTATCTGTCTCTCCTACACACACACACACACACACACACACACTCTACACATTTCTGCACCTGCTGTTTCCTCTGTGTATACTGTAATCTGCTGTTAAACACTCCACTATTCTTCCCACACCCTTGTAAATCTGATTAACTCTTCGTTGACCTTCATCACATAGGTCAATCTTTTGGGAAGCCTTTCTTCTTGGCTTCTCTCCTTCCCTTTCTGAAACAACTGGGTTAATTTCCCTTTTGCAGTTCATACGCGACTATAATTGTTTCCTTTCCTAATTCCTCTGCCAGACTGCAAGCGATTTAAATGCATCGCTAGTCTAAATATCTATAGCAATAAACACTGTGCTTAGCACATTGCACCAACTTAATAAATGTTTCCTGAAATGGAGTCAAAGACAACTCACTTGGTCACTGTATCTTTCTCATAGGAATTCTCTTTCTAAGCCTCTCCCGTGGTTCCCGAACCCCCCTCATACCTTCTTCAGCACCACCAGATACTCCTCCTCAACAACCTTATCCACTGCAAGCGTCTCTCATTTCTCTTTGTCTACAGCAATGTTTTTCAGATGGGGATGGTTTTGCCCCCTAGGAGATACTTGGAAAAATCCGGAGACATTCCATCCTCCCTCCCTCCCTCTTTCCTTCCTTCTTTCCTTCCTTCCTTCTTTCCTTCCTTCCTTCCTTCCTTCCTTCCTTCCTTCCTTCCTTCCTGCCTTCCTGCCTTCCTGCCTTCCTTCCTTCCTCCCTCTCTCTCTCCCTCTTTTTTGTCTTCTGGAAACATTTCTGATTGTCACAATTGAGATTGTGGTATGTTACTGACATCCAGAGGCTAGAGATCAGGGAAGCTGGTAAACATCCTACCATGCAGTGGACATCCTCCCACGACAAAGAATTATCAGGTTCAAAAGATCAATAGTGCCAGAGCTGAGAAACACTGGTCTGTAGTAGATGAAGAAATATGCCAACTATCAATCCGCATGTCTCTGAACATGCCCTCAAATAACTCGGAAAAAACCGCTACTGAAAACTGACTGCTGCTGGTCAGCTGTCCATCTGCTAGGCTGTGAAAAACAGAGCAAGGACACTGACCTCAGACTTCAACATCAGCCCATGTGATCTAGAAGGCGGGGCCCCAAACAGGTAGTGACAGTCCCAGGACAGAAAGGGCAAATTTCACGTAAGCAAAGTGAAGAGAAAACTGCTGGGCTTGACTTTGTGGTCATACACCAATGAGGCTTCCTATAGCAATGTCACTGAACACAGACATTAAGGATTTTAAAATGTTCGTTAGAGATGAAATGATATCTCTGAGGCAGGAAGGAATTAATGTGTCTCCATGACCATATCACCAGGGAGTAACGCAGACGCTGTAGAAAATGATGCTCAGTAGTCTCAGGAAATCGGTTAGAATTGATGAGTTACTAGTTCCATAATTCAAAATTTACTATAGAATTTGGAATGCAAAGAATTTATTGACCTCGCTGTTGACACTCCTTTTTTTTTTGCTGAAATGATTTTAAAGTAAAAAGAAGTAAGAGAGACAAAAAAAAATACTGGATTTTATTTTTTCGAATTAACCTTAGCGAACATGAATTTAGTAATAAATTGGGCTACAGGTTTACATGCTAAGTTCCCAAGTATTAAGTTTGGCCTGGTTTCAGGGCACCTGGGTGACTCAGTTGGTTAAGCATCTGCCTTTGGCTCGGGTCATGATCCCAAGATCCTGGGATCAAGCCCCATGTCAGACTCCCTGCTCAGCAGAGAGCCTGCTTCTTCCTCTCCCTCAGCCTGCCACTCCCCCTGCTTGTGCTCTCTATCTCTCTGTCAAATAAATAAATAAATAAATCTTTTTTAAAAAAAGTTTGTCCTTGTCTCTTTTTGAAGAAAGAACACATATGCTATTTAACTTATAAGTGAGGCAGCAGTAAGGAGCCTATTCAACACTGTGAGGGGCAACAGCAAATAAAGCATTAGGATATTGCAAAAATATATGTTTGTTCTGGGAATGGTATAGTTGTCAAAATCCACACTGCAAAAGTTGGCAACTTAAGTTTTGGGGTAAGCAATGTTACCCTGCTGAGGATTGAGCCTCCTGGGGTTTTTCCAGAGCATCAATTGTGTAACATCTGCTTTTACTTTGTGTATATTCTATTTCCCTGGAAATTTTAAAAACTCTAAATTTAACATAAACTGACCCTTTGGTAGTTTATTTTATTTTTAACAACTCTCAGATAATCATTGATTTCAAACAGACTTTCGAAGATTTTTTTTCTTTTTCTGAATGACAATGAATTCTAATGTAATTTTCTAAAACCAGTTTCAAAAAGTTAAACTCCATTAATTCAATTTACTCTAGGTCCTAACGTGTGCTAATTTGGAAATCATCACACATCTAGGTAAACCTTCTGTCAGGGGCTCTTGAAATAAAAGGATTTAGTCATTTGAAATCTTAAAGAAAATCTTAAAAGCTAAAAAAAAATCCATCAACCAATAATTCATTGCTCTTCATTGACAAAGAATCTAAGTGACAAGACACCAAAAAGAAAATTGTAAAAACACTGAACAAGCAGAGATGTCTAATGTTAAAAAGTTACAGGTCTATGATTTTATTTCAAAGTTCCCAAGTTTTTAAAAATATTAGTAAAAAAATATTTTGCTAACAATACTCCCTTCCTCCTCTGTTAGAAATTTCTCTGGCAAATGTTGACTTCTCATAATGATATTACTGTCACTCTCCCCCATCTCCACTCCTACATAGTCACATGCTACTGATTGGCTGCCTCTCTCGTTGCCTATGATTTTCAGACTGATAGTGCTTCCTGAAGAAGTCATGTGTTTTCCACCAAACATCTTTTCTATAGCTAACAGAGAACTTCCCACACTTCCTTGGTACTACCAAAAAAGAAGCTTTGGAGTTCATGCTGGACTAGTCAATTCTAGCTCTTTCATTAGACTCTAATTCTTTCCATGAAATAGTGAAATACCAAAGATTTCCAAAAACTATTACTTTATTGACTTCATTGTCAATAGGAGAAAGGACAGACTTACCATAGGGTTGGATGTATGATTTTCTTTAAATGGTCACATTCTCTTATCCTCTAGAGCTCTTTATAAGAACCTGCTTAGAATATATGGTACTTCTCTATGGAAAAAAAACAAAGCCAGCTTTTGCAGATAATTTCAGGCTTTATTACCTTCAAAAGCACTTGAATATATTATGCAAATTGAGTTTCTAATATACAATTAGCAAAGATTAAGTATCTACGGAAATAATCAATAGTGAGTTTCTAAGTATTTTAACCAGTATGAATTCAAGGTCTTACAAGTCCTTGGGACTAAAACCAAGAGCGTATTCAAAGTTAGGACAAAACAAATTTTTCATCTTTCCACAAAACTTCAGTTTTAGCATCCCACAAAAGATGACTATGCTTTGTAGATTTGTTACACCTTACTCTGTAACAAAGACCAACTGTAAATTGAAATTCTGCCATTCACCTTTACTTAAGCAAATCATTTGAGTTAAACTAATTCATACCCATCAGTATTACTAATTAATGAGATTTCACTCTTGTCTGTAATGGTTAAATCTAATTTCCAGCAAAAGCAGGCTAGAGAGAGGGCCAGGCAGGCAGTTCACAGATCAGATTATGTGACTCTGATATCTATATTTATGGGAGCTAGAAATGATAGCAAGTCTACTGTTATGGAGGTAGAAGTGAACTTAAATGGCAAACCATGCCCAGGGAGATTATTCCTGTGGGAATACCTAGACTAAATCCAGGATGTAAAATGGGAGCATCAACTGAGGAACCAGATGCTACATCTACATAACTAAGGATGTTAAGAAAAGAAGTAAAAGTTTTATATATATATTTTTTTCAGCATATTTTCCAGCAAAGTGAGTGAGAATCTAAAACAAAAAAATGTAGATAGGAGCCAAATGATCACAATAGGAAATTTTAGTTTTATTCCAACTAAATGGAACTCATAATTCTTTTAAGCAAGAGACCACCATGATCTGGCTTACAATTTTAATAGAAGAGTTTCCTATGTATAAAACAAATCAGGAGGGCATGTATATAAACATGGAAATATGCATACCCGTTGTCTAGATGAGAGATAATAGAGCCTTGGACTAGAATGGTGGCAGTAGAAAAATTCATGGATTTTAGGTATATTTTGGAAAGATACACAAGAACCTGCTGAAAGACTAATGGATTTGATGAAAGATGGTGAGAGAAAAGGAGGACTTTTAGCTTTCTGGCTTGCTTGCTTGCTTGAGTAGATGGTGATGGCATTAACTGAGATGAGGCCGACTGGATGAGAAACAGATTTTGTAGGTTAGTACATTTTGGACATGATAACTTGGAGTCATCCATCAAAGAGACAGTTGTATATACAAATATGGAGCTCAGTGGATGATCTGGCTTAGAAATAATCAACATAAAACAGGAAAATCATCAGCATTTGATTGTATTTATAGTCAAGATGCTTGATGACATCACCTAGGGAAAGAGTATAAATGAAAAAAAAAAGAATAGAACTCAGGAAAGAAAATTGAGGAGCTCCAACAGAAAAGTCAAGATTGAAATAGATACAGGAGGAGTCAGATAAATTGCAAAGGAGATAAAAAGGAGTCGGTGGTGTCAAAAATGACAGAGTATTTTAAGGAGTTCACTTTGAGTAGTTGACTGTGTGTACCATCCCTGAAAAATCAAGGGAGATAAAGACTGAGATATATCATTGGAATTGTAATAAGATGGTTTTGGTGACCTTGAAAAGAGGAGTTTCACTGGTGGGGGGATAAAAGTGAAAATAAAATGGGTCAAATCTGAATGGAAGGCGAAGGTGTGGATATTACAACTGTAGATTATTTATTTTTTTTTTTTTATTTTTTTTTTTTTAAAGATTTTATTTATTTATTTCACAGAGGGAGAGAGATCACAAGGAGGCAGAGAGGCAGGCAGAGAGAGAGGGGGGAAGCAGGCTCCCCGCTGAGCAGGGAGCCCGATGCGGGCCTCGATCCCAGGACCCTGAGATCATGACCTGAGCCGAAAGCAGAGGCTTTAACCCCCTGAGCCACCCAGGCGCCCTGTAGATTATTTATTTAAGAGACTTTGCCATGAAGCTGAACAGAGAAATGGCCAATAGCTAGATGAAAAAATGGCATTAAAGAGGGGCTTACTTTTTAAGGCTAGAGCAAACTGAAAACACTTTAAATACTGATGAGAGTAATTCAATAGAAAGGAAATAAATACTGATGCTGCATTAAATAGAAGAGATGATTATAGGGGCACCTGGATGGCTCAGTGGGTTAAGCCTCTGCCTTTGGCTCAGGTCATGATCTCAGGGTCCTGGGATCCAGCCCCGCATCAGGCTCCCTGCTCAGCAGGGAGCCTGCTTCCTCTTCTCTCTCTCTCTCTGCCTGCCTCTCTGCCTACTTGTGATCTCTTTCTCTGTCAAATAAATAAATAGTCTTAAAAAGTAAATATAAGAGATGATTATAGAGGCAAAATCCTTGAAAGAACAAGAAGGGATGAGATCCACAGCACCAATATAAGGGATTTCATATTACAGGAGCATTTGCAAGTGGTAACTTCAAAAAAAAAAAACCAGTCAACCCATCTATATCATTTTATTCCATAATATTCACAGGGATAAAGAAGGTGGAAACTTGGATCCAGAGAGGGTTAGAGTGTTCCAGGAAAGGGGAATAGTGTGTTCACAAGTGAATATTACAGTAATGAATCATGAGTCAAAGTGAAGACTGGAGGGAATGATAGCTATTGAAAAAGAGATGAAGCAAGTGGACTGGATTAGAGGTCTTAATATGGCAGAAGAATTGCTGCAGCAAGCTGAAAATAAAGAAAGTAGTGATCTGATTGGTAAATACTTGAAAATAAGGATTTCAAGTGCAGTGCCTTTACTAGTGATAAAGTAAACCAAGACAGGGCTTTGGGAGTGAGTGGCTAAGGCTCCTTGAAAGATTGCAGCCTTCGAGGCAGATAAGGCAATGATTGACTAGTGTAATGCATATCACTCCCTTGGATTTTAGAGTCATCAGGATATACAACAGAGCTTGAGGTGGAAAAGAGCATGTGAGCCTTCAGTCAGTGGGGAAGAGGGATCACGGGGTTTGAGAGCAGCTATATGATTCAATCATATAGCTGAAATGAAATGAAGATGAAATGAAGATTAAAACACCTAGGGTTTTGGAAGGAGGAAAAAAGGAAATGAAATGGCTTCAAAGCAGTAATGGGCAGCAAGAGGTCACATAAATAACGCCCGGTCTTGGGGAAACAGAACACATAGCCTCCATTTGAGAGGTCCTCTGGGGAAGCAGCTTAATCTGGTTTTAGTCATGGAAAAAAGGAGAAATGAAGATTTGGAAGAGAATGAGGATATAGGAGATTGTGTTGATCACGGATGGGGTGTGTCAGGCAGCACAGGAAAAGGGTCCGAGAGAGGTGGGGGGCTGGAGGATGGGTCAGAATCAAGGATGACAATGGCAGCATTAGACCAAGAAAAGGCAAGCCAGCACACCCCCTACAAGGCTCAGGATTCTCATTCTGCTACAGGGAAAACCAAGAGGTGACCTGTGATGATGTTAGTTCTGATAGCGAAATCACACAGCAGTAGCCCATGATGCCATGCGCACCTGGTCACTGTCCCCTCCTAGAGTTCCGGATACCCTAAGGATCTTAGACCACATCAATTTTATATTACATACTGCAAAATTAAACAATGGTTAAGTCAAGTCTATCAGCTGGAAGCAGATCAGTGTCAAAAGGTATTGTCCTTCATGTGTCACCTTTTATGAAAGATGTTAAACCCCTCCCTTTCTTTCACAGGATAGAGCAGATTTTTTAATTTAGTCAGGGCTCAGACTCTGGTTTATATTTTTGTCTCCATTTGTTTTTATTTTATTTTTTATTTTTATTTATTTATTTTTTATTTTCAAGTGAAACTACCTATAACTTCTCAAAAATTCCAATGGAGAAATGATATTCTCATATCACTTCTTTTATTGAGTCACCCCGAGAGGTGATTTAAGACACCAATGCCATGCCAGAGATGTAGGTTTGGAATTGGGTATCTCTACAATTTCATCAGTTATGCTGTCCCAAGACTATTGATTCCTCTCAGGAAATTTAACTGATGGTGCTAAAAAGAATTGCATGGTCAGTAATCCATGAGTTCATCAAATGTTCTAGTCAGAGCACAGCTCGTTTTTCCCTCTAATGCAGATATCTTTTTACTCATCTGATAGTAGGTCAGACATCCTACCTCAATGAATTGCACAGCTTCCCATTTGTGCACAGAATGTGGGGAAAAACCAATTTCACTGAGGCTGTGACTTGAAGGGAGTGGAGGATTTTATGACAAATGGTTGACTCAAATGAACTCTCAAGAAAATGACGTGTATCTCCAGTCAGAAATCTTTCGTTTATTTCAATACAGCGTGATATGTCCCTTCACTATGTCTCTGTTTGAATCAGCAGCAAATAGACACATCAAACCATGTAGGTGGTGACACCTGAACTGGGTCTTAAAACATGAAAAGGAGCTCTGAAAACATATGGGACAGTTGACTCAGTGTCTGCAGACTTATGGGTGCCTGAAAAATGATGACATATTCAGGATTGAACTGTAAAGTTCGTGTGGTCATAGGGAGGGGTGTATGTTTTCGTTCTGGGAAAGAGCAAAGATAATCTGGAGGCAGGAATCACCGTATAAAAGTATATTTCCATACATCAAGTTTATCACATCAACTAGGTTGACTTTTTTAAAAACCAGCTCATCATTTGATTATATTGATCAGCTGATTGGATTAGAATGGCAAAACTCGCTGAGAATGAGGACGTAAACAGAGTTACCTTAACTTGCATTATGAGTCCTCAGTTTAATGTTAGTCTGCACTGTCCCATGCAGTAGCTATCAAACACTTGAAATACAGATAGTACAACTGGGTAACTAAATTGTAAATGTGATTTCATTTTAACTAACTGAAATTTAAATGGCCACAGATGTCAAGTACGTAGCTTTAAATGGCTGGGAATGTGTGCTCAATGAGGAATTCCATTTTGTCTGATCTGATCTATTGTAAAGGAATGGAATGGCTGATGTGATGAGGAAAGGATAACCAGAACACAATATGCTAAGAAAAGAAAGAAGGGAGGAAAACAAAGAAAATAATTTCACAAAAACAGATAAAAAGGATAAAAAGCCATGGCTTTCAGAGCCTGCCTGCCTTCCTTCTTTCTCTTCTCTTCTCTTTTCTTTTAAAGTAGGCTCCATACCCAGCATAGAGACTGAACGCATGCCCCTGAGGTCACACCTGAGCTGAGATCAAGAGTCAGATGCTTAACCGACTGGGCAACCCAGGTGCCCCTCAGAGCCTTTCCTGATAAAAGTTATTATAATTTGGTTAAGACCATAGACTTCCTCACTTTCTTTTTGATTCTTGGGATGATTAAGGCTCCAACCACTGCCCTAGTAACAGCTCGGTGCCTGGCCTCCACTCAAGAAATACCATCCCAAGTCACACATAGTACTCCTAGAAAGAAAGCGTTCATATTTGTTGGGATCCCCAAGTGAGTCCTCCATTAGCTGAAGGCACAACATGATAATGCCCCCAATATAGCACTCTGGTTGGCTGGTAGGCTTTGGGTTCCCAATTTACTTTGAAAAATCAAGTACAGTTTTTTTTTAATTTTTATTTTTTAAAATTTTTTAGAGACAGAGGCAGGCAGGGGCAGAGGGAGAGGGAGAGAATCTTAAACAGGCTCCACACTCAGCATGGGGCCTGACACAGAGCTCGATCTCACAACCGTGAGATCATGCGTAAGCCAAATCAAGAGTTGGATGCTCCACCGACTCAGCCATCCAGGTGCCCCTAGTTTTTATTCTTAAAGGGGCTGCCTGAGGGCAGCAGGTCCAAAATGTCCTGTATGTCCAAACACCAGCCAGGGGTCATTTATCTGTACCACAAAATGACTGAGCAACAGGTGAAGGAAGGATGTCAGGAGGTGGCAGGGGCTTAGCATGGGAAATAGATGAGATAGAGCCATCCCCAGCTTTCTCTGATAGACCACTCGGTAAGGGCAAGAGGAATGGTGATCAGATTAAGGTCAAAGTTGTCTGGCAAGAGATGAAAGACACAGATCATCCTTAATACCCCTCTCCCATACCAATATCAGTTATTCCTTCTGTAGATGTGGGGGATGTTGTTCTCTGTCTACCACTAAGAAATCAGAATATCTCATTCTATTTCATTTTTACTCCAATTATCTTCTTCCTGCGCCCAGAGTGTTTACCCAAAAGGGTCAGTTGCAAGAGGAACAAGAGTGTTTTTATGAACTTATAGGGATTCATTATGTCTTCCACTTAGGCTCAAGCAGAGGGACCTAATGAGAAATGCACTCCACCAAGGAGTTGCTGCTCTTAGATCTAGGACCAAAACAATTCAGCAAGAGAATCCAGCTGCTGAACTAGATTTAAACTGGAAATTTCTTGGCCCTCTTTTGGGTGAGCCACCTGAATAATGTTCCAATTACACTTGTTACTAGGATTGCTATTAGGGGAAAGAAAGGAACAGAAGATCTAGGAATAGTCAGGGTGGAATTCCAATTTTTCAGAATAGGTCTATATAACCCTCCATTTTTTTATTCCTAATCATTATGCAGAAAGCCGAGGATTCTTTTCAGAGGCCAGATTCCATGCCTAGAGACACCTGACTCAACCCTCCTGGCAGCCTAGCTCCCCCAGCTGTGAAACCCAGCAACAATCACTGGGCTGGGTGGTCAGGTGGGGCTGGGGGGGGTAGGGGGAGTGGAGGCAGGGCTCAGGGGGGCTGGTGCTGACAACTGGTCCAGGGAAGTGGACACAGTGGGAAGTAGCCTCACCTGTGAGCCCAGGATCTGGGCCACTGGTGCGTACTCTATTGTTTCATCAGAATTCAATTCTAAAATATAAACTCAAAGACAAAATTATTAAGTATTTTAAGACGGTGACCACAGAGCATTAAACTTCAAGCAGGAGGTCTGTCTGATGGTCGGTGCTGGCCCCACCTAATTATTTAAGCTCTTCCACTCATACACTGCTCTTGAAATGTGAAACTCCCCAATTTCTATAAAACCTTCCCTTGATCTGGATTACTTTGGTTCACTTGTTCTTCAGTATTCCTTATTTTTTATTAATATTTTTAAGATTTTATTTTTAAGTAATCTCTACACCCAAGGTGGGGCTCAAACTCACAACTCTGAGATCAAGGGTCATCTGTTCCACTGACTGAGCCAGCCAGGTGCCCCTCTTCAGTGTCCTTTAGGATTGAGCCTAAGTGTTACCTCTTTCAGGATGCGTTCTTCTGTCTCTGGAGGTAATTGGCAGTGACTGCTCCGTGTTTTTGTAGCACCACTGGTCTCCTCTATCACAACACCAGTGACTGTAATGGGATTGTGTCTTCACTGGTCTGCTTTTCTTCCTAGACTGTAAACCCCTGTAATGAGATGTGCATAAGGATTTGCTGAATGAGTAGATCTGTTGAAGGGTCATTTTTCGGATAGTTACACTGCTAACTAAGAGTTCGTAGAACAACTTGTAACATTAGTCAAACCCTTATTTTGTTTGGTGCAGCAAACATTATGTTCTATACAGATAATTCACTAGTGAATTTCAATAGCCCTGTCAGTTTTCCACCTATTTAATCTTAAAATCCAAGTGGTATGATCATTTCAAGGAAAAAGAACTTTCTACTAAACATACCCATACCCTGGGTGGTATGTTTTTGGAATCCATACCCAATCAAGAATGTTTTCCTGTTGTCATCACGAAATGATAATTTGCCTGGTCACAGATTTTGCTTTCAAAACTTCATGGATTTTTGTTTTATTAGCTTCTGGCTTTTAATGTTGCAAAGAAGTTTGCGTCACTTGTTTGTATACAATCTCATTTTCTTCTGCATGCTTGTTGAAAGTTTACCTATTCTTTAAATGAAAATTTCCAAATGTCTTTTCATCTGTGGGTCTGTATTCACTTTCTTTTTTCTGAAAGTAGCAAGTCCTTTCAGTCTTCATACTTAAAATATTTTTTAAAGGGACGTTTTTTATATATACTAATGGGCACACTGAGCATTAATTCTTTTCCAATATGTATAATTCTTCTTTAGGATCATTTATAATTCTGTTTGCTGTACTACTACCTTCATTTCCATTGTTTTGGTCCTTTTCTTCCTTTCCTCTGTATTCAGACTCCATGTGACTCAAATTTTCATAATGCTTGTTATAGTCTATCTATTGTGAATTTTATTCTAGTATTTTGCTTTTAGTCTAGATACCATCTTTCTTTATCTTAGGCATTTACTTTTTGTACTTTCAGTTATAATTTAATCTCAACTATTTCCCTTTTTATGGCTTTCAACTTTGTAAGTTGCACACTGTTTCACAAAATACCTAGAACATAATCATGACTTAATTCCTCAATAAGTGGTGGTTATTATCATAAGCAATTCTCAGTAACTGGCATCAGAAAAGATCCTGGAGTTGCTGTTAGGCAAATACTATTCACTCTATAAAATTCAGGCCCCAAAGAGCTAGAAATGAACTTGTTGGAGGTCACGAAGATAGTTAATAGTAAAAGGATATATTCAGTACAAGTCTCATTAAACTAAGAGTCAAACATATTTCAAGTGTTGTATAACAAGCATAGGATACATGTTAAGAATGGAAATGAAGCATGTGACTTGACTCCTTGAACTTATTAGTGGGGATTTCATTTAGAGATGTATGAAATAAAACAGGACAACTTCATAGTGAGCAATTTCACAAGAAATATATCTGGGTTTTGGTGTTCACGCTCACTTCTGAAATATCTGGACCTCCTACATTTGTTGATTATTTTCTTAATAAAGATTTGGACGATCCAATAACTCTGAGCAATATCCTTAAGCACTAAACATTGCACAATGGAAACAAGACACGCCATTCTCACATTAGAAGGGGCTGTATCTTTTTCTTTCCATTCTTAAGAGATACAAAAAGAAATGGAGAATCAATGAAGCAAAGATTGTGGCTTAAATGCATCATTTTCCCTTACATTCCTCTCTTTCAACTATGAACTTCCACTGGAGAGGCCACATTATATTGGGTTGGTTGATGTCAAACTCCAAAGCAAATTAATCCAAATAACCTCCCATGCCTACTGCTTCCCTCTAATTAACTTGCTGGAACTCACATTGTTGGTCCACAGCTACTCCATGGGTCAGTTAAAGCATTTGGCCTCACTTTACCCAAAGTCCACAACTGAGCAAGTATTCCATTAAGCACATGGGACTACATATTGGCATGAATAACTTCAATAACTTAACATCATAATTACCAGGAGGAATTTTTTTTTTATGGCTGGGGTTCAAATTATTTTAGCTGATAACTGAAACGGACTAAATATTCTGAAGAATATTAACATTTCCCAGAGAACCAAAAGAATCTTTTTATACTTAGCTGTTAACGAATGATGAAAGCCTTGAATACTAAATAAAGGACATTTTCTACATTATAAGAGACTCCTTCTTAGGTAATAATGATATTGCACATTTTTTCCTCCAATACTATTGACAGTGACTTGGGCTCTCAAGCAACCCCCTTCTGGCTTTTGGGTTTGTCTTCTCACAAGTCTCATTGGATACCAAAGAAGGCAAGATGATACACACAAGGTAAGACAAAGTGATATTCATTAGTGAATACAGACAAATATGAGTAGGCTCCTCAGGGCTAAGCAAAAACACGTGGTCTGAGCTTTTGCTGGGAAATTCTGAAATGCTAAAATGAGAAGATTAAAGATATCACTAAGTTCACCAAAAACTTTTCCATTACTTCTCTTACAGAGCTTTTCTTGTTTCCAAAGAAAGAACTTTTCAAGGATAATACTATATTGAACTACTGAGAAAAAGCAAATGCTTCTAAATTCTGAAGAAGCTCCATGTCATCTCAACATCAAAATTTGCATGGACTATGAAGACCAGGTATTCCGTCCTGAGTGTCATCACTCAGGAGCAGGAGACAAAATCAAAGACGGGATATTCTTCCAGTGGTTTCAACATTACAGGCATTTATGCATATGTGTGTAAAATATTTTTACATTCTGAAATATGGCATCCATATAATGGCTTATATGTATATTTCAAAAAAAAAAGCACAAACTACACATGCACGTAATCACTACCCTTATTAAGATCTAGAACGTTTCTAGCCCCTAGCCTCACTGTGTGCCCTTCTCTGTCCACCATTCCATCTTTTGCCCTCAATGAACATTATTATTACCTTCCTCTTTTCTTTAAATTTTTACCACTTCTACATGGATCTTTTATAATATGCTCAGTTTTGATTGCTTTTGAACTTAAAAAAATAAAACCACACTATATGTTTTTCTATTTTTCTCTGTAACATTCTATAAGCTAAATGTTTATTTGTAAATCTCCATTCTTGGATATAATGGAGTAACTGGTATTAGACTTTCTCTCCCACGATAGACCACCAGAAAATGACACCAAATATATGAAACAAGTGTTTCCAGGCATTTTACATCAGACCATGTAGGACTAAGATTCCTAAGAGCAGAGGTGCAAACAAAGTGAGACCTATACATTCTTCAGAGTCCTGACTGTAGGTGCTTTCTGGACTGCGAGGAACCATGGAGAACCCAAGAAGAGCAAACTAGTTCCACTGCAGAAGACCAGAAAGAAGAGTGCTAGGAAGAGATAGAGCTCCAGAAATCTGCAGAGGTTCTTTAAGTCTACTGCCATATATTGAGCTGTGCTTGTGTAGGGTGAAACTCCATGAGGCCAGGCAAAATGTAACTACCAGAGAAAGAATAACTGTTGGGGAGCTGTAGGCTGATGACTTTCTACAATTCACACTGGCGAGGAGAGGCTTGAGTTCTGACCAGCCAAAGTGAAACAAACTCATTAAACACACAGGGTACATAATAGTAGCTCTAGTAGGGTCTAGTATTAATGGTAGAGCTACACTAACGTAAAGGCTATTCAGATATCCCTGACCTGACAAAGTTTACAAAGAAGCTTCAAAAGGCTCAAGCTTATCTACAACTCACTTAATTACCTGTCAAAACAAACTGTAATGCTCTTTCAAGGAAAACTATAAAATCCAGAAATGCAACAAAGTAGCAGTCATAATGTTAGGATCTCATAAAGTGTGACCACACATGTGTAACAGTAGGAAAATGTTTCCTATAAACAGTGGAACTATCCATCAATCAAAACAGATTCAGAAATATTAGCGATAATAGGATTAGCAGACAAGAACTTTCAAAGAGCTATTTTACATAATAAAGAGATAAATGGAAAATTTTTATTTAAAAAAACACAGTGAACTTCTAGAGGTGAAAAATTGAAAGGAGAAATAGACATATCTAAGTTTCAGTTGAATATCTAAACACTTCTCTCTCAGGAAGCAAGAAAATACAGAGACATAAAAAGTAGTAAGAAAACTGAACAACAAATTAGACTAATTGACATTTGTAGAACACTACACACACTTTTCAAGAGCACATGGAATATTCACCAATGTAGACTATACAGCAGAACATAAAACAAGCATTAATTTAAAAGTTGAAATAATGCAGAGGATATTCTCCAGCTATAATGAATCTAGTCACAAATAAATATTAAAAATTAAGAAACTATAGTATTTTGAAATTAAATAATATACTTCCAAATAACTCATAGGTCAAAAAAAAAAGAAATACAAAAGAATTAGAAAACATTTTTAATTGAATTATAACAGAAGAAAGACAGTTATCAAAATCCAGTGTGTGTAGCTAAAGTGGTATTTTCAGTAAATTTTATAGATTTAAATGCTTGTGTTAGAAAAAATTAATAAAATAAATCACCTAAGTTGTGTATAGAAAAAGTGGTATTTTTGGTAAACTTTATAGATTTAAATGTTTGTATTAGAAAAAAATAATAAAATAAATCATCTAAGCCTCACACTTAAGAGGCTGAAAAGAAAATTAAATAGAAGGAAGGAAATACCAGAGTGGAAATGAAAGAAACTAAAAAATAAACAAACAGAAAAGAAAGTCAGTGAAACTGGAAGCTGATAGTTTGAAAAACCAAGAATTTTAAATCTCTAGCTAGCACAGTAAAGAAAAAAAGAGAGAAACCAAAATTACCAATACCAGGAATAAAAGAAAGATTATTACCACAGATCTAAGACATATTTAAAAGACAAGGGAATATAATAAACGATATTAAGCCCATAAATTCATATTGACATGGACAAAGTCCTTGAGAGACTAATTTCCAAACTGACATAAGAATACAATATATTTTAAAAAATCTGAATAGCTTAAGATTGAAATAATAAATTTTGCAAGTAAAAACCTCCCCTCAAAGAAAATTCCAGGCTGTGATGACTTCATAGGAAATTTTTTTAGAGATTTAATATTAAAAAATACCAATTTCACAAAAATCCTTTCAGAGTATAAAAGAGGCTGAAATGTTTTCAAGTTCATTTTGTGAAGCCAGCATTGTCCTGAAATCAAATTTAGCAAAAACATAACAAGGAAAGAAAATTACAAGATGTCCCTTGAACATACTCATGAAGGTTTCTAGCAAAATATTAGCAAAATGACTCCAATGCTATATAAAAAGAGTGAGGTAGAGCTTATCCCTGAAATGCAAGGATAGTTTGTCATCAAAAATCAAGGTAATTTACCCCATTAACAAAATAACCACATGCAATTACCTTAATATATGCAGAAAACCATTTGACAAGATTCAAAATCCATTCATGATAAAAACTCTCAGCAAACTAAAAATAATAGCAAATTTTCTCAACATGATGATGGCATCTATAAAAAAAACCCTAAAACTAATATGTAATTAGTAGTGAAAGAATTCACACTTCTTTAAGATTAGGAAAAAGGCAAGGTTGTCTACCTTCACCATCCCTATTCAACATTATACTAGGGGTCCTGACTCATGTAATGAGGTAAGAGAAAGAAATTAAAGTATAGACAGATGGATAGATTGATAAGTCAATAGATGTAGAAATATACTGGAATTAAAGAAACAAAATGGCCTTTATTTATGGACACTGTAATTAAATCTGTAGAAAATCCTAGGTATCTATAAATATCCTATTGCAATTAATATGTTAAATTAAGAAATAAATGGAATAATATACCACAGTCCTGTTTTGGAAGACTCATTATTTTTAAATGCTCAGTTCTCCCTAAATTCAACATAGAGTCATTAAAATACTATCAGCTTGTCTTTGTAGAAATTGAAAGATGGTTGTAAAATTTATATGGAAATGAAAAACATATAGAATAGCCAAAATAATTTTTAAAGGACAAATTTAGAGAACTTCTGCTATCTTATTTAAAGTAAGACCATAAAGTTACAATAATCAAGACAGTGTAGAAGAATGTAAGGATATATAGATTGATGTAATAGAAGAGAGAGCCCAGAAATAGACAAAAATAGAGTTAGTAGACTTCTGACCAAGGTGCCATGATAGTTCTGTTTAAAAGATAGTGTTTTCAACAAATGATACTGAAACAGTTGGCAAAAAATAATGAAACTCTAACTGGTGAAAGGTGGTATCTCAATGTGGTTTTGATTTGAACTTCCCTGATGGCTAGTGATGATGAACATTTTTTGATGTGTCTGTTGGCCATTTGTATGTCTTCTTTGGAGAAATGTCTGTTCATGTCTTCTGCCCATTTTTGACATGATTATCTGTTTTTTGGGCGTTGAGCTTGAGAAGTTCTTTATAGATCTTGGATATCAGCTCTTTGTCTGTAGTATCATTTGCAAATATCTTCTCCCATTCTGTGGGTTGCCTCTTTGTTTTGTTGACTGTTTCCTTTGCTGTGCAGAAGCTTTTTATCTTGATGAAGCCACAAAAGTTCATTTTTGCCTTTGTTTCCTTTGCCTTTGGAGACGTGTCTTGAAAGCAGTTGCTGTGGCCAATGTCGAAGAGGTTACTGCCTATGTTCTCCTCTAGGATTTTGATGGATTCCTGCCTCACTTTGAGGTCTTTCATCCATTTCGAGTTTATCTTTTGGACAGGAAACAACAAGTGTTGGAGAGAATGTGGAGAAAGGGGAACCTTCTGACACTGTTGGTGGGAATGCAAGTTGGTGCAGCCACTTTGGAAAACAGTGTGAAGATTCCTCAAAAAATTAAAAATAGAGCTACCCTATGACTCTGCAATTGCACTACTGGGTATTTACCCCAAAGATACAGATGGAGTGAAAAGAAGGGCCATATATACCCCAATGTTCATAGCAGCAATGTCCACAATTGCCAAACTATGGGAAGAATCCAGATGCCCTTCAACAGATGAATGCATAAAGAAGATGTGGTCCATATACACAATGGAATATTATGTAGCCATCAGAAAGGATGAATAACCAACTTTTGTATCAACATGGACGGGACTGGAGGAGATTATGCTGAGTGAAATAAGTCAAGCAGAGAAAGTCAATTATCAGATGGTTTCACTTAATTGTGGAACATAAGGAATAACATGGAAGACTTTAGGAGAAGGAAAGGAAAGTGAATTGGGGTAAATTGGAGGGGGAGATGAACCATGAGAGACTGTGGACTCTGAGAAACAAACTGAGGGTTATGGAGGGGAGGGGGAAGGGGGAATGGGTTAGCCTGGTAGTGGGTATTAAGGAGGCCACGTATTGCATGAAGCACTGGATGTGGTGCATAAAAAATGAATCTTGGATCACTGAAAAAATAAAGTAAAAAAAAAATGAAACTTAACCTTCTATCACACCAAAATCAAAAATTAACTTGAAATCCATCATATGTTTGAATGTTGGAGCTAAAACTACAGACTTCCAGAAGTAAGCATAAATGAAAATCTTTGTGACCTTGGAGTAGGCAAATATTTTTTAACAGTACATGAAAATCACTAATAATTAAGAAATGGATAAACTGAACTTCATGACAATTTAAAAGTCTGCTCTTTGAAAAATTCCATTACAAAATCAAAAGACAAGCCATGGACTGAAATAAATTCTTCACAATGTTACATGTATCTTACAATATAAAGAATTTCTAACTAAATAATAATAATATTAATAATAAACCAATAAAAAGGTAAAATATTGCACCAGAGAAGATAGATAAAATACATGAAAAAATACCGAATGTTATTATTCATGAAGGACATGTGAATTTAAATGTGGTACCACTGCACACCTATTAGAATGACTAAAATTATAAAGACTGAAAATATCAAGTGTTAGTAAGGATGTGGAGCAGTTTAAAATCTTATAAATGGCTGTTGGGGATGTAAAGTAATAAAACAACTCTGGAAAACAGTCTGATAGTTTCTAGTGTTGCTAAAATTTTACTTATCATATGATCCAGCAATTCCTCTCCTAGGTATTTACCCTAAGAAATGAAAACACATGTCCTCAAGCAGCTATGTATACACATAGCAAACAGCCTTCTTCATAATAATATATAGCTGAAAGCAACACAACACAGGCATACAACAAAAGGTAGATCTGTAAGCAAGTTGTGCAATTGTCATACAATGAAATTAATATTTAGTAAGACAAGTAGAATAAACTACAAATACACACAAAATGGATGAAGCTCAAAACAATAATAATGAATAAAAAAGCAAGACACAACAGAGAACATGCTGGATTATTTATGAAATTTAGAAGAGGCAAATTTAATTGATAGCATAACAAAGCAGTTCTGTGTTTACCTGGGGCTAGGGATAAGGGGGGTAGGACTGAATGCAAAGAGGAGTAAGGCAAGTGGGAGGGGGATGATGGACATGTGGGATATATTTATCAGGGTGGTATTTATATAGGCATATGTTTTTTAAAGCTTATAGAGCTGTAGGCTTAATGTAGGTGCATTTTATTTTGTGAACTTCATGCCTTCATAAAGCTAATGTGAAAAAAGACCAATTTTAATGTCCTAATCAATAAATTAAGAAAATAACAATCCACAAACATTTTCCAAGTTTTACTTAATCAGAGATGAATATGACCTGATACATCCCTTATTAAAAATAAGATAAATTTACAAAATAACCCACATTTACCCAGTAAATAAGCTCTTGGAAAGACGTCTCACTTTTTAGGCATTTAGACTTTCCAGTCCTATGTTGTTATTTTCCAACTTGCTTCTTTGTGTTAATGAAGCTAGTTTAAGATAAGCCACTGGCCAACAGCTGTCTACTTCTTTCAGTATAGTGACAGGGGAAATAAACATTTCTCCTTCTTCCCCTACTAATGCCAGGCCACATTCAGCAAGCTCTTTGGTTACTGTCATAGGTAGCAGCCTGTCTTTTCCAATGGTAAGAATGCATTAATCCATCTGATACAGGGCAGTTTGAGAAAGGTGACCACAGCTCAGAGCTCTTTAATCTGTCACGTCTTATTTTCTTTTACCTTTGAAATGTTCCAGAATCCTCTTTCCAATCTGTCATAGGCAAGTCTAACATCCCACTCTAGAGTTTACATTAACTTTTAATAATATTACCAGCAGACATGAAACCAATTTGCAAAGATGGTCTTCTATGTTTTGTATTATTAGTATCTGAATTGTATTATAAATTTACCTTTCCTGTCTTGGTTAATGGAAACTATCTTCACATATATACTATGTACTATATTTCTAGGCTGTAGAGAGAAGAAAATAAAATACTTCATGGTGAATAAATTTGCTTAAATTCTTTCCTATTTGATAACAATTACAGGCTATTTATAGTAAGTCTTCAGTTATTGGATGGGTAGTTTGTCAAGAATGTGAAATGCTACTATAATGAATGAATCCTCCTGATACAATTGGGAATCATAATTTTCCACATGCATACAATATTCCAACCATAATTTGCATGCTTTAGTATATGGATTAAAAGTTTCCTCCTTTAAGCTCTATGCTTCAAGAGAAATTTATGTGCAACTAATGTAATTGTTTCAGTGAATTATAAAATTATAAATCTTCTTTAGATATTTCCTGTTAGATAAATCTCTAGTGAGAATTTCATTCCACCATCCCCGGAAGCTTCTCAAACTCAGGATAATAGAATTAGCTACTCGGATGGAGCCATATTACTGGAAATAGCAATATTTTTAACTTGTGCTTAGAGGACATTTACTACTAGTACAGCTGAGAACATATTTTAACAAATAATTATTTCTTCCTTCCTTTGTACCCACAACTTTCATCCTCTATACCCCAAATAGTTACTATTTGATTCTCATATCCAACTCTTAATCATCCGTGGTAATGACCACACATCTAAGAACATTTGTATGTCAAAAGTACTAGTCTTTCAATTATCATATGATCTCTCTGATATGAGGAACTTGAGGGGCAGGGTGGGGGGTCGTGGGGGGTAGGGAAGGAAAAATAATGAAACAAGATGGGATGGGGAAGGAGACAAACCGTAAGAGACTCCTAATCTCACAAAACAAACTGAGGGTTACTGGGGGGTGGGAGGGTAAGGATAGGGTGGATGGGTTAGGGACATTGGGGAGGGCTTGTGCTTTGGTGAATGCTGTGAAAGATGTAAGCCTGAAGATTCACAGACCTGTACCCCTTAGGCAAAGAATAAAAATAAAATTAAAAAAAAAAAGAATAAATGCTAAAAAAAAAAGTACTAGTCTTTAAAAAGTCTTGACCTGTGTCAACCAATGGGTAAATGGGGTGTTCAATATTTACCATTTACACTCTGTTAATATGAAATGGTAGAGCATAAGAAAATAGAGCCTCTGCCTTCAAATATCTTTTTTCAGAAATTAAAAAAACAACCTATACATATAAATCAGAGGATTGTAAACTATAATATCAAGCACAAAAAGTAGTAATGGCTGTAATGTAGATCTACTATATCTGCTTCTATAATAGATGCTCTACAATAAAGGTATCTGTCTGGCTATAAAAGGAGGAAAACAGAGAGTGTGAAAATAATCAGAAGAGAAGGTCTGGCATTTATTGAGTACTTTCACTTGCCAGGTCTTACTGCTAGAGACTTCTGTCTTACTTGATACTTGTATATATGAGGTCACTATGATACCCTCATGGTAGTGAATTTACCATGAGGAAACTAAAGCTCAGGAAGGTTCATATACTTACCCAGGTGCATGCCTAGAACTGCAATGCTAGATTCTATCCATTTCTAGATTTCAACGGGTATTTGTTAGTATTCATGCTATTAGGATATTTAACAACAACAACAAAAAAACCCAAAAAACAAAAAAACAAAAACAAAAAAACCTTCCTTGTGGATTTTCTCACCATTCAGAAAAGAAATGTCAAATGACATACATAATTAGCCAGAGACATCTACAGAACTGTCAATTAATGGGGTCCTTCTTGTGCCCCAGAAATTTAAGAAAAGATGCTAGGTAAATACAGGTAAGAGGAAAAAGTGAGTGTGAAGAATAGTAAGATATTCCCATCATAAGATGTTTAACCTTCAGCAAGTAGGCTGTAATCAAATCCAGTATCATAAAGATTGTTAACTTATCCCATGAGTGTAAAATGCTCAAGTTGGATGCTCAGAGGTTATAACCAAAAGGGAATCCTCTAAGGATAGCCATAGGTTTTCTGACTGGGTGCATTATATCTCTTTTTTGTTCCTCTAAATCATAGCTGTAATTTTTCACAAGGCACTATTCTGGGAATAACAGTATATCTACAAAGTTGATGCATGCTTTTCAATATAATTTACATAAGTGGTTTTGATTGAGCTACAAATAATCTTTCCTTTTGAAATTGCAAAGTATGTTTAATTCCTTTTCTAAATGTATTTTTATAAATATTGGTAAGTATAAAATTTAGAGGCTCCTGGGTGGCTCAGTTGTTGGGCGTCTACCTTTCGCTTAGGTCATGATCCAGGAATCCCAGGATCACGCCCCTCATGGGGCTCCCTGCTCAGCGGAAAGCCTGCTTTCCCCCTCCCACTGCCCCTGCTTGTGTTCCGTCTCTCAGTGTCTCTTTGTACAATTTCTGAAAGTAAGAATGCTCACAAAGCATTTCGAATAGTACTTTCCAAATTTTACTCTTTGACAAAATTGTTCTTTGAGGCAGAACTCCAAAAGCAAAATTCTACACCAAAATAATGATCACCCTTGCTCAGCAAAGCATAGGGTAGAAGATAAGACATCTACATGCAAAACAAGATATTTCATGAGACCACTAACCTTTGTAGATTGAGAATTCGCTCCCAGATTTCAAACAAACCAGGTCAAAGTTCTGACCTAGTTGCAATACCATGAAAAATAAGAGATGAAATAAATGTCTTGGCAGCCAAGATTCTGATATATTTGTGAATTTTAAAAAATAAATATTTCCAGATTCTTTTTTTTTGTTCCACACAGTAATTTCCTAAATACCTACCATGAGTATCCAAAAGTATTGTTACAATTTAACCTATTGTCATTTACTCCAACATGGTTATTTTACTGAGGGGTTGCAGTTTGAATATGAAGCTTATTATGCACTGTGTTCCATGATGTAAATTCCACAATTATTTCTATTACCTGTAATCACTATATAGTAGTAACACATTTTTAAATTATAGATTTACTTGGTTTTTGTATTTACTAATGGTTGGCACATAAGAAAAAATATCAGTAGAGTTAAATAGTAAGCAATTAAATTCATATGTGATGCTCGTATTTCATGGCCTGGATGGTAGGCACAGAACTCCCCTCCAAGAGGGGCTTGCTATTATCTGGAAGAATTTCTAGTGCTCAGTCAGTTGATCTTGCCGTCTGATAGCTTTATCCTTCCAACCCAACATGCTGTCACCAGTTTTCATGAGGTGTAAGCCCTTGGATGAATAGGTTTGTTCAATAAAAGTTGGAGACATGAATCAGCGAAGTTGAGAGAGCTTTTCCAAATCTGGCATTTGCAGAATTCCAGCGACAGGGCATTGCTGGGAACTAAAGAGAAGGCTTGATTTGACAGGACACGTGACTTAAGCTGAGAAAAATACTTAAGTTAATGAATTGAGATGGCTGGATAACTATGCTATAAATCAATCAAGAAGACCAGATGACATTGTAAACCACAGACATAATGCTCTTGTGGAAAAGCAGTGCTCTTGTGGTTTACAAAAACATTCTGAGCCTTTGAGAGATTTCAAGGGTAGAAATCCATTCCTAGTCATCCAGTGCTATTTATAAAGGGGGAGGAGAAAATTGTTTCTGCTGGTCTTATGGTTAAAATTTTCAGCATAAGACACCAGTTCAGAAAAGCCACTTAAGAAATTAAAAAAAATTAAACCTCTTATGAATAGCTGTGTTACACATGCCCAGAGGTTATTTGAATATTATGGAATTATGGCACTGGGCTTCCAAATTGTCAGGTTAGTTTTACTATAATGCCATTCAGTGATTATGAAATCGCATCCTGATCACAAAAGGAACATCTTTCCACTGAAAATGTTATAGAAGTTCACACTAGAGAGCTGTACTAAACCATATAAATTTCTGCAAATGACAGCAAAGAAAATTAGGAAGAAAATTGTCTACTGCCCCATGTTGACCTTCCTTGTTTTTTCTATACATATTTTCCCTCTCTCAAACTCTTCTATTTAAATGCCAATATTTTTATATTTTGCTCTGTCCTGGGAGGAAGTTACCCCTAATTTCTTCATATTTTTGTGCAATTCAATTACCAGGATAAATAACAAGAAATGTGTATTTATTTATTTTTACATGCCCTATGGTTTTCCAAAAAGAATATAAAGAAGCTTCCACAAATTCATAAAATTATACAAGATTGCAAAAATTAAACAGGAGATAAGAAACACTGTGGAAGAGATAAAAAGCGGGGCAAGTAACAAGGTTAAAAATTCTCCCTGCCTTATTATGGTCAGGTCACAAACTTGGTTTTATAGCTCTCACAGTCAATGTGCAGAGAGAAAACTGATTAATTCTCAGAATTCACAGTATAAAAGCAAACCACTTATGGCAAAAAAATAATAATAGCAAATATCTAACATAGTAATTGTAAAATCCTGGGTGTTATTCTAACCATTTTACATATATCAACTCTTTTAATCCTCATCCCTTTGAGATAGGCACTATATTTATCCTTATTTCACAGATGACAAAATTGAGGCAAAAGAGATTAAGTAATTTGCCCAAAGTCACACAGCTTGTAAATAATTACATTGAGATAGTAATATATCCAATCTGGTTTCAAAGTCTCTGTTCCTAGGTGCCCAGGTGGCTCAGTCAGTTAAGTGTCCTACTCTTGATTTGGTTCAGGTCATGATCTCAGGCTTCTGACATAAAGCCTCCCCCCCAACCCCACCCCGTGCTCAGCAGGGAGTCTGCTTGATATTCTCTTTCCCTCTCTCTCTGCCCCTCCTCCTGCTCACACTCTTTCTCTCAAATAAATAAATCTTAAAACAAACAAACAAAGTCTATGTTCCTAATTTTTCTGCCATACTACCTGCAGAAAAATACAAGAATTCACATGAGGAAAAAAAATCATTCTGATCCTCACAATGACACTATGTGGTAATGTCCTTAAGAAAATCCTTATAGGAGACAATAATATGAAAGATATGTCTCTCAAATAAACATATCACACCAAAAAGCATATTATTGAAGTCATTTCTGCAGCAGACCAATCCCAGTCAGTGTAGGGAGGGGTTACTTTCAGCTATAATGATCATGGAAGGCTACCTGTAGGTGGTGGCATTTGTATCAACTCAAAAGAATAAATAGGTTTCTAGAGGGAGAAAACATGGGAAAGATGGGAATTATTTTTAGACAGTATTTTTCAAGAAGGCACTAATAGTTGAATACAACAGAGGAGTCAAAACTATTAGGAAAATGGGACTGTACATTAAGTTGATTGTATTTCAGTTCACAGACTAATCACAAATTACATATATATCCTGGAAAAGTTTGGCAGAATTCCCAGACATGTCTGCAGCCTTTACTGAAATATAGATTCCCAGGCTTTGTCAGGCCAACTGAGACCAAATTCCTGGGTGAAATCTGCAGATTCAGAAAACCCAGATATCATCTCCGATGCCCACAAGGCAAGGAACTGGACCCATGTATTTCAAATTGCAACAATATTCACCAGATCCATGTCATTTGACACAGGAAACTCGAGAACCAATCTATGACCTTTAAGATATTTACAGAAGTGAATTAGCTGGGGTGCCTGGGTACCTCAGTTGGTTAAGTGTCTGCCTTTGGCTCAAGTCATGATCCTAGGGTCCTGGTATTGAGCTCCTCATTGGGTTCCCTGCTCAGCAGAGAGCCTGCTTCTCTCTCTCCCTCTGCTGCTCTCCTGGTTTGTGTGCATTACTCTCTTTCTCTCTCAAATAAATAAATCAAATCTTAAAAAAAAAGTGCAGTGAATTAGCCAATAAAAGAATAGTTCTCACTTAGGTCACGTTTTTATACTTCATATTCGGATTCATGTGGCATTTCTACCTGAATTTTCTTTCTGTCGAAAGCTTTTCATTAACTTTTTTCAAAACCCTAACTTGGAAAGAATATGTACCATTACACCAAAATGTGCCTGACCATGTTCATTTTGTTTTGAAAAACAAATAATGTTAATGTGTTAAGTTTTAAAGGAGTCATATCGTAGTGTTAATTGAATGCCTATCTTCACATAAATGTAATTGACATATATTTTGCATTGAATCTCAGAAAAGTAATCTTATGAGTCTTTAAACTCACATATTCATCTAAAACTAAGACCCCATTTGCTTTACTTCTGGGCACTTGGATAGCTAATGGCCTGTAAGACAGCAAATATAACTAGGGTTTTATTCAGTTTGTCCACCAAATTTGCCCACTTGTTGGGTTTTCTAAAACAAAACAAAACAAAACAAAACAAAAAACCAAAAAACTCAGCTGGTTCTGGGTTGGATGAACAACCAACCTTCCCGTACTTGCATCTAGAAAATAAGTCCATGAAACTGCCCCTACTTTTTCTTTCTGCGTCAGGCTACGGTGCAAGTCTGAAATAAGATAATGTTTTCCAGTTTATGTCTCCTAAAGTGCTTAAGGACTTTGTGGGCTCATAAAAACTGCAGAATAAGATTCTCCTTTGGTTTCTTTGGATACTTTTGCCAGCCTCCTTTTGGGATAGTACTGCCTACCAGCTAGCTTTCTTAGAATGGAAATCCTAGGCAGTATTTCCTTAGTCACCAGCTTTAAATAAAAATATTTAATTGTGGAATATGTGATAAATGGTTAAGAAATTCAGATTTCATCAAATAAAATTTTAAATACAAAGTAAAAATAAGAACTAAACAAAACTGTCCTTCTCTATAATTTTGTATCTAAACCCCCAAAATAAACAGTAATACCCATTACTTAAATTTCAATATGTGTAATAAAAATTTTTAAGACTTTAAAATTTATTACTCTTTCCCAAAAGACCTCTGTTTATCCCATTCATTTCTCTTTCTGATCGCTTTGTTCACTAATTGCCCATAAAAGAATTTGTTAATCTACAAGAAAATTGAGGACCAAATGACCTTGATTTATTTCAGTGATATGTCTTCCTAGATTTACATTCATTACTCCTTTTAAAAAGGAAACACACCAGGCAGGGGGAAAAAAAAGAAAGAAAGAAAGAAAGAAACACACCAAGCTAATATATTGCACCCATGTCTTTTTTAACCTTTGGAAAGCGAACAGCATACTACCAGGCATAGAGTAAATGTCTAAAACAAACTTGCTAAATTAAACTATTGCTCACAGGACACATACATTGCAGCTTTAAGAGAAGCAATGTGTGAAAGCACACTTTGTAATGACCCAGTTCAGTTGGGTAGATGGAAGTCTGGGGCGTAGCGTTTCCGTGGCTTGATCCATCTGCCACCAGTCACTTGTGGGAAGAGGCTTCTGTTTCTTGTCAGCCAGCAATAGGAAGCACAGCAGAATTTAGTAGCTGCTGAAGAACCAAAAGAAAGGGCACACACCAACCACGTCAAGGCAGGGATAGGATCTTGGTTGCCTTATCCTTTCCATCTGGTAAATAAACATTCTTTGCACTGCGTTGCCTCAGATAATACCTCACTTACTAAGTCAGGAAACAATACACTCACTTAGTAAAGAGCTCAATAAACCCATTTATAAGAATAAAAATATATCCCTTGATGTTTAAACTCACAGAGGCTTTCTATAAATTGAAAAAGTCAACCATTTGGCATGTTCAAATTTCTCAACCACCCCTGATCCTGATTCATTATTTGATATAGTCGGTCAAAGTGAGATTTTAATGACATTATCAAGATACCATTTCCAGTTTCAAATTCACAGCCTGCACATAGTTACAGCCAATGTGAAAGATGAGAGGCAGTCACCCCAGTTAAACTACAAACGGCTTTATTTCTTTCCCTTTAAAAAGAAAGTGGAGTACTTGAGATCCTCATGATTTGACATTAGATTCAGCACCAGGGGCCTGCCAAAATGGGGAATCTTTGTCTTGAGTTAATGGCCGTGGGATTTGGTGATATGAGGCCATATTAGCAATGTTTGCTTTCTATCTTTCTCTCTTTCTTTCTACCTTCAGAGCAGTCCCTTTGTCCAATATTCACAACCTCTCTTCTGATTTAATTTGATGTGTAACTACTGAACACAAATCTAATACTAACCTAAACGAAAAGCATACCCGTAATATTCCACCAAGTAGAATTTGGGCAGTAAAATTTCGTTAGAGAACAGAGTCTTGCTTGAGGTGGGGGTGGTGGGTGGCAAGGCAGGGGGGATGAGAGGAGGGTCCATCCCTTAGTCAGTGCCTCTGGGGGGAAGAGACAAACATTGGTGTGTGCTAAAGCTCTTCCGGGAGACTGCAAGTTTGATTTTCTTCCATTCCCCAGTTTTGGGTTGTTTGTTTGTTTGACAGAGAGAGAGAGATCACAAGTAGGCTGAGAGGCAGGCAGAGAGAGAGGGGGAAGCAGGCTCCCTGCTGAGCAGAGAACCCGATGGCGGGCTCGATCCCAGGACCCTGAGATCATGACCTGAGCTGAAGGCAGAGGCTTTAACCCACTGAGCCACCCAGTGGGTTAAAAAATGCTCCAGTTTTTGAGTATAAGACTCCTTGTTTTTGGGGAGACAATTGAGAAAGACAGGGAAATACATACAAAAGTGTTTTTTGTTTGTTTACTTACTTGCTTATTAAACTAAAATTTTTTTGTTTGTAAAGGTTTGAAAGACTACATTTGTTGTTAGTCTATGAAGTGGTGCATTAAAAAGTTTCCTTCATATGAGGTGCTGCAGACCATTAGCTTCGTGAGGGGACTGCTAATAAAAAGACAAATGTGGGTTTAGTGAAGAATAAAGAAACATGAAGGCATCAGAGTGTTCCCGTGATCAGGAAATTTCCAGTCACCTAAGGAGACATGATAGACCTCTTTTCTCCTTCTATAATTCCACGTGTTCAAATGGTCAGCCAGCCTGGAAGAAAGGACTTTTGTATGATGTTTATGGTGCTCGGTTTTGGAATAAACATGGTAATTCTCTTTAGTGACTGTCCGGTCTTTTCTGGGAAAATCAGGACAAATTAGCAGGTAGCCGCTAGAAGAGAGTTACATTACTTAGAGACGGTTAAGGGGGGACTTCGTTAGGCTCCTGTGTCCAGTTTCCTTTTCTCCCATCCCTACCCCTCAATTCTGGTTCTGGCCCTCACTCCTCAACTCTTGCCTAAACCTCAGCTTGGTCTCTATTTTCTCATCCAGTATTTGAATAGCAGAGCCATATGCTTCATGAGTCCCATGAGGGCCCACAAATAAAACAAAAGTGATATTGTATAAGCATAATGTTGCCAAAGTTTCAAGTTTATGGTTTCCTCCTTACGGTATCAATCAGTGAGAACACTTATGCATGACCATCACAGCCTCAATGTCCAGTACGTGTCTATGTTTTACTTTGGTTATAGTACCAAGAAAATTTTGAATCATACAGACCATTTGTTCAATTAAACAGACTCAGAAGCTTAAAAGAACATTTGAAAGGAAAGTTTGTTTCTAAGTCATGCTGCAAGGTTTATAAGTTCACATTTCTGTAGTAAGTATCCAGTTTGGAGAGTGAAGAATAGGTTCCTTGGTTGGCAAAATTTGCTAGTAGGCAGAAAATAAATTTTAAATATGTTTGTAACACTATGAAATAGTTAATAATATATATATTATATAAAATTTTGGATACACTAATATTTATCTGCCAGATACTCATTCAGTGTCTTGAAACAGTCACATTATTTTGCTTTAACATTAAGTTCAGATATTTCAGCTTCATTTCTGACACTATTCCCAGCCATAAGCGAAGCTTTGCCAGATTAAATCCATTCAGCTCTTTAAAGATATTGGTAAGATATGCAAGATGATAAAATCTTGTTTAAGGAGTAATTAGATAAAGGATTAACTGTATTAGAAAGCAAACAAAAATAGTATTCTCCTGTCTCATTTGAAGTACTTGGTTCAGTACCTTGCTCAATGGCCTTTATCATGGAAATGGAAATGGAAAGGCAAATTTCTGGAATTTACTGTCAACATGATTACAGGAAACTGAAAAATCTGCAATTTAACATCAGTGAACTGAGTCAGATTTAGAAGATAACTGTAAATGTTCATATTCATTATCTTACAGCAATAACAGTTTCGTATTTACATACTAACATACTGACATGACAAAAAATGTTATGTACATATACAACATTAAACTATTCAGTGAATGATTAAAGTAGGTAAGAACCTTATTTGCATGCACTGAATGTTTTCTTTCAAAATAACCTTGTAACTGCAGGGATTATAAAAATGTTTACCAATTTCTCAACATAAAATATATCATGAACTTAAGAAATTTTCATAACATAAAAGGTGAAGAATTCCAATGAATTATTAGAATCTACTTTCTTTTTTTTTTTTTTAAAGATTTTATTTATTCATTTGACACACAGAGAGAGATTACAAGTAGGCAGAGAGGCAGGCAGAGAGAGAGGAAGAAGCAGGCTCCCTGCTGAGCAGAGAGCCGGATGTGGGCCTCGATCCCAGGACCCTGGGATCATGACCTGAGCCGAAGGCAGCGGCTTTAACCCACTGAGCCACCCAGGCGCCCTAGAATCTACTTTCTTGTCATCCAGACATTTTCTGTGAGAATTACTGACACATTCTTTTAGGAAGTAGCATAGCATCACAGTTAAGAGAAAGTACCTTAGGACACTAAAGCCAGTCTTCTCTTGTAAAACCGAGCTCACTAGTTCCATGGCCTGAAGTAGTTGGCTAACCATTTTTTGCCTCAGTTTCCTCCTCTATAGAGAAAGGGATAGTACCTACCCCTCAGGATTATTTTAAGGGTGATTGATCTAAGTCACATACAAGCACACCTTGATATTTGTAGGACCCAAAACAAGAATACAAATGAAAGCTCAAATATCATATTTCTAAATATTTATGAGTTAATTAAAGTGATAATAAACTATTAAGTGAAATATATTCCATCTCTAACCTTGCAAGTATATGCCTTCATAAGGATGTGGAAGCCTGGGTTTGAACTTAGAACTCTGGACTCCTCAGAGGCCTGCCCTGGCACATGGTAGCGTGAGAAACCCTGGCCCCCAGTCTGCAGTGACTGCCTTTTCCTCCCATCCCTGGCTTCATTCCACACCCTGAGGGGCTTTTCATGGATACATGTGGTCACCTTGGCTGCATGTCAAAGCTCTGTAGATACCCAGTAGAGTTACCCCCAGGGCTGCCCTGTCAACCTAGGGATGTACAAACACCCCAGCAGTTTGGAGCTGCTACAGAAGGCTGGAGCCAGGTCCTGGAAGTGGCTGGAAGACAGGGAATTCTGGGAACAGGCTGCATAAACGATAATCTAGAAGAGAGCTACGGGCTCCGCTTGGGCTTATCTCTTTGATTCCCAGGACTCGTGTGTTCCGTGGAGAGGGATGCCCTCATAGAAGGACAAAAATAGGACCCTCTAAGGAACGGGACTCAGGGCGGAGGCCCTGCTTGCCCAGATCTAAAGGCAACGTGATTCACATCCCAACTTAGGGCAGTTAGAAGAAAATGAAGCTCTCACCATCATGCTCCATTCTGTTTTCAAAGCATGAAACAGTTGCGAAATTAGTTTATGCTACAATTTATCATATTTTATTCATCCTAGGCATGCTCATCACAGCCATCAACAAATGGTGTTTTTAATTTTTGGCTTATAATTTAAAACTCCACTTCTGATTTTATTTTATTTTTTTTTTTTATTTTTTTTAAAGATTTTATTTATTTATTTGATACAGAGAGAGAGATTACAAGTAGGCAGAGAGGCAGGCAGAGAGACAGGGAGAGGAGGAAGCAGGCTCCCTGCTGAGCAGAGAGCCCGATGCGGGCCTCGATCCCAGGACGCTGAGATCATGACCTGAGCCGAAAGCAGAGGCTTTAACCCACTGAGCCACCCAGGNTCCCAGGACGCTGAGATCATGACCTGAGCCGAAAGCAGAGGCTTTAACCTACTGAGCCACCCAGGCGCCCTCCACTTCTGATTTTAAAGGTAATTATTTAACCTTTCCTGTACAAAAACAACAACAACAACAAAACCCCCAAAAACCAAAAAACACAAAACACAAAACAACAACAAAAAAACCCACACTGTTGAAAGAAGTTAGACAAAAAAAAAAAAAAAAAAATCACTTAAAATGTCCAGTAACATTGTCCATTGTCACTATAAAATAGTCAAATGTAAACAAAAAAATTTAAAAATTTAAAAAAGAGCATTAAATTTAACCTAAATGCAAAAGAAACTACGTTATGATATCATCTCCTACATTAGGCCTTCCGCATTCACTTGTCCCAGGACGGCTGACTCAAGAGGACTGAGCGCCGGCACCCAGCTGATGCTCCCAGACCTTGCCAGGTGTGTGACTGCAAAGCCTGGGTCTGGAAACAATAGCCTGACTTGAATATTCTCACAGGGCTAACCACACAAATAAATATCCCCAATAAAAACAAAGAACGAGCACCAAATCAAAACCAGTATAGCCCAAGAAACCTCTGATCAAATATATTTTTGTAAGTACTTCAGAAAAAAATGCTCAAAAGCAGCCAGAGGAACTTTGTTCTCAGTTCAACACGGAACAAATGAGTTAATTCAGCAGCACCTCTTACTAACATGAAGTACCCAATATTTAAAATTTCTTATTACATGCATTTTTTAAAAGATTTTTTATTTGACAGATACAGAGAGAGAGCATGAGTAGGGAGAGTGGCAGAGGGAGAGGGAGAAGCAGGCTCCCCCTGAGCAGGGAGCCTGATGGGGAACTCGATCCCAGGACACTGGGGACCTGAGCCGAAGGCAGATGTTTAACTGACTGAGCCACCCAGGCACCCCTGTTGTGTGCATTCTTTAAAAGAAGCAGTCCCACCTTGCCCTGAGATCTGTCAAGGTGCTTAAGTGACCATCACAGGAAGACAGTGGTTTAGAGTGGGTGACACAGGAAACCAGTCTAGTTGTCTCTGTGGTGAGACAGTTGGTATTGACCTACTCAATGACTATTCATCTCACGGAACATGCAGTAAACCTCACATGCTGAGAATTCATGGTAGAGAGATGAGTACTAACCTGGTTTTATTCCAGCAGGCTACCTTGAACTTTTCTGCTATTCACCTTGTTTCTAGCTTAGAGTGGTGAAGATATGTTAAATGATCTTTTTAAATTGGACTGGAATTAAACACATGACGACTGCCCTTTGCACCTCCAACAAACACTGGTTCCGCTAAAAAGGTTTAAAACTTTAGTTTTCACCCAACCTCCACACTTTTACCAGGATGACTTTAATCAGACACCCTTGCTTAAAAATTTGGCTTAAAAATACAGTCTTGGGGCAGCTGGGTGGCTCAGTCTGTTGCGTCTCTGCCTTGAGCTCAGGTCATGATCCCAGGGTCCTGGGATCCAGCCCTACATCAGGTTCCCTGTTCAGCTGGGAGCCTGCTTCTCCCTTTCCTCTGCCCTTCCCAACACCTTTCCCCCCCATCTCCCTTACTCATGCTCTCTGTCTCTAATAAATAAATAAAATCTTTAAGAAGAATAGAAAATATTAAAGGAAATTAATAGAGGCCTACTATATCTCTCTGATTCTATATTTCTGCTATTCTCTACAATAAACTCTCTTCTACCTTAAAAAAGATGCTCTTAAAAAAGAGCATCAAGATTTTAGGTGATTTTTTTTTCTCTAACTTCTTTCAACAGTGTGGTTTTTTTGTGTGTGTGGTTTTGCTGTTGTTGTTATACCTTCTACCTTTTACCTATGATAAAACTCTCTTCTACCTTAGCAGACTTCCTAAAATAGACTCACCCTTCCCAGGCTTTGCTGAGTACATTCTACCTTGATTGTTCTCAGCATTGGATGAACGAGAATAGGATGGAACTCAAGTCTAAGAGGAGAGTATCGACCGTGACTAAAGCAAAACACATTTATGTTCTTGGAAAGGAAATCTAAGACAACACAAATACAGAAACCACTACTGGGGATGATCTGATTTGGTCAGAACAGGAAGTATAGAGACCCATTTGGAATGACCTGACTTGTTCAGATTAGACCAAGAATCTGCAAAATGACAGAAGGCCTTGGAAGCTTGTGTTTCTGGTGTTAACTGAGAGGAGAAACTAATAGAAGACACAATGGGATTTTATTTTGAGGGCAAAGGGGCTACTTTATTCTGAAATGGATTAGGGGGCTAAGGATGGATAAGATGGTCACAGAAGGCATTGAAGAGATGACATCTGAAATCAAGACCCAAATGAAGTGAGGCAGCTGGTAAGGAGAAGCTGAAGCCAAGGGAGGAACAAGCACAAAGGATCTGGTGTGGGAACCGACTTGGCAAGTTGACTGGGCAGGAGGAGGACTGGGGGAGCCAGAGTTTAGGGAATGAAGGACCTCAGATATTATTCTAATAGCAACGTTTTCTAATAACCATAAAGGAATGGCTAAGCTGTTCTAAATGGCATAATAAGATTTATTTAAATTAATCCATGTAGGGCGCCTGGGTGGCTCAGTGGGTTAAAGCCTCTGCTTTCGGCTCAGGTCATGATCTCAGGGTCCTGGGATCGAGGCCCGCATCGGGCTCTCTGCTCAGCAGGGAGCCTGCTTCCTCCTCTCTCTCTGCCTCTCTGCCTACTTGTGATCTGATCTCTCTCTCTGTGTCAAATAAATAAATAAAATCTTTGAAAAAAAAAATAAATAAATAAATTAATCCATGTAGTTCCCTGATCAGCAGGGAATCTGTTTCTTCCTCTGCCCCCCCCCTTGCACTTGTTCTCTCTTCTCTCAAAAATAAAAAAATAAAAAATAAATTAATCCATGTACTATTAATTAATTTAAAATAAATTGTACTGAGGTACAAAGCCAGTCCAATTAACCTAGGAACTCTCCTTCAAAGGAATTGCTATTATGAATGTGGGGTATCCTTCCACTTCAAAATATATTTTTTTATCTCCAAAAACAGAAACGTACCATAGGCATCACTTTGCACCTTGGTTTTTTACTTCCTAACATCTCTTGGAGACTTTTTCTTTGAAGAATGTACATGTTTTCATTGGTGTTAAATGACAGCTCAATATCACACTGCATGAATTATCCTGATTGATTTAATCAGGCTTTTTTTTTAATAAGGAAATTTTGTTTCCAATTTTTGCAATTACAAACAACACTATTATCTACATTCTGGGGATGTGTATATAATTTCATGAATTTATTCGGCAGCACCTTTCCAGAGGAGCGGAAGGACTCCTGGAAAGGAAACGCCATTAAGAGGAAGGCTGAGGCGTCAGGGTGGCCTGACGCCAGATGTGAAGGCCTCCTTCTCGCAGCAATGCAGATGCTTTCCCCCTCTGACTGCCCGCTTCGCCCCAATCTTCCAGAAAGTTCTCTACACTCATATGAGTAGGCTATATTTTTGTTTTGTGACATAAAAAAGTTCAGAGTGCAAATCTGAAATGCCAGCGCAGATAAAAGACACAGGGAACACAGGAGGCTGGAGGCAAGTAACTGTGAGAGCTCGAACTACCCAGATTTCTCTGACATTTTGAAAAGCGTTTCAGCCTTCCATGAGGTGCGTATCAAGATTCAAGACAATTTTATCTAGATTTCAAGGAGGACAAGGTGGCCCCAGCTGACATCTGGGTTACATATTTAATGCCCAAACATCCAAGGGGGGGAATCAGTCAAGCTAACTCTTTTGATTTTATATAAACAAAATAACCAATTGATGGACTGATTACTTCACTTGTTTTGGGTTTCTATATACATAGCCACATGCCAGTGATCAAAAATAAAGCATCATCTTCAAATTCAGAGCAATGTACAGGACCACGCTACATTGTTCATAGCAATCTATGTTAAGAACAATGTATCTACTAAAGTCATTCTTTTTTTTTTTTCTTTTTATTCTTTGCCCAAGGGGTACAGGTCTGTGAATCATCAGGCTTACATCTTTCACAGCATTCACCAAAGCACAAACCCTCCCCAATGTCCATAACCCATCCACCCTATCCCTACCCTCCAACCCCCCAGTAACCCTCAGTTTGTTTTGTGAGATTAGGAGTCTCTTATGGAAACTGACATCAGTTATAGGCAAATGATTATCACTTGCCAAGAATACAAACATCCTCATTCATTATTTTGACTTCTTTGTTTTTCTTCCTTGTGTTAATAGCATGGCATTTTATTATTACAGTGTGATTTCCACAATAGGGTGGGCTGAGAAAGAAAGAATAGAAACCCATATTGGTATTTTCAGGGACCCTACTAAGTGTTTAAGTTCAATATCAGTATTTTGATTAAGTAAACTGGGGGATTTCTATGTTTTTTTATTCATTCATGGTTTCATTTAATTTCTTGAAAGCAAATGCTGTTTTCAAAAACTATCGAAAGTGAGCCAATTATTCTCCATTCCCCAAAATAAATGATTTAGAAAAACATTTAAAAGCATTTACTTACCTCTGCTTATAAAAAATATTATACATTCATTGTGGAAAATAGAAATACATACATTTTATTTCATAAATACATATATATTTTTTACTTTATAAATATATACACATATATGTATATGGAAAAACATCTGGCTGGCTTCCTCTGCTTACTTGCAGTTTCTAAATTTCTATACTATTTTGGAAAATGGGATCTTAATAAATTATATGGATATTAAACTAAAACCTGGATTATCAAAGCAAATTACAGAATATACTCCTGTAGATACCCTTTACAAATTATTAGAAATCTAGGATTATAGAGCTACAATTCTACCTAAAATCAGAAAAGAAAGATTAATCTTCTTTTCATTTTCTTCCTAATTCCCATGACTTCAATTATCACCTATTCAAAACACACCTCTAATTCAGATTCCTCTCCTGCAGTGCAAACCTACAGCTGTCTGCTAGAATTAGTCACTTAAAGAGTTCCTACGCGTACCTCAAATCAACAAGTTTAAACTACCTTAGAAAAGTTTCTTCACCTGAAATTGACTCTTCCTTCTATGTTTCTCATCTTAGCTAACAGAAGCAATACCCTATCCACCCAACTGATCAAGAAAAATATCTTCTGCCCTCCTCTCTCACTTCTCAGATCCAATCACTAAGTCTTACTTGCCTCTAAAATATTTCTTGGCTCAACTTACTTCTTTCCATCCTCACTGCTTCTAGCCTAACTTAGATCACTACTTTCCTCACCTTGATGACATCGTCTACATGAATGGTGCTCCTACGTGAATGGAGCTGTGGAGTAGACAACATTCGAAGCCCTTCCAGCCTCCATCTTTCAGCATCCTCCTTTCAAACTCTACTCTGTACTATACTAAACATTTTTTTAACTCCTTAAATGTTCAATACTTGTATACATGCCATTATGTGTGTATTATATATGCCATAGACACACACACACACACACACACACACACACACACACACACACACACACAACTCATTCTGAGATACTCTATATCACCCCTATGATCACCGCCAAGGGTAGACTGGGTGTCCCTTTCATATAATCCCCAAACACCTGTTACTTTCTAATCACAGCACTTAACTACTTTTATTATAGTTACTCATTTGCCTGATGATACCCTCCACTGGTATCAAGTGGCATCTATATTTTTATTTCTGTGTCTTTAATATCCTGAGTAGAAACATAGCAAATATTCCTAAATGAGGGAATTAATGAATCAATGAATATATGCTAATGTTCAGGCAAAAATAAGATAAGGGTCATGACCACACTAAAGTCAAGAACTTGGTGAAGCAGGACATAGTCATAGGGTTAATGTCATTATTACTATTCCACGTGTAAGGCAAATTGTAGTGCTTATTCTTTATCTTCAAAACCTGAGATTTATTAACACTGCCTCTACTAGTAGAAATGTTCGAGGAAAGACTGGGATCTATGGTGTGCCATTTCCTGATTTCACCATATTTGGAGATGACAGTTCAGCTCTAGCCGAACACAGCCAGACAACTCCCAAGGATACGACTAAAAACACTCACGTTGCCAGCAAATTGTTTTCCAAAAGAGTGATTATTAGGACAACAAAATCAAGTAAATAAGAAATGGAAAAGGCATGACAGGCCATCTAATCTCTCCTGGGAGAATACTCTCATTTTTCAATGTTGGCCTCAATGCTCATCAGGGTGACTTTTAAGTACAACCAGTGATGTAAATACCACCTCTACCCTCGGGAGGCTATTGTGCAAGCCAGAAGTTTTCATTGCTTCTACTTGGAATAAAATCTTTTAAAATCTGCATTTTCCTCAATGTGTTTATTTTACTCTAGCTCTCTCACGCTGCTATCTTTTTAGATTTTATATATTAAAAAAGTGGTGATATAATCTTGGAGCAGTAGTTTTTATTTAAGAGTTACGAGAAGCAAATTCACTCTTTCCATTTAAACAGTGATTTTTTCCCTTAATATGCTTTTATTTCATCCCATTGATGTTTAAAAATTGGAAGGGGTAAATAAGTCAGAATTTGGCATTTCAGTAGATTAAATCTTAGTAAACCTCAAGAGAATGCATGTTCATTTGCTGTGATGCAAACATCTTTCATTGAATACTAGTCAATTAATGGAGTTGTCAGCTGGAGCTGAGAAATGCTTGGACTATTTAGAACTTTATGAAAGTTACTTTTATTTGTTTGCCATTTTCATCTTATTTTTCCTTGAGAATCTTGCCTGTATTATTTCAATATGTTATCTTTTCATGTAATTAAAATATTTCTGGTTCAATGAATGAGACAATAGCAGTCTTTTACCTGCAACATTTCCCAAACATTAATCTTCTGTGTACCAATTTCCTGGATTGGGGACATACTTTATATTACTGGGGCATTTTTAACTGAATACTTAGTTTGAGGTGAAATACTTGTTTTAACTTAAATATATTTTTAGGTAACATTTATGTCATGGGTTGGTTTTTTTCCTAATACTCATAAATGTAAACAACTTAAAACATTATTGCGTAACTCCTAAAATACCTTGTAGCCCACATTTTGGAAAAACTATTCTACCATATTCTATTTTAAATTTATAGTTTTCTTCTTCTTTTTAAAAGAATTTTTCAGAACTATTTTTTGACAGCCTACCAGTTAAAATTTGCATTACATATACTTTAAGGTTTGTTATCCATCCTCTTATTACTATAAAACCTATTTAATTTTAACAAATACAGAAAAATTACAAGCATGATTTGTAAAAATTAGAGGATATCTTGATTTCTTTGATATGTTTCTAACTGAGGTGCTATTTAACCTACTTTAATAAGCAGTTAAGGTATAAAATTAATAATCCTTAAACAGCAACTGGTACTATTTAAAATATTCTATTCTATGGACACTTGTTATTGCCTGAGTATTATGCACTTATACTTTTGTACGTAACATTTTCAAAAGTCAATTTAAGTATAAATTCTTTTTTTTTTTTTTAGATTTTATTTATTTATTTGACAGAGAGAGAGAGAGAGCACAAGTAGGGGGCGCAGCAGGCAGAGGGAGAGGGAGAAGCAGGCTCCCTGCTGAGCAGAGAGCTGGATGTGGGGCTCCTGGGATCATGACTTGCACCGAAGGCAGACACTTAATTGATGAAGCCACCCAGGCGCCCCTTAAGTATAAATTCTAAATTAGATACCAATTCATGTAAAATCATCTATTTAGCAGTTAGCTTAACTTAGCAATTAGCTTTCTCTGGTTACTGTATTTTCTCTGGTACCTGTGAAAGCACTTCTACTTCACAATTACTGAGCAAAAATCCTCTTTAACAACCAATAAATAGAGATTTACAAAACGTTGACCATTGTGAAAACCTGCTGCAGTTATTCTCCAACTGGATTCATTGCCATCTATTATTTTTGTTTATGATCTTTTAGCCAGTTGCAAATCCATGTGACTCTGTTCTCATCCAAAACAATTATAATTAATTTGCAAGTAAAAGTTCATGATCCACTGTTTCAAATGCTTCACTGGAGCCCAAATACATGACGTCTGTTCCATCCTCTTCATTCAGTTAGTTTTGTAACTCTATCAAAAATGCTATTATCATGGTCTGCCGTGATTTGTTCATTATGGACCCTGCTGCTTAAGGTTCAAAATTCCATTGTCATCTAACTGCTTATGGATTCTCCTTCAATATTTTCTCCCTTCCTTTACTCCATATTGATCTTTGGCTTGGTTGTACGTAAACGTTTTATTTATTTGGGCACATTTACAAAGAAGAAAACCTGAAGGAAAGTAACCTGTACCATCACTTTACTTTCTGCAAGTGACAGCATTTAAATGAGGTGTTTTGGGATCTTTGGTCTTTATTTTATATTTCATTAATTTTACATAAAATCCTTTTCATGAAAATTAATAAGAAGTTCTGCATTATTAATTATCAGGTACTTGTGTTTTCAAAGGACAATAAAACTAGGCTAATTAATGAAGCATAGTGTTGACTCAGAGGGTTCATATGATAAAACGACAGGTTCATCGTAGCTCAGATAGAAAACGAACACTAATTGTAGGACAGAGTAAAGTAAATTGGAGAGGGTCTACGAATGTTTCTATAAGGCATAATAAAATTAACTCATAACACTTTATAATATACAATTAAACATAAATATTTGAATCTTCTTCAATAAACATAAAATTGCTTGTAGAAGTAAAATATTCAGAAACTTTAAGATTTCTGGTTACTGGTGCACCAATAGCTCATTCATGGCAATTATTGGTGACATCTACAACAAGCAATAGCCTTAATGATATCAACTACCAACTGTACCGGTTCTAATTTTTATGATAATTAAATTATTTGGTTATATATGGATAATCCTAAAGCATAGGAAAGTTTGTTCTTTTAGTATTCCTCCTGGACATCTGCTTACATTTGCCAATTGTATAGCAAATGTCTTTTTCTTTAAAAAAAAAAAAATAAGGGGGTGCCTGGGTGGCTCAGTCATTAAGAGTCTGCCTTCAGCTCAGGTCATGATCTCAGGGTCCTGGGATCTCAGGGTCCTGAGCCCCGCCTCAGGAACCCTGCTTGGCGAGGAGTCTGCTTCTCCCTCTCCCACTCCCCCTGATTGTGCTCCCTCTCTCGCTATGTGTCTCTCTCTCTCTGTCAAATAAATAAATAAATAAAATCTTTTAAATAAAATAAAAAGGAAATTCACAATACAGCACTTGTTTTCAAACTTGAAAATCAGTAACGTCTGGGAAGTTAGAAATTCCCATATTATATTTCCCTTCTGTTCAGGATAATTTTAAAACATGCTTGTGAAAATTAATTTTTTAAAAATTGCAAATTGAGTATTCATGTTTAAAATGCTGTTGCAAAGTTTCTTGCTTTCTCAGTTACCAAAACTATTATTTTTAAAGCGAAAACATGTATTAATTTTGTCTTCTCTTGATCCGGTTCAATAAGAAAGCAGTTCCATTTGCAATTAAAGAAAACTCTTATTTTTAAAATCTGATTGATATCTGATGAAATTCCAGGCGAGGACTTGGCCACTAAAGGACTGGGTAATTTGAAATTTAAATAGACATGGGTAAAATGATCCTATTTTTTCAATGATCCTATTAATTGCCTGATGTAGCAGGAGGTAGTCGTTCAACAAAGAGAAGGGAAAATTCATTCAATTTTTCCCTCAATCAAATAGCTAATTTCTGGATAATTCTGTGAAATTGAAATTGAGAAAGAGTAATGAACTTTTGTGAATTTAAATACATGAGTTAAAGGCTAACTGGGGTATAATATTGGCATAATGTGGAAAAAGCTAAAAATAATGTTTTTAATAGAAAAATTAGTTGTAACACTTTCTATTTGAAAAGTTGCATCCTTTTCAAATTTGCTTACTGACAATGTGTTTACTTCCTACAAGATTTAAATAAAAAACACGTATAGACGGTGACCACAGATTTCACATTTTTAGTATTTATTTCCAACATTAATGATGAGAACTCTTTTTACTTTTTTGTGTGTGGGGGGGGCATAGGAAGAAGGAGAGAGAGAATCTTAACCCAGCAAAGAGCCCAACGTGGGGCTCGATCTCACATCCCTGAGACCTGAGCTGAAATCAAGAGTCAGACACTTAACCGACTGAGCCACCCAGGTGCTTCAAACTCTTTTTTTTTTCTACTTTTTAAAGCATCTTTTTATTGTTCTTTTTTTTTTTTAAAGATTTTATTTATTTGACACAGAGAGAGAGAGATTACAAGTAGGCAGAGAGGCAGGCAGAGAGACAGGGAGAGGAGGAAGCAGGCTCCCTGCTGAGCAGAGAGCCCGATGCGGGCCTCGATCCCAGGACGCTGAGATCATGACCTGAGCCGAAAGCAGAGGCTTTAACCCACTGAGCCACCCAGGCGCCCGCATCTTTTTATTGTTCTAAATGAACACTCTTAATGGTTGAATATTTCCCACCGAAAGTATTGTTTTTCTAGTTGCAGTCACGTGAACGAGCATGCCATATTACCTACATGGCAATAAAAAGATATATATTGACCATGATGATCATTTGGGCAACATAAGAGATCCTGAAGCAGGTAAAATGGCCCTTCTATGCCCTGTTCACTTCAGTTTCATGTACCTACAAGCACTCAATCATTATTTGTTCAATGACTATATTAAACCCAGAAAGATTAAATATTTGTTTCTTTTTGCTTAGGAGAAAATTTATATTTCCATTTTTAATAGAAACTCTAGGCTCACAGAAACAATAATCTGTCACTGAATTAAGATATGCCTCATATAAATTCACTAAAAAATTTTTTAACTGTCTCCATATGAAAACGAAAAAAGCTAAAATGAAAATGAAGTTCTAGCTCTTTGTACTTCTACTCTAAAGCAGTCATTTTCATTTAAATATTTATTTATGTTATAGTTTAAGGACATGTCCTCTATTGGTTCAGTGATGGCAGACGCAGTATCTAATTTGTTCTGGTATTGGGAATAATACCCAGTACACAGAAAAACCTGGGCAAGTATTTGCTTAATGAATTCATGCATGAGCCTTATATCAGCCAGACTTCAAGCAGAGAAGCAGAACCAGTAGGAGATCTATATTAGGAGATATATTGCAGTGAGTTGGTTTATGCCAGTGAAGACTGGTATGTCCAAAATCCGTAAGGCAGGCTGTCAGGAAGGGGGGTTAGAACTCTTGGTCCAGGGCTCATTGTGCTGTCCTCAGGCAAAATTTCTTTTTCTATCAGGGAAGTCTTAGTTCTCCTCTTCATGTATTTCAACTGATTGAATCAGGTCCACTCAGGTTGCCTCAAATAATTTCTATTACCTAACAGCCAATACTAATCTCTCTTCCCTCACTGATTATGGACCTTAATCATGTCTGTAAAACACCTTCATAAAAACACCTAGATTGGTGTCTGAGTAATCTAGCTGTAAGCTAGCAGAGTTGGCACAGCAAAAAAACCTAAACAAATGGAATATGTGCTACCTTTTCTAGTGGTGGATAGAACCATAAGCTTCCAGGTATTTTATCATTTTCAATAATTTTAAGAATCCTTCATTTTGTCCTCATTTTACAGAAGAGAAACTTGAAGTCAAAGAAAGATAAGTAGTTGTCAAAGTTAACCAGTTAGTGGGGGTTAAAAACTAAAATATATTCATTCCAAAACTGTAACTCTTAAAAACTATAATCTTAGTGTAGCATTATTAAACAAGAAATTGGCATACATAGAAGGGGGAAAAATCAATGTTCAAGTATGTTATCTTGGTAAAGAATTTCAGTCTCTCATTGCAATGCCCTTGTTTTCACCATCCCTCTCCAATACAGTGTTCATCTGTGTCACTGCCCAATATTCCTGAGGAAGTACTAAAAGAGAATATAGGATGATTGAGATAATGATTATAAAGAGAGTTATCATTTATTACAACAGAATATTTTGGAAGCTACTAAAAAATCTTTTAGCCAACAACAGTAGGAAAGACAAACTTTTCACATGTGCAACTGTCAAAGCTTATGCTAAAATTATTATTGATTTTTGTTTAACTTTATTCAATGTCTGGGTCTAAGTTTCTAGAAATGTTTGTAATTGGAAAGTAAAAACAAGATCTCAGCTTTTTTAGCATGTAATAGATGATTTCTCCATGACAGTTTTTTCTTCTACTTTCTCATACTCTGCCCTACTACTTAATTTTCTTATTTATATAGCTAAGCCCCGAACTAGTGTTATGTACAAATTTATCTTAAGTATAGTCTGGTCTTCCGGATCACATAGAAATAACAATGAGAGAGATAAAAATGAATTTACCTATAATACAAAATAGAATATTATTTATTAATTTTAATAAGCATTATCTAGTCGAAATTTATGACTTAGGACTTTGATACTGAATTTGATTTGTAAATTTCATAATGAACCTCAATCTGTTTGTTGTTCCTTTACAAACTTAAAAGTTAAAATGGGACAATGACATCTTAAGAAATAAAGTTAGTAATCCATTTTCACTTCTTCATAAGAAAATCTAATCCTTTTAAATGATATTAAACATAGTGTTCTTCTATTTAATGTTAGTGCTACAATGTTAGCTATAAATTCTGTCACTGTCTGAAAGACAGAATTAGGAGAGAACTTGCAGAAAAGTCCAAATACAGTCCAAAAAGAAGAAAGTTTTCCCAAAAGAAAGAAAAATGAAAACAGATGCAGTGTCATCCTCCATTATGTTAGCTCGTGCATGGTTCTTGCTAAAGAACAGACATTCAATCTGCTTTGAATTATTTGTCACTTGGCTTCTTTATATTTCCATGCCCTCTTTTTTTTTGCATTTTATTCACTACTCATTGTGTTACACAACCTACATTCTGCAAAAATAGTGTTAATATATATTCTTACCAAGGATTAAATATGCATAGCCAAGTTAAGAACCTTTGCAAACCTTGATGTTTTAGATTTTGCAACCAAACTTGATCATTTGGGGGTTTGACTTCACTTGTCTTGGCTGAGCTGAATGTAAAAGTCCAATGAATTGGACTTTAAAAGGCTTATAAAATATTCAAAAACTTCTTGCACATCAAACAGTTCTTAAGACAGAACATTTTGATGAGTTTAGTGTAAATGAATCAGAAGCATATGGATTAAATTTACCTTAAAATACTCCTGGGTTTAAGAATTAAGAGAAAATGTGCTTGGCAAAACACATTTTGGGTTTTGCCTAACCCAGAACATTGGAAAAGTATTTCAAGATGTTTGATGAGCCCAAATCATGGCTGGGTTCACCCATCCCTAATCCCCTTTAGTAATAGCAAAGGACAGGCAGAGGCAGAATTTAGGTGCATGAATCTAGTTCAGGTTTTTATCATCGTCATCCCAAACTATTGGATAACTTGAGAATGCCTTGCCTTGTCTAAATCAAAATACTGCTACATGTTTTTTAGATCTAAGAACTATAGAACTTGTGCCTTCTATGAAGGATGTGGTTCTACATAATTAGAGCAGCTTTTCTGTACCCACTCAATAAAAAAGAGAAATCATAAGGCTTATGCTAACTTGGACATTATCAAGAGATGCATAGAGAATTCAATATTAATCTTAATGACTATTCACTTGAATTGAATTAGAAGTTTATCAATTATTTCTACCTTTTAAAGGAACAAAAATATGCTAAAGAAGATTCAGGGTTTCAAAAACAAGTGTCATGTACAATAATCAATATTGTGCAATTTTACTTTCTTTTCCAATGATTTTTATTCCTACATAAGAAATGGGCAGCATATAAGAACAAGTCATTAAATTGTTTGACTATAACTTAATATTAAAATAATAGTTCAGGGCGCCTGGGTGGCTCAGTGGGTTAAAGCCGCTGCCTTCGGCTCAGGTCATGATCCCAGGGTCCTGGGATCGAGGCCCACATCGGGCTCTCTGCTCGGCAGGGAGCCTGCTTCCTCCTCTCTCCTCTCTCTGCCTGCCTCTCTGCCTACTTGTAATCTCTCTATGTCAAATGAATAAATAAAATCTTTAAAAAAAAATAATAAAATAAAATAAAATAATAGTTCATTCCTGATTTAGGGAACTTCTAATAATACTTGAATTATTATTCATTTGAACTTATGACTAACTCTTGTGAGTAAAGAAATGTGGAGGAAAAAGAATTATTTATATGCCATCTTCCTTCTTCTCTTCCAATAAAGAAATAACCAGGGAGTGACGCAGAAGACTAACTCACATGAGTGTAAATAACAGGTTCCTATGAAGTGCCCCTGAAAAATTTTAAATTAAAGCATCGAACATTCATACTATAAAATATGGCTTATTGTGCAGGAATGCTAATGATCTCAATTAAGAAAGTGTGTCAAAGATAACATTTAAAGTGAAATCTAAATGCGAGTTTTTGTAACAAATAATATATAAATGTAAGACATTCTTGAGCCTTAGATTAGTAAATACGAATGATATTTACCATTTTCTCAAGCTTGAGGAAGAAACGGTGTTTTCTACAAGGACAGATGTTTTTATATTATGGAGTGATGGTAGGTTATTTTCTGAAATGTGATAAGAAACTATTAAGGAGATATAAAGACCTATTTCTAAAAAATTTGCTCTGTTTATTTGCTTATTTACTCAAATCAATTTTATAAATAATTAATTTGTTTCCAAATAATGAAGAGGTAACTGATTCACAAATGAAAGTGTTTATATAAAAACATGTGCAGATAAAGAACACATTTTTTTACGTATACTCGACACAATATTGCATTAGTTTCAAGTATACAACAGTGATTTGACAATTCCATACATAATATATGCTCAAAACAATTGTAGCTACCATCTGTTATCATATAACGTTATTAAAGTATTATAGACTATATTTCCTATGCTGTACTTTACACCCCCTTGACTTGTTTATTTACTAACTGGAAGTTTATTCTTCAGCCCCTTCATCTATTTCACACATTCCTCACCTACCTCCCCTCTGGCAACCACCAATCTGTTCTCTATAATTATGATTTAGTCTCTGTTTTTTGTTTGTTCGTTTGTTTTGTTTTTGAGATTCCACATGTAAGTAAAATTGTCTGGTATTTTCTTTCTCTGTCTTACTTATTTCATTTAGCATAATACCCTCTAGATCTATTCCTATTGTAGCAAATGGCAAGAGCTCATTCTTTTTTACGGCTGAATAATATTCCTGTGTGTGTGTGTGTGTGTGTGTGTGTGTGTGTGTGTGTGTACCATATCCTCTTTATTCATTCATCCACTGATAACACTTAGGTTGCTTCCATATCTCAGCTATTGTAAATAATGCCATGATAAACACAGAAGTGCATGTATTTTTTTGAATTAGTGTTTTTTGTGTTCTTTGGGTAAATTCAGTGGAATTACTGAATCATATCATATTTTTATTTTTAATTTTTTGAGGAACCTCCATAGTGTTTTCCACAGTGGTTGTACCAATTCCTACAACAGTGCATAAGGGTTCCTACCAAGAGTGCATAAGGGTTCCTTTTCTTCACAGCCTTGCCAAGAGTTGTTATTTCTTGTCTTTTTGATACTAGCCATTCTGACAGGTTGAAGGTTATCACCTTATCGTGGTTTTGATTTACATTTCTCTGATGATTACCAATGTTGAGTATCTTTTTATGTATCTGTTGGTTTCTATAGACCTTCTTTGGAAAAATGTCTATTGTCCATTTTTGGACTATTTTCTATTTTGGACCACTTTTGTCTATTGTCTATTGTCCGTAATGCCCTCTGTCCATTTTTTAATTGGATTACTTGTGGAGTTTTTGGTATTCAGTTGTATAAGCTCTTTATATATTTTGGATATTAACCCCTTTGGAGATATCATTTACAAATACCTAGAACATATCTATTTTTAATGACCAAAAAATAGAACTACAACACTTTAAAATAATTCAGTTTTTCATCAACCTTAACTTTCTGAAACCCAGTAATACCAAATATCTTCTTAGTATCCTAAAGGTATGTCATAAATTCCCTGCACTAAAGATATACATATACTTTAATGCTAGCCCCTTATTCATAGCCTCTTGGACCCTTATTTACCATTTATTTACCATTTATCATTTATTTACTATTATTTAACTTGATTATACCACAAGTATTTACTGAGCACCTACTGTGGGCAAGACACTCTCGGGTATTAGAGAAATATAGAGATTATTTATTCAGAATTTCTTTTCTCAAAAAGTTTGTGATAAATTGGGTATATTAAAACATGTATAGGGGCGTCTGTATGGCTCATTCGTTAAGTGTCTGCCTTGGGCTCAGGTCATGATCCCAGGGTCCTGGGATCAGTCCCATGTCGAGCTCCTTGTTCAGCAGGAAGCCTGCTTCTACCTCTCCCACTGCCCCTGCTTGTGTTCCCTCTCTCTCTGTGTCTCTGTCAAATAAATAAATAAAACCTTTACAAAAATGTATAAAAAGGTATTATTAAATATTGCAAGTGACAAAGTCAATAAAGAAACATCCTATGGATTCTTGAAAAAGAATTCTATTTTTTTACGATTTTATTTATTTGAGAGAGGGAGACAGAGATAGCGATAGAGCGAGTATGAAGGGAAGAGAGAGAAGCGGGCTTCCTGCAGAGCAAGGAGTCTGACGCAGGACTTGATCCCAGGACCCTGGGATCATGACTTGAGCTGAAGGCAGAGGCTTAACCAACTGAGCCACCCAAGCACTCTGTGAAAGAGAATTCTTCAGTGGATTCCATGAAGCAAACATAATGCCAGCGGGAAAAATAACAGATGACAATCTTACATTAAAAGATGGCACAGAAGAAATTATATTGCCTAATAATTTAACAATGGATGCTAATGAGAATCATTTAAATTATGTTGAGTTTATTTTGTTTAAAAAGGTAAGGAAGTGTATAACACATTTTAAATCAACTTGAATTTAGTGTGAATTTGTGTCACTTGAAAACAAGCAAATGTTACGCATAAGATGTTATAAAGTGTATATGAATGAATGACACAATCAAGTATAGAATGTTTAATGCTGTATAACAGAACAGCCTTGGAGCAGGGACTAGGTCTTAGCAGAAGATAAATTCAAAGTTGTCTATGAGAAAAATTGGCAATTGGTTTTAAAAATGTTAGGCTACTCATGTATGATAATTAAAAGGAATCTATTTAGCCTGCTTCCGGCTAAGCTGGTAGGGATAAACAGAAAATACTAGCCATCTATATGTGTGTTCTGAGGGCTACAGATAGCCAAATTACCATAAGAATTTGCTAACAAGAGCAGTTTTCTGATATTAGAACTTCTGTTATTAGCACCCATACATCCTAATTTCTAACAAGATTTTCCAATGTTTATTAAGAATATTAACTTCTGATTATTAAGAAAATTTGCAGGGATGACAGGGAGAGTTTTGGCAGGTAGCCCATAGATATCTAAGACTATCACTGTTTTTTGATATAAAAAGTTACTCTTAAGTAAATAACAGTGATTTTTAACATTTGGGGGATATATGCTATATAATGTGGGGTATTTCATATTAGAGACATTTACTAGCTATGTGTAGATATTATAAATAGATAGTAATTTCATTTATAAACCAGACATTGTGTTCCTATCTTGTTAGTTTTGTTTGTCAATTTCACACAAGTCCTAACATGGCTACACACCTGGCACTTGACAGCCCCTTTTATGAAGTAGCCAGGGGAAAAGTGAAAGAGCTTAGATAAGAAAGTACGTTCACAAAATTACTGACATGTGAGGCCAATGTTAGCAACCCTTTAAGAAGTTTTCCATCAAAAAAAATTTTTTTTCTAATATTCTAGTTCTGGTTTTCTAGTTCAGGTTATGTTTCAGTTATATGGAAACTACAGTCATAGCTTTAAGCAATCTTTAACAATATATATCAGATAAATTAGGCGTAACCAAAGTTAGGTTTTCAGTTTTACTTATTCCTTATTTCTTTTTAGATCGATAATAAGATAAAGAATAAAACCATTTTGGGAAGTAAAATAGAGAAAGGTATAACATTAACAGCTGTTGTAGACTGACACACACACAAATGAAAAATAATAATAAATATGTAGAAATCACAAGAGAAATTAGAGAGGAGGGAATGGAAAGGGCTCATCTGGGGGACCTGTAGAAAGGTCTCATATCTCCTAGCACACTGCCCCACCCAGATCTCTTTCACTTACTAGCATTTTCCACTTAAAAAAAAAAAAATTGGCCTTCAGCCATTAGCAAAGGTCCTCAGCTTCACCTTTCCCATCATTTCACTACAACGTACACAGTTACCCACATCCATACAATTTTTCCTTCTCTTCTATGATCTGAGAAAAGGAGGTTGGACCTGCTGCCTCATCTTTATATTTCTATTCCTCCTCTCCTGAATTTGTCTCACTTCATATTGCTTCTGTCCATCTCAAGGCACTTCCTTAAATCTGTCATCGATTCATGGTCAGTGTTTCATCAAAGTCTTGATATTCACCTTCATTTACTTACTTCCTATTCATTCCTTAACTCACCTCTAATCGAATTCCACCCCTGCTATACCACTAAAATTATTCTTACTAGTGTCACGAATAGTTAAAAGAATGGAAGATTTTTTTAAACTTATGTGTCCCTTTAATACATTAATTTTAGTCTGAATAATTTCAGATGATAAAATTATATGATTATAATTTAGCTGACCACTATTTGGGGAAAAAATGCACCTTTCCATTTCTTTCTAGCATGAAGTCTGGTCAAACTGTTTAAAACTACAGTTTTAAGGAGCACTGTTACCTATGAAATGCCACACCACAAACATGCATACATACCAGGGACAGAAATGCTTCTAGTAACAGGTGATAAGCCCACACATTGAGGTGTCATCAATACAAAAACAAAGTAGCAGCAGCAGACTCTGTCTCAAAGACTATATGTTAGCATCTCTGTCTTACTGACATATTAGATGACTTAGCAAAATGAAAAATGTAGGACAAGAGTATTTCAAAGAGACCAATGATGGTCTTTGCCCCAAAGGCCCTGAGGCAAAGAGGAGATTGCTTCTTCCAAAGTCTGAGAAGCAGGCTAGGTTTTGCCTGTACCTCTTTTTGAGTTCCTTTAGCAGTAAAAGTATGTCTACCTTAACTTCAGGTCTTTTCACCCCAGCTCTCCATTTGAGGTACCTAATTATTTTTTGAACTTGAGTGTGGTAGAGGAGGAGAAAACTAATCATGTTTAGCGGAAAGGAAGGGGAAAGGAGTTGCTAGACACAAAATATCCAATTTCCTATTTTTGGTTACCCTAAAACTCAATGGTGAAAAACTGAAAGCTTTCCCCCTAAAATTAGGAACAAGACAAGGATGTCTTCTCTCACCACTTTTATTCAACATAGTATGGAAGTCCTAGCAATCAGAACACTATGTCAAAAACTAATGATGTACTATAGGTTGGCTAACTGAACATAATAAAAAAATAAATAAACTCAAAAAGAGAAGAAAAGAAATAAAAGGCATCCAAACCGGTAAGAAAGAAGTAAAATTTTCATTTTTTCCAGATGACATGATGATATACATAGAAAACTCTATAAAGACTCCACCAGAAAACTATTAGAACTAATAAATGAATTCAGTAAAGTTGCAGGATACAAAGCCAATATACAGAAATCTGTTGCATTTCTATACACTAAAAATGAAGCAGCAGAAAGAGAAATTAAGAAAACAATCCCATTTACAATTGCACCAAAATAATAAAATACCCAGGAAGTGGGTATTTTAACCCACAGAGGTGAAAGATCTGTATTCTGAAAACTATAAAACATTGGTGAAAGAAATTGATGGCAACACAAATAAATGGAAAGACAGTCCATGCTCATGGACTGGGAGAACAAATATTGTTAAAATGTCCATACTACCCAAAGAAATCTACAGATTTCGTGTCTCTATCAAAATATCAAGCAAATTTTCACAGAACTACAACAAATAATCCTAACATTTGTATGCAACCACTCTGAATAGCAAAAGCAATCTTGAAAAAGAAGAACAAAATTGAAAGTATCACAATCCCAGATTTCAAGACATACTACAAACCTGTAGTAATCAAAACAGTGTGGTACTAGCACAAAAATAGACATATAAATCAATAAAACAGAATAGAGAGCCCAGAAATAAACCCACGATTATATGGTTGATTAATTCATGACAAAGGAGGTAAGAATATTCAATGGGAAAAAGACAGTCTCTTCAACAAATGGTGTTGTGGAAAGAAGACAGCTACATGCAAAAGAATGAAAATGGACCACTTTCTCAAACCATATACAAAAATAAATTCAAAATGGTTTTAAAGACCTAAATGTGAGAGTTGAAGCCATAAAAACCTAGAATAAAGGACAGGAGTAATGTCTTTGACATTAGCTGTAAAAACATTTTTCCAGGTATGTCTTCTAAGGCAAATAAACAAAAGCAAAAATAAACTATTGGGACTACATCAAAATAAAAAGCTTCTGAAAATGAAAGAAGCAATCAGCAAAACTAAAAGACAACCTACTGAATGGAAGAAGATTTGTGCAAATGATATATCCAATAAGGGGTTAGTATCCAAAATACTTAAAGAACTTATACCACTCAACACCAAAAAAACCCAAATAATCCACGTAAAAAATGGGCAGAAGACAGGAAGAGATATTTCTCCAAAGAAGGCATACAGATGACCAACAGACACATGGAAAGATGCTCAACATCACTCATCATCAGGGAAATGCAAATCAAAATTACCATGTCATATACCGCACAGCTGTCAGAATAGCTAAAATAAAAAACAAAAGAAACAACAGGTGCTGGTGAAGATGTGAAGTAAAAGGAACACTTGTGCACTGTTGGTAGGAATGCAAACTGGTGCAGCCACTGTGGAAAACAGTATAGCATTTCCTCAAAAAGTTAAAAATAGAATTATAATATGATCTAGTAATTCCACTACTGAGTATTTACCCAAAGAATATGAAAACACTAATTTGAAACAATATAGGCACTCACCCCTATGTTTATTGCAACATTACTTACAACAGCCAAAATCTGGAAGCAACTCAAGTGTCCATCAATAGATGAATGGATAAAAAAGTGGTGTGTATATACACACACACACGCAATGGAAGATTACTCAGCCATAACAATAAAGAATAAAATCTTGCTATGTGCAACAACATGGTGGATCTAGAGGGTATAATGCTAAATGAAAGAAGTCATTCAGAGAAAGATAAATACCATATGATCTCACTTGTATGTGGAAATTTAGAAACTAATGAGCGAGGAAAAAAGAGACAAGAAAACAGACTCTTAACTCTAGAGAACAAACTGGTGGTAACCAGAGAGAAGGTGGGTGAGGGTATATGTGAAATAGATAAAGGGGGTTAAGGATATACTTATTGTGATAAGCACTGAGTAATGTACAGAATTGTTGAATTACTATATTGTACACCTGAAACAATATAACACCATATGTTAAGTATGCTGGAATTTTAAAAAACAAACAAACAAATAAATTTTAAAAAACACACACAAAAAACCCAAAACAAAATGTCTAGGGAAAGGAAGAGTATAATATACAACAATAACAACAAAGGCTGGTGAACAGTTCATGATTCATTTTTCCTCCCCTCCACCATGGGAATCATTTAAAATTCCTGTAATCAAATTTACTCAGATACCTATGGCATCTCAACTAGGTTTTCCTGGACTTTTTATTGGATTTGTTTAATGCAAAAATGTACTTCCAGAATTGGTCTAGAACAGCTTACTCTGTTCCCCAAAGTAATCATTTTGGTGACTGAACAAAAATAAAGGATAAGCTATTTGGAATTTGCCCAGGTAATAAAAGAAACCTGAGTTTAATTAGTAATAAATTATATGCATTAGAACATGCTGCCAAACATATCTTTGTTTCTCTACCATAAAAGAAGAAATAACACAAATATATATGATTTTTAATAACTCTATAGAGATTACATTTTATTGAGGAATGGAAATTCAATATGAAACAAATAGAATTATGGTATTAATGAATTCTAAATAGTTTATGGGTCTCGGATCAGAGTTATACAAAGCTCAAGGTGACATTTATTTACTTCATATTTTAGTGAGCAGTTTTGATTACTATGTCAGATACAATTGAAAACATGCTTCCATAAATTATTATAGAACAATTCCATATAAAGGTGAGGTAATTCCTCATAGCTTAATAATAAAGGTCCTTATTAAATCAAATATTCTTGAAGTCATTTCTGTTTCTAATATGTGTAAAATATATTCATTATTATCTCAGGGTCACAATTTTTTTCATTCAGGATGAGGACTTTGAGCCATATAATCTTGAAAGGAAGTTCTGGACCCAAAAAATTACTATAGTGTTCATGGATATAAACTACATGAATGTTTTTCAAGAGTAATCTGCCTTATTGGGGGGATTTGCCTCAGTTTTATTTTTTTATTTTTTTTAAAGATTTTTTATTTATTTATTTGACACACAGAGAGAGAGATCACAAGTAGGCAGAGAGGCAGGCAGAGAGACAGGGAGAGGAGGAAGCAGGCTCCCTGCTGAGCAGAGAGCCCGATGCGGGCCTCGATCCCAGGACGCTGAGATCATGACCTGAGCCGAAGGCAGAGGCTTTAACCCACTGAGCCATCCAGGCGCCCTTGCCTCAGTTTTAGATGGGGTAACCGAGGTTTACAGACGTCAAGTGATTTGCCCTAGGTCACTGAATGTAGAAAAGAGACCAAGGAGAATGTTCTTGTGTATAATTTGCCAGATTCAAACCAGTGGATTTACACAGAAAATCTAGTGGAAATCCAAAGATTTGCCTTACAAACCTTTAAAAGATAATAATCTCTAAACAAATAAACTGCATTTGCAAATATAAAAACATGCCAAAGTCTTACATTCTTAGCAGAAATATCCTTTGGCCTCTTTCCTGGTTCATATTACAGTATCACATAATATAGGATCATATTAACAATATTTAACAAAGGGTGATTAGGAAATATTCGGGTCTGCAAGAGGATTTGGTGCAATCTTAACTTCAAACAAAATACAGCATGTTAGGCCTGAAGGCAAACCTGAAGGCAACCCTGGAAGTACCATGTGTGAAAGAAACAACATGCATGTAGAATAACATAAAGGACATCTAATTAAATATACCGATAGTATTGGGCTGACCTTAATGGCACAGTAGATCCTCCAGTATTCTTGTTTTTGTTGCCATTGCAACCTTTCTTTCCAGCATTTCAACCACGGATAAATGGAACTTTAGATATCAGACTTCTTTTTATCCAAAGGAAAACACTGCTGGTGCCAGAACTTTACTAAAAGTCATAAAATACACATATTTGAGTAGATACCTTAGAAAATTGGAATGTTTGCTCTTTCTTCAAGCAGGTTGAAAATAGCAGCTTATCTAGTATATTTCAAAGCAATTTAGCGAATGGTTTAAAATTCAGAAGCAGCATTTTCCAGGAAAAAGTGTTGAGTAGAAAAAATGGACTCACAGGTGGAAATGTGTTTAAAAGGCAGGAAAGAGAGACTCTTATTTTTAAAGCTCAATCAGTGAGTCTTTTGGTATGGCATCTATAATTTCAATCAAATGGTTTGTAAATTATTTTAAAGCTCACAGAAAGGATTACCTAGTCACAAAATATCTGAGAGGAGCTAAAAATTTCTTATCTTTGTAATAGAGAAATAATTCCTTATCATAGAGTTTAAGGTGATCTTTTAAAGATTTATTTATTCATGTTAGAGCAAGATGAGGGGCTCAATCCAGGACCTGAGATCATGACCTGAGCCCAAACCAAGAGTCGGCCACTTAACTAACTGAGACGCCCAGGCACCCCCCCCCCACCCCAAGGTTATCTCTTAGAACTCATTTTGAGACTTTATGGTTTCAGTTACATTTTCTATATAACCTCTTCTCTGTTGATTTGATCAACACTGAAGTAGAAATAGTATTACTGAGGTGTATCAAAAAAGTCAGTGCTAGTTAAAATCTTTTATCTTTATTTCTTTTCTTCAGTTATTTAAAAACATATTTGTCACATTTATTTCTTTATTTTCCACATGGAAGCAAAGAACTTTGTTTTTCACTTAAAAAAATTTTAAAAATTAGTTTACAAAAGGCTCTTCAGAAACATATCTTTGAATATAGTGTATCTTTTTGCCCTTGATTAAAATTTTAAATATTTTTCCTTTAGCAAAAATACATACAAAATATTTGTGACACTTCATGTCATTTAAAGATCTCTTTCTAAGCCACCATTAGATATAATGTTTATGCATCATAACTATGCCAACCAGCAAAAATAACATGGTTTTCTGCTATAAATGATGCTACTATTTCCCCCTTCCCTGTATTCACTGGCACCCTTCTTTCCTTTTCCCCTATTGCCAAGTTGAGTTCTACACACTTCATTTGCTTTAGATAACTAATTAATTTTATAAACTTGTATAAAAGTTTTAGATATAAGTTGCATTTGGCAGGATTGCTTAGGCCATGAGCGAAAGATGGTTCAATTCTTGGCAATAAAAAGCTACCTAAGGAAAGGATCAATAGAAAATCATATTCAGTTCATACCTCATTATCATATTTGATCCATGCAAAATCTCTCATGTTTCTAGCAATTTATTATATTTTTTTTCTCATGTTCACTCCCATTCCCTTCCCTCCACCCAAGAGGCATATATTCTCACTTATTTAATGTGTACTGCCACTTTAATACCTAAACTTTTAATTCATGTAAATGGTGTTATGTTACATGTATCAATCTGTTTAACTTTTTTCTTGGCACCATGATTTTAAGATGCTCTTTGCTTATCTATGTAAATTTTTATAGAATAATGTGTGTTGCAGTCCTAGGCCTGCTCTTAATTCACTTTGTGACCTTAAGTTAGCCATCTTCAATCTTTGTGTCTAGGTTTCCTCATTAAATTTTTTTTTAATTTAAAAAAAGATTAAAATCTCTCTTAGATTTTAGAAATAAACTATATCAAAAGAAAGAATGCTGGGTGCCTGGGTGTCTCAGTAGGTTAAGTGTCTGACTTTGGCTTATGTCATGATCTTGGGATCCTGGGATCAAGCCCCACAACTGGGTTCTCTGCTCAGTGGGGTTCTGCTTCTCTCTCTCCCTCTGTGTGCACTCTCTCAACTAAATAAACAAAAATCTTAAAATAAAAGAAAGAAAGAAAGAACCCCATGCATTTTGGATTGATAAATTTTATACATACACTGGGGAGAAAATGTTGGGAGAAGAAGATGCAAACAACCTTGCTAGTTGACAAAGTTGGAGAACATGGGACATCAAAGAGGGTAAGAGGACACAAGAGGATACGTGGCAGTAAGTGGTATAGATCTTACTTAGCATGTAATGGCATTGAAAAGGGTTGCCTTTATGACTTCGCCTTGATGACTTCAGTTTCTCATGGTTGAGCCTAAGCTATATGTCTTAGATTCAACAAAGAAACAGAACCAATAGAAGATGATAGATAGATAGATGATAGATAGATAGATAGATAGATAGATAGATAGATAGATAATAGATAAATAGACAAGAGGAGATTTATTACAAGAATTGGCTCACATGATCATGGAAGATGGAAGCTGAGAAGTCCCACAATTTGCCGTCTGCAAGCTAGACAATCAGGAAAGCCAACAGTACAATTTCATCTGAGTCCAAAGACCTGAGCACCAGGGGAGCCAATGGTGTATATAACTCCCAGTCTGAGGGTGAAGGCCTGAGAACTGGGAGGACTGCTGGTGTAAGTCCAGAGTTTGAAGGCCCAAGAAACAAGGAGCTCTGATTGAGGGCACGAGAAGATGGAGGTTCCCAGCTCAAGAAAAGAGAGAGAGTTCACCCATTCTCCCCAGTTTTGTTCCTTTAAGGCCCTCAAGATATTGGATGATTCTGCCTACATTAGTGAGAGTGGATCTGCTTTATTCAGTCTACTGATTCAATGCTAATCTTTTCCAGAAACACCCTCACAGACACCCTCAGAATTAAAGTTGTACCAGCTCTCTGGGTATCCCTTAATCTGGGCAAGTTGACAGAAAAAATTAGCAATCACAGTGTTCAGTGTCAGACAAAGATCCTTGGGATGTGCAGTGGGAAGAGGTGAAGTGCCTTCCAACTGCAAGAAGCCTATGACAGCAGAATCTTAAGGATGGATCAGGAGGGTTTTCCTGGATTGCCATTGTGCAAGTAGATAGCCTTGGGGAAGCTTTCTGTTCTGATGAAGGCAAATCCATTGTGAATTTGGGAATCAATGAAAATCTGTATATTTTATGACTAAGTTTCACATAATATCTTGGGGAAAAAAGAATGCACTGATCATTGTAGTGAAAGGAAAGTGTTTGTAATCCAATGGTGACCTGAAATTCTTGAGTCTTCATGCAGATACGCACATACGGCTTGATATTTAGCCTTTAGAGTTAACACCTTAATATAACTTCATGTTAAATGCTGTCCCTTATTAGAGATAAATCTCATATATCTTGGAAAAGAGAGACTCCTTTTCAACTAATTTCCCAAAGAAATAAATGTTATAAATCTATTCATTAAAATGTTTCAGACCAGATTCAGCTCTAAAATACTGTTATTCATTGAATTTTGCTTTACTTTTGCACTTAAGATGTTACATTTACATTGGATCACAGATACTTCTGGCTTTTGTTAGAGGACATTACCCTAAAATTATAACCATCTTTTTTTAAACAATATTTGTTTAAAAATGGGGGGTAGACTTCAATTAAAATTAAAATTCCCTTTGAATATGCCATATTTATACTACTTATTTGTTACATTGTGTAAAATGTCTGAGTTTCTGGTGATAAAAATTCCTGCCAAAAAGACTGTTATTTCCTGGAAATGGTTCCTTATGTTTAAAGTAAATGAATTTAGAATAGTTTCCAGAAGAGTCATCATCTACGCAAGGAACTCTTGACTACTTAAGCTGAAAACCACAGCCAGTAACTGTCTACACAGCTAAAAGAAAAGTTTAGGGATTTGGGTTTAAGTAAGCCACACTGGCTGTTTACACATGTTAATAATTCAATTCTATGGTTTATTAGCCCTATATTAACATTTCCTAAAGGAGGAAGAATAACTGTGTTGAATATGTCAGTATTTGATAATGACAATGTCAGTATTATGATAATAAATAATTATCTCTTGAATCAGCTATCCTTAAATAGTACAGAGTCACTATTATATTTATACTCAATAATTATTTTGTTCATTGTTTAATATTGGGCATTGTGTTAGGTTCTTAGGGTTCAAAAGTAAATGAGATATAAAACCTTAAGAAGTCCTCTCCATTTACCTCCTTAGTATAGTTTGATATATTTTCTTAGCCTCTACCCCACGCTCCCCAAGTACAATCCCCCTACCTCTAGCCTGAGCTGCTAGAATGTTCTCATTGATCTCAAAGCATCCACTCTCAGTACAATCCCCTTAAGTCATTTTTTACACTACAAGTGATCACGTGTAAACCAATGGTGACCTGAAATTCTTGAGTCTTCATGCAGATACGCACATACGGCTATGATGGTGTCCCTTCCGGTTCCAATGTTAATGTCTTCTCGTCATTCTTCTAGAAAAAACCTAACCCTCTGACCTAACCTATACAATCCTGCAAGACCTCCTGCTTTGGGCCACAGCCTCGGCTTTGCTCTCTTTCTTCTCTTGTCTGCACTCCAACCACATCGGACTATTCTATTTTAATCTCTTAAAAATGCTATGCTCCTTCATATCTCAGAGCCATGCATGCTCTTCCCTCTGCCTCGTGCATGAGCACCAGGATCTCCTTCCTCATTCCGTTCCTATCCTAGCTCAAATAGCACCCTTTGAGGGAAATCCTTCTCTATCTACCATCTCAGCTCCCAGTGCCACACGTGCATAGGACCCCCTGCATTATTTCCTTCAAAGAAAGACTGATTATGTATAAGTATGGTTCATTCACTTATTTGATTTTATCTTTTTCCCTCACTAGACTGTAAGTTTCCATGAAAATATCTCTCATTGTTTTGCACTGTTGCTTTTTTTTTCCTTTGCTGGGTGCCTACCACCTTATATGCAATAGGAAGAAGAGAAGGAAGGAGGAAAGAAATCATCTCCTTTGTCCAGAAGTTGTTTTGTTATTGCTTTGTTTTGTTTTGTTTCTGCTGTCAGGGTGGATGCTAAAACATGGATATGTTTCCTTGAAATGGACCAAATGGCACCAGACAATCAGAATATATATCAGACATTATTAAAAATAATTAATTTTCTTTGCTTCTGATTTTCTCAAGTTTCATACAGGACTGAAGCCTGGTTAAGCAATCTTAAAATCACATTCATAAATAGCTGCATTGATTTATGATATAGAAATTAAAAATTATTAATCCCAGTTCTCTAACCTGAGGGTCAATGAACAGAATTGTATAAACTTTATAAATCAAAAGCCCTCTATATCTCTTACAACAAATAAAAGGATTTTTAAGGAGTACATTCTGAGCCCAGACTTGAAAGTTAAAAGCCATTAATTCTGCTACTAGCTATGGCAGGCCATGGAAAATTACAGCTGGAAGGAAATTAGGAATCATTCAGGCAATAGTTTATGACCTTTATTTTGAAAATGATGCAACCTAAAAAGCTGAAGACCACAAAGATACATAGTGATAGAACAAGGCATATGTTTCAGTTAGGACTCTGTTGTAAATAAGACAAAACCCACCCACACATCCTAGAGGGCAAAAAGATTTATTGGTTCCCGTCATTAAAAACTTGAGGGTAACTAATTTCAAGTACCACTTGATTAGACAATATCAGCAAGACCTCGTTTCTCTCTCTCCATTTCCTGGATCGACTTTATGCTATCTTGGCTCCTTTCTCAGATTCTCAGATTCTCAAATTCTTCCCTCATAGTTAAAAAATGACTATAGCTGTTCTAGCTCACTAGGATCTCAAGTCCATGTCCTGCAGGAAAGAGAGCTTCCCTCTCCATTTGCTCAAAACAGAAGTTCATGAGGGGGTCCTGGGTGGTACAGTCGGATAAGTGCCCCATTTGTTTGTGGCTCAGGTCCTGATCTCAGGGTCGTGAGACTGAGCCCTGCGTGGGGCTCTGCGCTCAACAGGGAGACATCCTGAGTTTCTTTCTCCCTCTCCCTCTGCCCCTCCCTCCCCAAAACAATCTTAAAAAATAAATAAATAAATAAAGTCCATGAATGGTTTTATTGATTTTTAACACGAAAGAACTGGATTATCCATGCATTGGATCTGCAGATGGAGGCCCATCCAGGTGAGCTTGGCTGTCAGAGATTGATGGGATAGATGCTGATAGGCAAAGAATGGGTGTCAATTCTTTGGTGAAACTGGTATCCAGGCTCTGTAACAATTACTCCTTTCAAATGATGAATTCAGTACAAAGGATCAGTGGTCATGTTAATCATAGCCCAAAGTCATAGTTGAAACAATTGAAATTCTATATAAGAAAAACTGAGATTTTCTTTCTGAAAATTTTACTTATTAACAGATGAAATGTTTAATGTTAAAACAGTCCCAGGCCTTAAAAGATAATTAAAAATATTCACTTTGGGGAGTGCCTGGCTGGCTCAGTCGGTAGAGTATGTGACTCTTGATCTCAGGGTCATGAGTTTGAGCCCCATATTGGGTGCAGAGATCACTTTAAAAATTTTTTTTAAATGTTCACTTAGGGGAATAGCCTTTACATGTATAAGGCTATGGGAATGGGAAAAGACTCGGTTATATTAAATTACTACATTGGAGAAATTGCATGTAAAAAAGAAAGAAAGAAAGAAAAAATATCTGAAAAGGCAAAGCACAATGATCAACAAAAAAACAGTAGCCTGTCAGGACCATTAGATTCATCTGAATGCTGCATCAATATTCTAAAATCATATTAATAGTAACTCCCAGGATCAGCACTGCCTCTTTTGAAATACTAATATTAGTTACAAGGTCACTAAAAAGCCAGCATGAGAGCACAGCTGATAGTCCCAGAGAGAAAGCAAAAAAAGATTTACTATTACTTTAGCCAGGAGTCACTGGATTCCAAAAGCACATGAGAGATTTTCTGACTTGGCAACATGACGTCCAGTTCTTCAGCTTTAAAGTTTTACCCAATAAAACACGGACAAGCTGCAGTGTGAATCTGAATTTCCTCTTCCTATACTCTCCATTCTCCAGTTTCATTTCCTTTCCCCTTCAATTGCCAACAATGGTCCCAACCTCTCACTTCCCCCATGACTCCTCCTTCCTAGCAGAGATTTTAAGAGCTGACTTCTCTCCCACTTGTTCTGAGTTTTAGGCTTTACCTGGTTATGGCAGCCTTTGCTTTGAAATTACCTCATAATGCTCTGTACACTTCGTGTTACTCGAGAAGATTTTCTTCTTTACTTTTTCTTTCTCTGTTCAATTTTGATGTGGTGGGATGGTCATCTCCAAGCATGCCTGGTAGCATGCTAATAATTATCTAGAGAGCCTTCCTTCCATCTTCCATCTTCAAGTGGCAGACGGGTTTGTTCGGTTTGTTTTTTGTGTTTTTTTTTCCTTCAGAGAAATTTTCTTTAACTATGAGGCTCAGTTTCATACCAGATATAAAAATTTTAAAATTGTGTTTCATTGTGGCCACTGGAACAAGAGCACTGTGTCTCTTCGGCTACCTAGCCATATATAGTCTACCTCTAGCCAAACGCTAGTCACTGTGAACCTACAGGTATTTGGAGGCAAAAATCCTCACACCTGACAATTTTAAAATATCATTCCATGGAAAGTTTACCTCACTCTGTTTTCTCTGTTCATTTGTTCAAAACGAGTAAAACCAATCAAATATTCCTGAGTGACAGATGTGTCACTCCCCATGGTATCACCCCCTATCACCACTTCAGAGCAAATCAGCAGCAGCAAGTACCCTGTGGTATTTCCCAGACTAGCCTCCCTTCCTTGTCTCCTGTACTATAGCCCATTGCTGCCAGAATTTTCTATCTCCAATATAAACTTAATCTTATTGTTTCTTATTTCAAAATGTTTCATAGTTTCTTGTGCCGACCTTTCCTGCTCCCCGCTGCCTCATACCTATCATATCTTATCTGAGCTTCAGTTCAGTCCCAGTAAATTTTTCCATGTTTTCTGGAGATGGCCAGCTGTGTGTGTGTGTGTGTGTGTGTGTGTGTGTGTGTGTGTGTGTGTGTGTGTGTGTGTGTGACACGACTTCCTTGTCTGTTCCTTCATCCTAGATTGTCCTTACCCTTTTCTCTGTCTGAAGAATTCCTAGTTATCATTCTAGTGTCAAATTTCACCTCCTCTGCAAAACCTTTTTCTATTTTCCCTACATGAATTACCTCCACCATCATTTATACCTCTTAAGCACTCTTATGTATTTCTGTTTTATATTATATTCTGTCAGTGGATTTATATTTCTCTTCGGTACACTGTGCTTGAGAGCCTCTGCTGATGATCACTAGGGTCATAAATGGCACTCCCTTTTTTCCCTGCCTGTCAAAACCAACTGACAAGCACAGAATTCAAGCAGACAGAGGTCAACATATCACCCTTTTAGTTAATGAAAGTGATAAAAGGGAATAGGGTTCAGACCTGTGGCCCAGGTGGGCTTTTTAATATTTTACCTCTCAATTACACGTACTCATGTAACATAGGCAGCACAAGCTGACACAGGGACAGAGCCTCACTGAGAAGCTCAGTACTTGGCCAAAAGCAAGTAGGAACCTATGTTCCCTGCAACCAGACAGATATGACAAGAAAGAGACTGAAACATCCTGCCAGCTCCTCCTCGCAAACTCATCAGTCAACAGAGGGGTTGGGGGAGGGGGAGCAGACGGGAACTAACACTGTAAAATAAACTACTACACAATGCTTTATCACTTAGAATTTTAATATTTGTGAAAGGGCTCATTTAGACTTATTTATATCTTTTGTAATATATTTTAGTGTATATATTTAAAAATATAAGTGAAATAAACTGGTTAAGCTTTTCTCTGTAATTTTTTCACATTTCAAGTTCAATTTTTCGAATCACTTCTCTACTCAGTTATCAGTAGCTGTATTTTTCCACATAGTACTGTCCTCTGTTCCATCAAGAGCATTGGTAATAAAACATTTCTTTTAAATGTAGTCTGATGTCATTTTCAGGATTCTCGTGCAAACCACTGATGCCTATTCTACAAATTGTGATGGGCAGGCAATGATAATTGCAACCATGACATGACTGCTTCCTGGATTACAGCAATTGGAAGACAGTACCCAATTTCACAGCTGTTCGATGTTGGCAAGAAAGTTTACGGTGGAATCAATGAAATACACTAAATATAAACGCTATTACAAAGCCTGCATTCATTTTCTCATGGCTGCTCTAACAAACTGTCACAAACTTCGTGACTTAAAACAACACAAAGTTACTATCTTACAGTTGTGTATATCAGAAGGGCAATGATGGTCTTACTAGGCTAAAATCTAGGGGTCAGCAAGTGCGTTCTTTTCTGTAAGCTCTAAGAAAGAATGTATTTTCTTGCCTTCTCCAGCTCCTAGTGGTCTCCCTTTCCTCTTGGCTTTGTTTTAGCCCCTTTCTTCCATCTTTAAGGCCAGAAGCCCAGCATCTTTCTGATCCTCCCTCCAACAGGACATCTTCTCTGACCACAGTCAGGAAAGCTCCTCCACTTTTAAGGACTCATATGATTAGATGGAACCCATCTGGATAATTGAGGATCATCTGAAGACCCTTAATTTAATCACATCTGTAAAGTCTCTGTTGCCAAACAAGTAAACATGTGGACATCTTTAGGGAGACCATTATTCTGCCTCCCACAGACCTTATTCACATTCTACTATCTGTTGCTTATCTTGATGTCTCTTTAAGGAACAAGTGTGTCTTCCATTTGTATTCTCAGTGCCTGGCACCAAGTTGATGCACAGTAGGTTTGCTGAATATTGAAACAAAAAAAAAAGAATGGGGAATGTTCTTATTCTTTTCTATAAAAACAAGAAGTGACATCTGCAAGGAATGAGTTATGAGTAAACATGACACATTTCATGAAGGGCAAGAAGCTTGGGGCAGTTAGAGTTTTTAGGTTGTATATTTGAGAGCCTTGTGATAGGAGTTCAGATATTATACAGATTATGAGAAATCTATATATGTCACTTAGAGGTTTAGAGTTTATTCTGTAGCCAAAGAATATTTATTGAAGAATTATAAGCAGGAAAAAGAACGGATTGAATTAAATTTTAAAAACTAGTTTAGTGAATGTAGATCTTCTGATTTGAAGAGTTACACTTTGTTCCCATTGCCAACACCCTAAAATTTTCCTGGTTTTTCTAGAATATTTAAAATCATGTCCAAACATCTATTCTGCTCATGAGTTAGGATGTAATTATATAGAATTTTCTAGGACACATGTCTAATGATTAGTATATAAATGCCCACATTTTTCCAAGCAAGTTTAATCAATTAATTTTTATAAGGCTGTTTTTAACTTTCTGAAAGCTAACTCACAGGGCCTTCCACCTCTGAAGTCAAAGAATTATAAGAGAAGAGGCCAGAGAAATGAATGAGCCAACTTGCCCTGCTATGGCTGTCTTTGAAGATGAAGGAGGCCACAAACCAAGGAATCCAGAAGCTGGGAATGGCCACAGCTGAGAGTCCTCAAGGAAAGGGATGTAGAGCCACCAGAATGAAACACAGCTTTGATTTCTGCCTTGTGAGATTTGAAGCAGAGAAACCACCTCATCTATAAAACTTTGAGATAGGGGCGCCTGGGTGGCTCAGTGGGTAAGCATCTGCCTTCAGCTCAGGTCGTGATCTCAGGGTTCTGAGATCGAGCCCCACATTGTGCACCCTGCTCAGAGGGGAGTCTTCCTCTCCCTCTCCCTCTTCCTCTTCCTCTCCCTCTTCCTCTTCATCTGCCTCTCCCCACTGCTTGTGTTCGCTTTCTCTGTCAAATGAATAAATAAAATCTTAAAAAAAAAAAAAAGAACTGTAAGACAATAAAAGGCTGCTGTTTTAAGCCATTAATGTATGGTAATTTGTTATGGCAGAAATACAAAACTAATACTGGCACTGTAAGTGTTAAGATAATTAAATAAATGTAAGCATTTTCTATTTAATTATAACTACCCATAACACAAGATTTTTTCCATTTATTCTTAAACTGCTTCTTTCTTACTCTTTACCGAACTAACCATTAGACTGTTCAATGACAGATTTATAAATATCTTCCCTACTGTCACCAGATGAAATCTTAATGAACTTTGTGTATACCCAGACTAGTATCCCATCCCATGGCCTCAAATCCTTCCTATCCTAATCCAGACACTGTATTCAAAAAGGAAGGTTACGTATAGCACTTTAAGATATTGAATTTGCTCCCGAATTTTCCAATAGGGCTGTTTCCCATTATATGCCCTAGCTACTTCTGCTTCTTATAACACTAAGAAACAAGTCCAAGTACAACTGAGAAGCTTATTGACTCTACATAGGCAATAGGTTATTCCCATGTCCAGCTGCACTAATAGATATTCTTCCAATGTTCCAAGGCTTTCCCTATAGGAAGGCAAACGCTGCCATCTACTAGAAGAAGAAAACAGAGAGGCTAATTTGTAATATCTATGACTTAGTGAAGACCAAAATGAAGTTTTTGAGAACTAGGAAGATACAGAGTAAATAACCTAGAGACTGCTGGTAAGGCCAGGGAAATCACGAATAACCCAGACTGGAGCATTAATAGTCTTCCTGCTGCCAAGAAGGATGGTAGGTCACCCTTCCCAACCCATCACCTTGACTCCCTCCATCAGCACCTCTTACAGTGCAATGATAACCTAATGATTCGCCCATCCACTGAGCGACAGTGATGGGAAAAATCAAAATCAGCCCCTCCATAGTCAGGTAAAGTGTTCCAAAAATTAAAACTTCGATGAAAAATTTACTCCTTCAGTGCAAAGCTCCCTTTTTTCTTCTGAACACGTGCTATAATTCTCTATTGTTTCAGATATATATCTGAATAGCCTTTTAGAGGTATATATTGCCTTTTTTTTTTACCGTGACTCTTTTTGGTTTCTAATATATATCTAATCTCCTTTTGAACATATATTTCACCTGTTCACTACTACTCTCTTATAAAACTTGAATTATTTTTCAAGTGTATAAGTCTGTATGCATTTGAGTACAAGGGACTCCTTCCCCTTTGTATATCAAAATAATTTCTGAATCACAAGAGGTTGGGGGATTTTGAGCCATTTTCCTGATGTGTAAAGAACTGACATGGTGTAAGCCCCAGCTGCAGGCTTATAGAGGTTCACCTCAGCTATTCCTGTGTGTATATATTGAGGATATATTACAAATTATGTTTCACAACTCTAATAAATGTGTCACTTCTACATCCTCCTGAATCTATTATTCTTTAGCTCTTTATTCAATGCTAGTTTTTTATTTTCTTACAAAGACTACAAAAGACCTAGAATTTGAGCAGAGTAAAAGAGACAATTGGTCTGAAACATCAAGGTGTCCCAGATTCACAAGATGTGCCATGTTGGAGAGTTCCAAATGAAAGCAAGGTTGAGAAGAAGTCAGAGGGAAGATTAATATTTTGAAGACTGATTGTCTAACCTAGCATAGATCAAGGAATCCTTTTTTCATCAATGGCCAGTACTATGGAGAGAGCAATGAGACAAATGAATCTCTTTCCTCAGGCATAAAATTTAAGGGGCACCAAAAAACTCACTAATAAATAATATGTTGACACAATATTTTTAAAGATAAGAATTAATGCAAAAAAAATCAATGGTGAACAAGTTATCAAAATCTGAAATAAAAACATCATGGTGGGTGCCTGGGTGCCTCAGTGGGTTAATGCCTCTGCCTTCGGCTCAGGTCATGATCTCAGGGTCCTGGGATCGAGGGCTGCATCGGGCTCCCTCCTCTCTCTCTGTCTGCCTCTCTCCTACTTGTGATCTCTCTCTCTCTCTCTGTCAAATAAGTAAATAAAATCTTTAAAAATAAATAAATAAATAAATAAATAAATAAATAAATAAATAAATAAAAAAAACATCCTGGATAGGGGCGCATGGGTGGCTCAGTTGGTTAAGCATCTGCTTTCAGTGTAGATCATGATCCTGGGGTCCTGGGATTGAGCCCCATGCTGGGCTCTCTCCTCCCCACTCATGTTCTCTCTCAATCTCTTAAATAAATAAATAAAATCTTTAAAAAAATCCCCACCAGGGATATCTTATCACCCTTGTAGCATAGCAGGGAACACTCTATGGGAAATACAGGGTCAAAGAACAGAGGAAGGATTTCTTGATTGCCTATTGATCACTTACATGTGGCAGGCACTGTTTTAGGCACAAAGAACACAGCAGTGAACAAAGCATTGCAGTGCTGTTCTCATGAAGCCCATGTGAACTCTTTTACATTATAGTGGGGGAAACAGAAAACAAGTTAAATAACTTAAATACACTGGACATTAGTGATAAAATCAAGGAGAAAAACAAAGCAGAAAACAGAAATAAGATGAGTGACAAATTTTGATAAAGTAGCCCAGAAAGTGTCTGAGAAGTTAGCATTAAAGCAAACACCTGAGGGAGAAGAGGGAGGAGCCATACAGCTCAAAAGTTCTCCAGGCCGAAGGGATAGCAGAGGTAAAGGTCTAAGGTGGAGATTGCACACCCTGTTCCAGGAACTGCAAGAAGGCCAGTTTGGCTCAGCGAGCAAGTGGTCAAGAGGGAAGAGGAATAGTTGATGTGATGCACAGAGGGGTGAGGGGCTCACTCACGTAGGGCCTTAAGTCACTACAGGGATACCTTTTACTCTTAGTGAGATGAGAAGCTCTTTAGAGGAGCTGACCAGGGAAGTGACATGATCTGACTCACTTTCCAAGACACACTGCAAATAAAATCGATCCCTATCACAATTTTATTAATCTCCAAGTGTTTCCTTCATTTGGTTAGAAAATGAAGGAAAAATAGTTGACTCTGTTGAGGGCCAGGGGTTATATTCCTGGGCTGTGAAACCAGGGCCTGTATCCAGTCTCATGAGGGGATTTAAGGCAAAGTAGGGATAAGATTTCACAAACCTATCTTCATGTCCTATCAATAGAGTCACCATGCACTGAATCAATAAATCTTATTTTTACATATATAGTTAGATGTAGATACAGATATAGATGAAGGTGTAGATAGATTTGTACTTATAGATGTGGATATGGACATAAATATGGATACATTTAATAGGAATGTATTTTCCAATTACAAACAAATAATGTTATAATTACAGAAGATTTTTTTAAAAGATTTTCTTTCATCTGTTTATTGAATATTTGGAAGGCATTAGTGTCTTCCTTAACCAAACATGAGAATGCATGTGATGCAAAGAACTTAAGGAAGAAGACAGATCCTTGTGTGTGTATATGTGTTTCTATTATTAAAACCTGGCATCGAATTTTATAATATTCTCTGCTTCAAATAGAAACTGCTTTGCTATCCATTAATACTTTTCTACATTTTCTTATTTATATCTGAAGTTTGTGAAGCAAGAAACATTTTATATGTTGGAAGGATGCCTTATTAATATTGCTACATCAGATGTTTGAGATTGGTAGCACACAGCTGCTTAAAATGCATAAACAGGGGGTCAGGCCTTCGGATGCCAAATCCTACCCTCTCTTGTATGAAGACAAAGGCAACTTTTACGGAAATCAACAAAAGCTTTCCCCCAACCCTGACTTCTAACAAAAGGCATCTAAGGGCAGAATCTGACATTAATTTCTGTTTCATTTGTTTGGAAGAGAGCAAGTAGTGAAACAAAATGAGAGGTGCCATTTGCCAAGCTGGTATTCAGCCAGTAAGCTTTAGCTTGGCCATAATGGTTGCCGGAAGCTGGCATTCAGCCTAGCTCTTCAGTGGCCCATCCTGATGGAATGTTGCCTGGGATATAAATGTTTTGACTCTCAACTCTGGGATCGAGAACTGAACATGGCTTTTCTTCTACTTGTTTTTAAAATCTAGGTCAGAGTAACAGGGAAGATATAAGGGATTTCCAAAAAAGAGACAATGCAGAACTAGTAAATATTTTCCCCTCTTCTTTTTTTCTTCCCAAATAAGGGCAATATAGCTAGAAGAATTCACAAAAGATTATTAATATTGTTAATAAAATTATAACAATAAGTTTATAAGATTTAATAAAAGAGTAATATAACTTAGTGACACACTGGATAAAGCAGTTATGTGACTCCTAGAATTAATCATGACCAAGCCACAGAAGTGTTAAGCAATAAACATTTGATGGGTAACTCTTGCAACAGCCCCTAGAAAACACTTTCCATTTCCTATTAGACTTATTTCCCTATCCTTAGGTATAGTTTAAAAAGGTAATTGCTCTGAATTCTACTTCTGCCATTCCTTCAATTCACTATCAACCTCAACTTAAACACCCCATCACAAAATGAACCTTCAACATCACTCTGGATCTTTAGCTCTTTGTGCATAATTGTTATTTATTTTACCATTTACAAATGGAAAATATCACTGAATACTTTTTACCAAATATGCTTTCAGATTTTACCTATGTGAAGCAATACTAATAAATCAGAACAAGGAGTTAAGATTTCATCCAATTGGCTCACTTTTCTATATCATGGCCTGGAACAAATGTCAGCGTCCAACAACTTCTAAGTGATAAAATATGGCTTTCTGTTGATTTCCATATTAACCGGTTCCGATTAGATCCAGATAGATTTTTTTTACATCTCTGAAATATTCCTAGTGGTAAGACATGGTAATGCTACAACAGCATTTTCTATGAGAATAGATTCTTGTCAACAGTCATTTTTTCCCAAATCACATATGAGCTTCTTTACCACATTTTCCCACAGAATGAGAGAGAAATCCCCATAGAGATTCCTTTGACATTTTGACTCTTCAAATGTGCCATATGTGAATTTGGGTACTAATTGGTCATTTTAGAAGCCTGCAAATTTCACAAACAGAAATATTCCATTGTCTCAGCGTGGCCCAAGACAGGTCTGATCCAAAACTACAGAATTCCCTTCCAGGTTAAAACCAAGGATCATGTAGAATTTTTCTCCAGCCGTGATTGTTATTGTCATCAGTAGGAATCAGAGGATTCCTTTTACAAGTATTAGACGGCAAGACTCAGGAAATAAGGTACAGGCATGAATCATTCTGAGCATCACAGAAACAGTAATCTAGCAGCGTACAATGAGAAAGGGAAGGGTTGTATGGACTGAGTTGTGTCATCCCCCCAAATTCATATGTTGAAGCCCTAACCCTTTGTGTGACTGTATTTAGATGTAGGGTCTTTCAGGAACGGGCCCTAATCCAGTATGATTGGTATCCTTATAAGAAGAAGAGACGCCAGGATGCAGGCACACAGAGAAAATGTGAGGACACAACAAGAACGACACCAGCTGTCAACCGAAGAGGCCTTAGGAGAACCAAACCTGTGGACAAGTTGATCTTGGACCTCCAGCATCCAGAAGTGTTCTGGAAATACTCTACTGTGGCAAAATACAGACGTTCTTCAGAGGTCTCAGCTCTTCCTTTTATTTTATAATTTTAGTCGAGTATAGAGCTTGGCTTTTAATAATTCAGAGTAAAGAATATGCCTACAAATGTATGGCCTATTTCAAATGTTTGCATTCATATGTAAACCATCCTTCCGTTATCGAAGTTAAAGCCAGGAAAGATGCTCCACAGACATGCTTTTTTATCATAAGGTTGAGCCTGGTGTTCTTTTCTGAGAGTTAAAGTCTGGATTGCTGTAGGTATTCCTTCCTGAGGTTAAACCATCTCAAAGTCTTTTTCTTCCTTTATTCTTCCTTCTGAATCTGAACTCTTCCCTTCTAGCTCAACTCTCCCATTTCCCACTCCCTTGCTCCAACAGTTGCTGTACACAGAGCAGAGAATGGAGGCAGAATGATAGAAGTCTGAACTAAAGCAACTATGGGGAGAATGAAAGAGAGAAGGTCCAGAAGAAGCAATGTTTCTTGTCAAACAAGAGTAGCAATTTGTGGCTCTTAAAGAGAGTAAGACTAAGCCTGATGTCCTGACATAGCTCAGGAGCAAGGAATATAGTATAGAGAGGTCTCCAATTAACCTCTGCCAAGCTGGGAACTCTCTATCAGGTGGACCATAAAGAGAAGGAACTTGAACATGGAGAGAAGAAAGGACTAACCCTTCTTCAGGATTCTGTGTGTAAACTTGACCAGCTAACAGTATGATCCCTTTGTAATGGACTATATAGTACACCCTACCTTCTTTGGTAACTTACATAGTGCCTTAATATTGTATTGCAGATTTCCACAGTCTAAGTCACTTGTCACCTTGACCTACAAGAGTGAATCTTAAGAATTCTGATTATAAGGAGAAATACTGGGGTGCTTGAGTGGCTCAATCGGTTAAGTAGCTGCCTTTAGCTCAGGTCCTGAGATGGAGCTGCTGGTGGGACTCTCTGCTCAGTGAGGAGCCTGCTTCTCCCTCTCCCTCTGCTGTTCCCCCTGCTTGTGCTCTCTAGCTCACACTGTCACTCATAAATAAATAAATAAATAAATAAATAAATAAATAAATAAATAAATAAATTTCTTTAAAAAAAAACAAGGAGAAATGTTTTCCTTGTTTGTTTCCTTTTTTATTTTCATTTTATCTATGAGGAGACAGATATTAGCTCAACTTATTGTGTTAATCATTTCACAATACATATAAATCAAATCATCATGTTGTACACCTTAAAAATATACAGTGATATGTCAATGATTTCTCAATAAAACTAAAAAAAAAGTGATAGTGATAAAACTTTATAAAAAGTTGGAAACAAATCAAATGAAGGGAAAGGGGCCTTCCTATGTTTGTCTGTCCAGGCACAGGACCTCCGCTGTGGATAAAGATGGAGGACCTCTGTGATAATTAGAACCAGGGCCCATTGCTCGTCAAGGAAACAGGCCAAGAAGGACAGAACAGAAACTTCACCCTCATCCATTTCAGGCAAGATTAAGTGTAGAAATATCTGTGTCATCAGCCAGGGAGAGCTTGACACCAGTTTTAATTGGAAGTAAACAGAGAGCTGTAGAGGAAGGGCAGGCTGACTGGTCAAATGGGAAGCTTTGATCATATTTCATTAGGTCATCTCATGCAAAAACAGGCTAAAATTTACAATCGGACCAACAGTTTCTCTAAGAGTGGACCAAAAAAGTATCTAATATATATTTTATATAACGGAAACTCCCCAGCATCTAAGTTTCTCTAGCTTTAAAATGAGATAAATGGTCTTCCTCCTTTGCAATTCTCATAGAGACATTTTAAGATACTTCCTCTGATATCTGTCAAGTTCCTTTGAAGGAAAACAGAAGGAAACAGAAGACACTGTTAACGTTAAAAGACTATTTGTTGTTGACCTGCTTTATAACATAATTTCTGAAAAGCCTCCCTACCTCCGTCCCTTTAGGCAGAGAATTTTACCTAACTTTTCTAAGTAATGTTTTGGTATGCAAAGCAAAACAAAGCTATACATCTTAACTGAATCAATGATTCATTCACATTTTAGTTCAAACGAAAAAACCTAAAGCACTTACTAAGAAAGTAACTGAAGTCAAGCTAGCTGTCCTAGATAGAGCAGGTTACCCTAAAATTTGAGTACATACTAGGAAAATAAAATTTAAATTTATTTCTTCTAATAACCCAAATAAATGCAAAATCTTTATTAGTTTTCAATAAGACATTCTTTAAAAAAAACTATTAAGTCAGACTATTGAATGTGAACAAACTAAATAGATTGCTTTCAGTCTCAAAAGAATGAGACTTTTCTTAGGAACTAATTAGCTTTCTTTTTCAAGTCAAGGGGATCTGCTCAGAGTCAGGCCACCTCTTCAAAGCAGGCCCAGCAAACTCACATTATACAAGGTCATAATCAGTAGACAGAGTTTCCAAGCACGTCAGGTCATATTTTCTTTAGAGGTACAGGAAATGGAGTAAAGTCAGAAAGTGCAGGTTACCCCACAGGCCAGCAAACAATTCTGCCAATTACTCCCTCGGGTAGTCCAGCACCATTCAAAGAGTCTGCCCATATAATTACTAGTGACACAAGCATTTGCTTCAGTCAAGTTGACTTAAGTACCTAACTGAAATAGTCACTAAGCTATAGGAGCAAATACTTCCTTTCATTTGCATTTTTAACATAAAAGATTCACACAGAGTCTTTAATCTGCTTGTGTAATCAATTTATAAATAGTTCATACTTTTTAAAAACAGGTAAAGCAAGTACCTTCTCCTTTAGATAAAAATAAAAATGGATATTTGAATTCTATTTTAACCAATAATTCTAGATACAGTGTCACAACGTTTAGCAATCAGTAAAATTAGTGTATTTGCTTTCTTCTTCCTTTTTTGTAACTAATTTTCAAAAGTCAAGTACTTTGAAAAATAATGAAATATTAGAACTAGGCACTTACAAACTGGCAAATCATATTTGATAGATATGTTCCAAAAAAGCTATGAACAATAAAAATTTTTTTAAAAAGAGTCATATTCAATGCATTAAGGATATTCAGTGGTACAAGGAATCCAAGATGATTCTTAGAGAAAGCGAATATTATATTTTTATTTATTTATTTTTTAGGATTTTATTTATTTATCTGAGAGAGTGAGCAAGATAGAGTGTGAAAGCCGGTGGTGGGGGGAGGTAGAGGGAGAAGCAGACTCCCTACTGAGCAGGGAGCCCGACGTGGGCCTTGACCCCAGAACCCTGGGATTACGACCTGAGTCAAAGGCAGACATTTAATGGACTGAGCCACCCAGGTGCCCCCAAATTAAATATGTTAAACAGGGGAAAACAAAACAAAACAAAACAAAAACCTCTTCTCTAATTTTTTTATCTGGGTTTTCATATATCAAATTGATACACAAAGTTGAGCTATACTTACATACTTAGTTAAATGATATGTATTAAGTTAACTGCATTCTCACTTGAGATTTTGTTCAGTAAAAGAAAGGTTTATTATAATTTCTCCTGTAGTGACATCGACTACCATATAGCTTTTCTCACACTCTGCCTCAAAGTGATGTGGTGCTTATTGTATTAGTTTCCTACTGCTGCTATAACAAATTACCACAAAGTTAAGGGCTTAAAACTTCCTGTTAATTCTCATGGTTCCATAGGTCAGAATCTGGGCTGGCTCCACAGGTGTCTCTGCTCTCGATCTCATGAGGACATTATCAGTTGTGTCAGCTCATTGTCTCAAAATCTGCTGCTACGTTCATTCAGGTCATTGGCAGTATCCAGTTCCCTGTGGTTAGAGAACTGAGGTGCCATTTCTTTGCTGGTTGTCAGCTGCGGCCACCTTCACCTTGTAGAGTCTTCTCTTCAGTTCTTGTACCTGGGCCTCTCCGCCTCAGACCAGTGATAGTGCACTCAGTCCTTCTCATGCCTGGAATCTCTCTGAATTCCCTGGGTGCACATCTCACTGACTGCCATCCTCTTCTGCTTTTAAAAATTCCTACGAGACATTGGTTTACACAGATAGTCCAGGATAATCTATTTTAAAGTGAGCTGATTAGTAATCTTAATTCCATCTGCAAAGTCCCTTCACAGCAGTGTCTAGATATTGACTGAATAACTTGGGGGGACATTTTTAGCGTTCTGCCCCCACACTAACCAATGACCACATCACAAGTAGCTCAAATATAGCCACAGGAGGCACCTTTTAAAACCAGCAGTCATCTTTTCCACAGTGATTAAGAAAATAAACCTTGATTCTGCCTTGGCTCCCCTAAGGAATCTCAACTGACTTGCACAAGCAAACGTCTTGAAAAGCTACAGAATACAGAAAGCAAGCAAACTACAACTAGCAGTAGAATTAGGAGAGAAAAGCAAACCAACACCAGATATTCTCAATATGCTGACTTTTAATAATGCTGAGATTTTAAAATAAACTTTTTTCTGTGGTTTACACTGTGCCACAGCCACTTATATCCACTAAAGGTAAACATGTGTTTGTCATTTAAGGGCATATGCTGCATTCTTGACCTCACGATAGATTTTTGCATTCAAATTTATAAGTGCTTTTACTGGAAAGCTTCTTAAGGAAAACTCCCAGATTAACCATCAATTTGTTGCTTGTATTTAGAGTCTTTAACTCTAGTTAGGTGGAAATGTTCAAACAGGTTAGAACCAAGTTTATCAGACAGAACTTAAACTATGTCCACTGCTAGGGTTAACTATGTCTGGACATTAATTGGTGGGGCCCACAAGAGTTCTACAGAATTTCTTTTGCATTAGGCTTGAAGAGCTTCCAAGGAGAGAACTGTTCCTAAAGTGATGAGCCAGATATGAGATGGTCTTTGTCATCAAAGTGGAGGAAGGGTATTGAGTACCCTGTGGAATTTGTCAGTCAAAAATAAGTCCTATTGCTAAGCATTCCTGGGAAAAATAACACCTGAAAGATCTAGTCAAATGCATCTGTTTCACTCCAGGAAAGCTGGGGAAATATAGTTCTTTATGTTATCTAAGAAGGAAAGGAAAATCAGGGAGCAGTATTGATGTTCCTATACAAGAGCTATTATTTTTATTTTTACGTTGATCTTGTAGCAGGTCACTTTCCCAAATTCTCTTATAATTTTTGGTTTCAGTCATTTATGATCTTGGGTCTTCTATGCAGATGTTATTGAAAATAATATCAATTCTGTCTATTTCTTTCATTTTCTTTCTTCTTCACCCCCCATATATTAGTGGACTTGTTTCAGTAAAGGTGTAATTTTATTTTAAATAAAATAAGTTTTATAGAGTTTAATAGAAATGCTTCCAGAGTTTCACCAGAAACTGTGTCTTTTAGTCTAGGCTATTAGTTACTACTTTTTATAAGGCTAAGAAATTCCATTATAGCTCTCATTTCTTAAGAGATTTTGCAATAAGTAATTATTAACTTTTTCAAAGTCTTGGTCTATTATGCTCATATGTTTTTCTCTGATCATCTTTCAGGATAGTGAATTATATTGATGGATTTTTTTTATAATTCTGTGTCATCCATGACTCCTAGGATATAATATATTAGGTAATGTGGTATATGTACATGTGTGTACTAGTCTGTGTGTGTGTTAACATATGGTTGGATTTAATTTAACATTTTAGTCAGGACTTCTGTTAAATGAAATTGGCTAATTGGCGTTATCTGGTTTGACTATCAAGGCCATGCTGTCCTGCTAAATTGACTTTGTAGCTCTCCTTTCTTTCCTTATCTAGAAAATACAGTAGATATAACAGAAATTCTGTTCCTGAAATTTTACCAAAACTTATTTGTAACACCATTTGGTCTTGGCAAGCCAAAAAATGGAAACGTTTTTGGGTACTAATTTTTTGTGTGTGTGTGTGAATAAGAAATATCTTTTTTTTCCCAGTGTTCCAAGATTCATTGTTTATGCATCACACCCAGTGCTCCATGCAATACATGCCCTCCTTAATACCGACCACCAGGCTCACCCATCCCCCTCCCCTCCCCTCCATAACCCTCGGTTTGTTTCTCAGAGTCCACAGTCTCTCATGGTTCGTCTTCCCCTCCGATTTACCCCAATTCACTTTTCCTTTCCTTCTCCTAATGTCCTCCATGTTATTCCTTATGCTCCACAAGTAAGTGAAACCATATGATAATTGACTTTATTTCACTCAGCATAATCTCCTCCAGTCCCGTCCATGTTGATACAAAAGTTGGTTATTCATCCTTTCTGATGGCTGTGTAATATTCCATAGTATATATGGACCACATCTTCTTTATCCATTCACATCTGTTGAAGGGCATGTTGGCTCTTTCCACAGTTTGGTGATTGTGGACATTGCTGCTACGAACATTGGGGTACAGATGGCCCCTCTTTTCACTACATCTGTATCTTTGGGGTAAATACCCAGTAGTGCAATCTCAGGGCCATAGATTAGCTCTATTTTTAATTTTTTGAGGAATTTCCACATTGTTTTCCAAAGTGGCTGTACCAACTTGCATTCCCACCAACAGTGTAAGAGGGTTCCCCTTTCTCCACATCCTCTCCAACACTTGTTGCTTCCTGTCCTGTTAATTTTGGTTATTCTAATTGGTGTAAGGTGGTATCTCAATGTTGTTTTGATTTGAATTTCCCTGATGGCTAATGATGATGAACACTTTTTCAAAGAAAAACAAACAAACAAACAAAAAAAACAAAACAAAAAAAAACAAACATTTTTTCATGTGTCTGCTAGCCATTTGTATGTCTTCTTTGAAGGAGTATCTGTCCATGTCTTCTGTTAGGCTACTAATTCTTATACATTGTTCTGTCTATTCAGTTTTGTTTTTTTTTTTTTGAAATATGTTCATTAATTTCCAAAAAATTGTTGATTTCATCTAGTTTTTCACACATATAAGGTTGTTCACAACATTCTCTTTTTCTAAATTTCTGCAGTATTTTGCCTATGCAACCCATTTTATTTCTAATATTATTTGTCTCCATTCTTTTATTTTTAGTCTTTTGCAATCTTGCCAGAGTTTTGTCTCTCATTGTTTAAGAAAAACAAAGGGCTTTTGGTTTTGTTAACATTTGCTTTTGTGTTTGTTAGTTTGTTCATTAATCCCTAATATTTACTCCTTTTATTTTATTCTATTTAATTATATTTATTTCAATCCCACTAACTTCTTGAGTTGATGGTCTAGCTTGCTTATCATCAGTATTTCCTGTTTTCTAAGAAATAAATTTAAGGTAATAATTTTACTCTAAAGTGATAAAAAGATCACATAATTGTCCTAAAGATTTTTTATTTAAACCATGCATTACTGAGAAGTCTGTTAAGTTCCAAATTTATATAGGGAGTTTCATCACTATCTTACAGTTGTTGGTATTTAATTTTAGAGCATCATTTTCAGAAAAAATAATTTGTAAAAGTCTAATATTTTGAATTTCTTGGGATTCCCTTTAGGGCCTAATATACCACCAAGTTTTGTATTTTTTTAAACATGTTAATCTGTTTAGTAAAGTACATTTTTCTAGAAAATTGCTAGTGTTACCTAGCTTTTCAAATGCATGCACATAAAATACTTTTCAGGTATGTTTTTACACAACATGTGCTCTTTTTGGGCCCTGCAAATATCTATGTGTATCTATCAGGTCAGAGTTATCAATTATATCACTGAGTCACTGATGTCAGTATTTGTTTCTTATCTGCTGATTCTGTGAGATTTTAATCATCTAGAATGATTATTAAGTTCTAATTAATTCTCTATAATTTTGTTAAATATTTCTTGATATATTTATTTCCAGTTTCTGATGTTAGGTCTATGAACGTCTGTAATGATCACATCTTCTTGGTGGATTACTTCACTTATGCACCAAAATTCTTCCCCTTTGTTCTTTTTAATGTTTTTCACATTAAATATGATTCTGCCATTTATATTTCCCTCCAGCTTTCTTAAAATCAGCACCTCAAAGTGTGGTCCTGGGATTCCTGGGGGTCACTAAGACTCAGAAGTTCTATGGGCGCAAAACTGCTTTCTTAATAATATTAAGATGTTCTTTGTCCCTTTTATTCTCAATGTCTCACCAGTAATGATGGGGTTTTCAGAGACTGCACGACAAGTAATATGACAATATATTGAATATAGACACAGATAAGAATCCACTTGTCCTATATAAACCAAGAAATTAAAGATGTGCAAAAATGTTAATTAATGCCACTCTTCACACAAATCTACTATTTATATTGGAAATAAAGTCACTTTTCAAAAAAGTTATTTATATCAACATATAATGGATTTTTATTGCTACTTTAAAAGGTACTAATAAGCATTCTGTGCTACTCTTTTTCTAGTATCTATTGAATTAACTATATTTTCCTCTACCAATATATAAAAATACTAATTATTACTTTTATATTCTAAACTTGAAGATAGACATATTTCATTTAAAAAAATCTGTGACCCTATTAAAAAAAGTGGAGAAATTTCACTATTTTACATCTTAACACAGCCTAACTGCCACTGCATTTCCCCCAACACCTTCATTTAACATTCCTATATATTTGCTATGGGAGGTAGAATTTTTAGCATATGTTTATTCTGTCACTCTTTCTCAGAAGTCATGGCATTTTTCCAATCACAGACAATTCTTGCCTTAAAGGAAACTTTGGTACCTGCTAAGATAATAAAAAAAAATTTCCCCTTACTATCATAATGGCTTCATAGCTTCTTAAAAATAAAAAAAATAAAAAAATTGTTAATTTCGTCTAATTTTGTTTAAGCATAACATGTAATCAATGTTAATCTAATACATCTTCCAATCTGATTTTCCACTACGCTCCTATTCAAAATATACTCTTCAACCAAACTAGATCACAGAATATTTCCTAGCTGTGTTCCATCACTTACCATCTCTATGCCTGTACCTATTCTCTACTTCTGCCTTGAATTCCTTCCTCAGTCTTCAGATTCCTATAACCAACTGGAACCACAATCTGGTACAAAGTCCCTTCCACAAAGACTTCCCTGAGAAGCCCATATGGAAGCAATTCCCACGTACTGAATTCTTAAGCATTTTGGATCATTCAAAATGCAGGTATATTATGCTGCATTGCTTTGTAGTTATTTGAGGTTTTGCCCTATTTGCCCAGTTATATCGTAAATTCTTTGAGGGCAGAAATTATTTAGCCCATCTTTTAATCTCCCACATCATTAAACACAGGTTTATTTAGAAAGTATGAAAACTAATAATTTTCAGAATTATCACAGTCAAAAACAACCATCATAGAGTTAAGCAATTACTTTTTGGTTTTCTGATATCAGATCATGATGTCTTCCTGTACTGGAGAAAGATTCTTAGAACACAGTGGGTACCCTTAGCTTGGGATTATTGGGGATCACTCCACCAAGCAAGGAAAGAGTTGCAGCTTGGGGTATCCTACATCCATGCTCTGCATTCACGCTTCAGCCAAGCTTCAAGAAACAACAAATAGAGTAGCTGTTTTAGCTATCACCATTGCCTTTTTCTCTTCTGCCATCTGCCAAATCATCTTAGGGAACTGCCGCAAAAGACTTGATGAAATCATTACCTACTAAACTTATTAGCAACCTTAATCCAAGGACATGGTTTCTAAAGCACCGAAAAACATTTTTAAATAACATTTAATGTCTCTTATCAATACTCACAATGCACATCCCAAAAGGAAAGAAATATAGCAAATTATTGAAATACAGTGTGCCTACCTTACATAGAAGTACATTTGCCAGCAATGATTTTATTTAATTCCCTCCATTTTCACAAAGACATAGAAGCATCAAAACTGAAGAATGTATTTGTGTATGTAAAGTATAACTTAGAAGTAGTTTTCACAGTCCACTTTTCCAAATATATAGTCATCTGCTATCTTTAGTTTAGTTCAACAAATTATTATGAAGTGCCTCCTATTTTCCAGATACTATATTAGGCAATAAGTATGTGAACATGAATAAAATACAATCCCTGTCCCCAGTGTGCTGGAGGCAGTAGAGGAAATGAACACCTAAAGTGGAGTCAATCTAATGTGGTAAGATCTCTGATAAGAGGTATTGTGACCTATACTGGTTTCAGGAAAGGCTTACATGATTACTTCACCTCTGGCCAAATGCTTGAAGGTGAGTATAAATTAGCCCAATGATTTTAATTCTTTTCAGATAGAAGTGTAATGTACTATTCCATGAAAAGCCTTTTAGTATCTCTAAAAGGCTGTGAAGAGTACCAGGAGCTGGGGCTAGTTGGTTAGGTGATGGACAGGATCTTGTATTGCATGATAATAAGCTGAGAGTTAAGTTATGGTTAGCATCTTCCAAACTGTGTTACAGAGGAAGACTAGAATTCTGGGGTGCCTTTGGTGGCTCAGTCATTAAGCGTCTGCCTTTGGCTCAGGTCATGATTCCAGGGTCCTGGCATGAAGCCCCGCATCAGGATCCCTGCTCAGCAGGAAGCCTGCTTCTCCTTCTCCCACACCCCCTGCTTCTCCTTCTCCCACACCCCCTGCTTCTCCTTCTCCCATACCCCCTACTTGTGTTCCCTCTCTCACTTTGTGTCTCTCTCTCAAATAAATAAAATCTTTTAAAAAAAGAGAGAGAGACTAGAATTCTACAGAATATAGCAGGTTCTCTTGGTCAAAATAACCTCCCTTTCAGTGATTCACATTGAGAATTTTAAAGGTTATGAAAAGTCCTGAAGTCAAGAAGTTGGCTTCACATTAACCCAGAAGCTCCCGAATTTATTTGGCTTCTAATCATTTATTCACAGAAAATAGCTGTTAACATCCCATGTGACTCAAGTGTTTTATAAAACAGAGTTTGGGCAATATTGGATATAAGCAATGAAGCAGCTACTGGGCTCATCACTTTACATACATGCTGATGAATTTGGACTTTATTTGGCATTCAGTAGGAGACCATCAACACTGTTCCAGCAGGAAAATGGCTTGATAGAAGCCAAGACTTGGGAATGTAACTCAACAAGATGTAAGGATGGATTGGAGGGGAGACAGGCAGGAGGTTGGAACACCAGTGAGGAGAATTCATTCTTGGAACAGTTCAAAATATAAAACTATAAACATATGTTTTGTAAATGTTTCTAGATTTAATAAATTCTATGATAATATACTAGGGAGATTTCTTTGAAAATCCATAACAGATGCCAGTAAGTGTATTATCCACCTTATCATCAATTAACATATATTTGAGATCTCCGGGGAACATTATGCAGTATATAACAACCAAAAACAAATTGCAACAGGCTTGCCTTGTTGTCAAACTGGAGAAAAAATGATCAAGATAAGAATAATTAATTTCAGGTGGATTCATTTACTGTAGTCAGTCATTACTCAACTATTTATTAAGCACCCACAGAGTGCACAGCACTTTACTAGGTTCTTGTAAAAATCCATATATTAAGAACAGAGATTTTTTTCCACCAAAGTAACTTTGAGCTCCCTGAGGCTCAGCAATGCTGAGGGCACACAGAAGAGGGCAGCCACCAGTGAGCAGCCGTTAAATAACTTTGTTCAATGTCCAGTCAAAGAAAACAGACCTTTAAATATCTCATCATTGAGAGGTATCGAATTAGATAACTTACAAAGTTTTAAAAATGTATCTCTATGATTAGGGGGAAATTTTGGAATAAATCAGAAAGTCGGGGCCATAATCAATTCTAGCACTTCAGAACTAGGCTAGTACCTAATTTATATATTCATTCTATCAGCTAAAAAAAATATATATATATATACATATATATATATATATATTGAGCACAAATACATGTCTGGCACTAAACAAAGGACAGAGGATAGAGCAATGAATAAAATTTTCTCAAACCATTACCGTGTGGAGGTTGAATTCTGATAATGGAGGCAGATCTTAAATATGAATAGTTATTGATATGGATATAGACCAAGATACATATAAACATAGCTACTAGTGTGATAAATACAATAAAGAGAAATTAGACAGAATAGAGAAATAGAAGCTTCCAAAAAGTTGAGGGAACTTGCGAGAAAAATGTTTCAGGTAGAAAAAATAGGAGGTACAAAGGCCTTGAAGCAGGACATCTGTGGCTAGATTAGAAATGAAAAAGAGAAGGAGCAGAATGAGGTGAAAAATAGCAAGATGTAGATCATTTGGGGCCATTATAATGGGTCTAGCTGTTCTCTGGTTGTGTTGGATACATTGGGGGAGGGGGCTGAAGAGAGGGGACATAGGATCTAACATTATTTTAAAGGATCACTGCGGAAAAAAAAAAAGGATCACTGTGACTGCTGTATTAGGAGACTTAAGGGTGGGTTGACCAGGGCAGAAGTAGGCAAACTAACTAGGAGACTTACGCAGTAATACAAGTGAGAAATGGTAGAGGCTTGGATGTAGGAGGTAATAGCAGAAAAGTGGTCTGATTTGGGATACGTATTGATGGTAGTGCTGACAAGATCTGCTGGTAGAGGAGCCAAGAATGACTTAGTCTTTGGCTTGAGCAACAGGACAGATGCAATAGCCAGCTAATGAAATATAGAAGACTGTAGGTGGAAGGAGATTTGGGGAGGAAGACTGAATCCAGTTTTGGACATGTTAAGTACATGATGCCTATTCAGCATCCAACTGGAGGTATTGAGTAGGCAGATGCCTATGCAAGTTTAGAGATCAGGGAAGCGTCCAAGGCTGGAGATAGAAAAGTAGGAATGAATGATATCACTAAGAATGAGAGTAGAGATAAAGGGAAAGGACTGAGCCATGGGACATGCCAAAATTTAGAAGAGAGGGAAACAGAAAGAAGCTAGTAAGACTGATTGAGAAAGAAGAGCCAATTAAATAAGAAACCCAGGAGAGGGTGATATCCAGAAAGCCAACTAAAGAAACTGTTTCAAGAAACATAAATCAAATTGTCAATTTGTGTCAAATTCTGCTGATAAATCAAGCAAAATAATTGACTATTATCAATAGTACTGACTATTGCATTTAGAAACAGTGAGATAACTGATGAATTTGAGGGGAAAAAAAGTTTTAGTGGAGAGCTAGAGGCAAAAAAAAAAGCCTTATGGAAGGGGATTTAATAACGAGGAGAGAAGAAATTGGAGGCAAATACAGATAACTTCTTCAAGGAGTTTTCTTATAATAGGGAGGATAAAAATGAGATACTAGCTTTCAAGGTTTGAACATTAAGAGAGGAATGGGAGAGATTACACTATATTGTATGTTGAATCAAATATGAGGAGAAAAATTGATCATGTAACGGAGAACTTCTAGATCTAAGTCTCTAAGTAGGATATAAAAGTGGCATCTAGTGCCTGAGTGAAGATGTTAGACTTAAAAGAGTAAGGACAGTTCATATTTCTCAGCAGGAAAAAGGCATCCAGATGTAGGTATATGGATGTATGTCTATGGGGGAGAGAAACCTTCTCATTGCTTCTATACTTTACCTAGGAAATAGGGAGGTAGGTCATCAACAGAGACTAAGGATAGGGGAAGAGATGATCATTGGAAAAGAGGATGTGCTGGAGATTTTAGAAATTTGACTCGAGAGAAAAGTGCAGTTGTCTAAAGGGACAGAAAAATACAAAACTGTCTGGTAGCCCTAAGGTTGTACATGTGATTAATGGTCTTTAACTTAAGGTAAGACCATTAGCATGATTATGTGTTTTTCTTCAGCCAGGCTGAATATGCTAAAGCTTAAAAGGAGTAGGTGAATGGTTTAATTTAGCCAGTGATGAGTTTTTGGAAGGTGAGAAAGAGAAAACAAGACCAAGTGCAGGATTACTGAAGACCAATTCAAAGGAGTGATTATTGATGGACCATGGAAAGTATGACTGGTAAGAGGGACACCACGGTGAGGAGAGTCATGGAAGAGTGGAAGATCAGATGGATTGGAGATCCTAGTGGAATCAAAAATTCATTGATGTTTGAGTAGTACCAAAGGGGGTGGAATCAAAAGGGAGTGGAGGATGATAACATGTGGGGCACTCAAGGGCACCTGGGTGGCTCAGCGGGTAAAGTCTCTGCCTTCGGCTCGGGTCATGATCTCAGGGTCCTGGGATCGGGTCCCGCATTGGGCTCTCCGCTCAGCAGGGAGCCTGCTTCCTCCTCTCTCTGCCTGCCTCTCTGTCTACTTGTGATCTCTCTCTCTCTCTGTCAAATAAAAAAAAAAGAAAGAAAGAAAAAAACACGTGGGGTGCTCAAAACTGGTGTTGTAATGAGTTAGCAGTGTTCAGTAATGGCAGAGTTTCAGAGTTTTAAGATCAAGGAAGCAAATTGTAAGAAGCGAGGAGGATAAGATGATTGGAAGAGAGAAGGCCAAAGGCCTGAAAAGCCAGGATATTAAAAGGATTCTATGCAAGGCTATTGAAATTACATAGTTATTCCCAACGGTTGAGAATAGAAGAAAATTAATATTGAGAAGGTCTGGGCAAAAGAAGAGGAAGCAGCAGGTGGAGTCCGGCAATAGGAGTTTCCATGTGAGACTATTTGGTGTTAATCACAGATTAAGATATTCAGTGAGTTGAAGAACAGCTATTAACAAATTTCAATATACACATGGATCATGAGAGATCATATTAAACTCAAGAATCTGATTTAGTTGGTCTGGGATAGAGGTTGAGATTCTGCAAGCACAATACAGAAAATGGAATAGGAGAGAGAGTGGGAAGGACTGGATGAAGATTTAAGTTTCGAGAATACCAAATATCCTTCAGCAAAACTCAACTTGTTCTTGCCTTCCTTTTTGTTTTTCTTATTTTCTTCCCAGGTTACTTGAACAAGTTAGACTCTCATTCAAATGTGAACAGAGAAAAAGAAAGAATCCAAAAGTTAAAGCTGACTCAGTTATGAGATTTATTATTAGTGATGTCTGGTACATGAGAAGCTGTTTTACATGTGTGTTTAAAAAGCAGTGCTTTGCAAATTAATATTTTATTGAGTGCCTAAACCCAGAAAGGAAAATTTTTCATCTTCCCAGGAGTTACTGATGTTCTTTGCTTCTATTTTAAAGAGAGTCACTGCTAAAGTTATGTTGCTTTTCATTTATTTGTTTAAAGAAAACAGACCTCAAGGAAATGAAGATTGTGGGCAGATGTGGCTCATTATGATTAAGAAGAAATGATTCTGATAACAATGTAAATCTATTTCCTAAAGGATAAGAAACTGTATAAAACACAGGTATGCAAAGAATTACATGAACTATTCCATTAGTTAACGTTTTTTTGTTTTGCTTTGCTTTTTAAAGATTTTATTTATTTATTTCACAGTGGGAGAGAGATCACAAGGAGGCAGAGAGGCAGGCAGAGAGAGAGGGGGAAGCAGGCTCCCTGCTGAGCAGAGAGCCTGATGCAGGCCTCGATCCCACGACCCTGGGATCATGACCTGAGCCGAAGGCAGAGGCTTTAACCCACTGAGCCACCCAGGCGCCCCATTAGTTAAAGTTTTGAAGCAAGCCATTCCACAAGGCTTTAAAGGAAAGAAGAAGATTTGGCTAACCTGTAACATGCTTCTCCTGTTATGGTCAATAGAAAAGAAACAACATATTTGGGCCCCAGATAATTCTCTTTAGTTGCCTCTGCTGCTGGCTAGGAGAAAAGGAATCAGAGAAAAATAGGGTTAAATCCTAATGAAGAATTGCAAGTCTTAGAGATTATGAATTGGACTGATGAGTTTTTGTTTCCTGAAGGACAACACACAGATTAAAGAGCTTTTAACTGTTCCTGATGCAATCAAAAGGTTATGGTTGTCTGCTAAAAACTCAGTTTCAGCCACAGTTTATGTAAGTTGTTCACATTACTCACTCAGTAATGATGTACTTGGCCCCTGTTTGTGGTCTGGTTCTCATTTGTTTGGTATTACATTCCAAGACTGCAATGACTCAGAAATGTTCCTTATTTTTTACAGTAAGAAGAAATAGCCTGCTTTGCCTGAAACATCTCAAATTTAATCACTTGTCTGTGGTCTTCCCACAATCTATCCAAGCAGGTGTATATAAGTGAAGACTTCCACATATTGAGTTAGAAGAGCCAGAGTCTGTAACCAGAAGGCTGTTGAAGTTAGCTTCTTACATTCATGTAACATTAACAGAAAACTTAAACCCTTTGCAAGACTGTATAATATTCACTCTTATCAGAGTGTTGGCAAGTAGGCTTTTCAGAATGCAAGAAAACTTTCCAGGATAAAACAAGTTTCCAGGATTAAATATTTATGACACCTCTATCAGGCATGTGTAAGGGAATGTGAAAGTTGTACTTAAATCTATTTGAAGAGATGTTATATGCAAGAGGTGTGAGAAGTGTTGGACTCTGACGTGAAAGATAGAAGTAGGGGCAATAGGTAAAAAATGTGTGTGTATATATATATATATATATATATATATATATGTAAATTTGATTTTGACACAATACAATTTATTCTATGGACTATTAAGTTTTAGTGCTCCCAGAAAATAGAATGACTGTGTTTGTACCTTTACATCCCTGAAGACTTTGAAGCAGAAAGAAGAATCAGATGAGGGGTTAGTCTCAAATATGTTTCCTGCAAACCTATCTTTCTTGGATTCTAGCAGAATTAATAGGAATTCATTAAATAGAAAAAAAAAGCATTCTCTCTCATGACTTGACACTATTCCCACGTTTACCCTCCGTAAGCTCTTGGCCTGCTTGCTTTCCTCTCCTCTCATGGTAGTTTATAGCACTCTCTTTCACCAGCCAGTAAACAGGATGTGAGTTCCAGCAGAAATAGAGGGACATGACACATTAAATGTAATTGAACGTAAGTATGAATTAACCCACGATCAGAATTCATTTATCATATAAAAGAATTGTCACCCCAAAAGATTCCAAGTACGTAAAATACAGGACAATAAAATTTTGATCAGGGAAGGAAATTTGGAGAGACAAAACAATACAAAACAAAACAAAAACTGCTGCCCATAGAAGACTTGGTTAATCTTTCCAGAACATGCCTTCAGAGTGGCAGCAGGTGTCTGGGATGACAGAATTTACTGTGGACAGTTTGTTGTTTTCCCCCCTCAGGCATGGCCATATGAATGATTGTCAAAAAGTACCTCAGAAAAATTTGAGGGGATGGAATTCCAGGGCTTGTTAGGAGTTCAAATAAACCAACTAGAAGTCAAACGAAAGGAATCCAGTGCCATTCTCCTGATTACTTGAAATTCCTCTAATTCTACAAGGACTGCTCTAAATCTGGAAAGACTTTGTGAGGCCACATTTTTATAGTCCATGTTCACCTCAAGTAAGTTCTCTGATGTAAGACTTCCTCTCTTGCTTCCTCAGATCACTCAGAGTTAAAATTTAAAGAAACCTGCATTACAAAGGGGAGGTGAAAAAGTAGCAGTAATTTACTGAACTGAAGACTTATTTTTCTCTCTCTGAAGTGTAACTATTATAACATAACCTTTAGGTGTGTCAAGATGTTGATTATTTTCCAAACTGTAGCTGAGACGTTCTTAATCATATTTGTGTGGTGCCAGAATTTCTATCTATGGCCTCCTTTCCTAATGTGTAAGAGAAGGCACCTGTCCAAAAGAAAAAAAATCATTTAGATGAGGCAGAAAAGTCTACAGGTATTGCATTTATTTATCACGTGGGCCTTCCAGACTTGCCACACTGTCTTTGAATTAGAAATGAACTCTTAAGGACTTCTGATTCTACTTCTCTAAAGCTCAGCTGACTCCTCTATAAATGAAGGCAATATATTACATGATTCCTAAAATCACATTCAGCCCCAAGTTTTATGATTCTGTTCCCACAAACCCAATTGACTACAACCCTATTATCTTCTACACATTGGAAAAACCAGTATTTGAGTTAATCTCTCTCGGTGCTCTGGTAAATTAGCCGTGTCCTGGGTGGTCCATAATCCTCTTCCAAAAGAATAGGATCTATTCCGGTTGGGGGCTATTTTAAGCCCTCTGTGAGTTCTTGAAGATAATTGTGACTTGGCAATGACTGTGACAATTCTTTGAGTTCTTTAGTGTGAAATTCACCTGGATTTACAGATTTAACTCACCCAATCTGAATCATTCTTATCTGTCCCCATGTTAGTGAGGTTATCTGCCTTATGTCACATCGTTGCCTGCTCTCAAGATTAAACCATGGCCAACATCTGTGACAAAAGAGTGAAATACAAAAGGCCTTCTTGTCATGTCATTTTTATGTTCTTTTCTTTTCATTGGCTAAAGGGGACGATACTCTTCCCATCTTCTCCCACTTAATGATTTTAAATAGTTTTCTAAATCTTGAGAGTTGTATCTTATATCTGGTTCTTATATCATTGGTTTATCAACCACAGCATAAGAGGATATTGAAGATCATTGGACTTGGAATAGGGGCATGCAGGTTTTTGCTGGACAGTCTTCGGAAAGTATTCAGAACCTCTGAGCTTCAGTTTCCCCACCTCCAATGTTAATATGAACAAGCATGGCACTCGGGTGGTGTTCATCAGCTTATTTTATTTAGCATTTTTTAGCTGTGTTGCCTAGGAAGAAGGTCAATGCAACACGAGCTCTGGTAGTCATAAAGGTGATAGGAAAATACACAGGAAGCTTGGACATGAGGGAATCCATGAGCATAGTTTTTATCTTTTTAAATTTTTTTAATTAACATATAATGTATTATTTGTTTCAGGGGTAGCAGTCTGTGATTCATCAGTCTTACACAATTCACAGCACATGAGCATAGTTCCCAATGTTATGTTAAGGTAATGTTAGGTGTGCCGACAACCGAAGAGAGCTAAACACACAGGAATGGTGATGATCTTGTTAGTCACCTAGGGAAGATGTAACCCACTGTTGGGTCTGACACCCACCTTCTCTTCCTTGCAGACTTTTAGATCAAACTAAATCTGGTGCAGAAGAGACCATAACATCCAAACTCTGGTCAACGAAGAATTCTGCCACATTGGACTGAATGTGCTCAAATTAACTTCAACAATTCCTTATTTTTTATGTTTGTTTTTTCAGGACCATTAAGCTAGGAAGAATGACTTAAGTTTGCCAACTTGAAATTTTGCCAAAAAAGAGATTTAATGAAAAATTTACCATTTACTCTCTATTCTTTCCACCACTTCATAATGGAGTGGATATTTTAATAGCAAATAAAAGTAGGAAAATCAATTTCTCAGGAGAACAGACAGTTTAAAACTGAATAAATTTAATTAGCATTATGAAAAGCTATTGAGTTTCTCATTTATCACTGACTGATAAAAATCTAACACTAGACCGTCTTCTGCCGGGATCTGCATCCAGAAACCACCCTTCAAGTAGGAAAAAAACATGACTGCAGTCATTCCTGGGGCACCTGCTGCCCTCAGCCAGAGGCATCAATGGGCACGGCTGGTGTTTAGGTGGGGTCAAGATCAGACTCTGATGAGCAGCGTCAGAGAGAAGCATTTGCTCATGGGCCAGAGACAAACAGAGCTGTGGTGCTTTTTCCACGTCCAAGTTTTCTGTCAACTGAAAGCTCCCTAGTTCGTTATTACGTTCAGGTGTTCCTGCCGTTGTCTACTTTCTATCCTCTTAATTTCCCCTTTCCTGAGATTGTGCTGTAGGTTATAAAGTTTCTGGCATCAACAATTTTATTTTCTTTCTGACTCATGGTTGCAAACTCCCTGCATGTTTCTGGTTTGTTAGCAGGTGGCCTGACCTGCCAAGGAAGAACTCATGGTCTTGGACTCCCCCCAGGGTTTACCCAGGTTCCAAAATTGGTATCAGCCCTAATGCACATTACAGAGCCTCATGGGTACTGAGATGTTTATACAGGGCAGACAGGCCCAGAGGGTGTAAGGCTTCATCCAAACACCTCTACGTGACTGAAAGGGGATACAGCATGGCAATAGGATCCTTTTCTTTAAAATTGCTTTCACAATTCACTGAGGAGATGAGAAAAAGAGGAATCAGGTGAAAAGTTGGGGCCAAGGGAACTGCTGTCCAAGTATTTCACAACTAGGGAGGTAGCAGAGAATTCAGAAAACAACATCAAATTGCATTTTCGAGGCTTCTTAATCTGTGTTGCCTAAGCAGAGGAAGGCCACGCCTATTCAGAAAACATTTGCCGGATCTTGAGTTGGAACCTAACCCGAAAGAGGGGAAGCAGACTAGAGCTGCAAAAAGAAAATGACAAATATATGACTAGTCAGAAGCTGGAAATGCCTCAAATTATTTACTCGTCCACACAATAAAAGTGACAGGAGTTGTGTATCCTTAAACAACCTTTTGCTGGCAGGATGATACCATGAAATGGCCTGTTTTGCTGCTAGATGCACTAAAGATTAGATAAGGATGCAAACAGTCCCTTGTGGGTCACTCCAAGTCCTTTAACTGCCAAAATAAGATCCCAGACTAGATCGAATGTAGAAAGGATTCTAGAGTATCTATAAAGGGCTTCTTAGAAGCAGGGATGTGATTTAAAAACCAAAACACTGGACCAGAGTTGAGTATTGAGATGGCTTCCGGTGGAAGAACATTGAGAAGACATTAGCTGGTGGTTGGTCAATAAATGTGTCATTTGTAGGCTCTTCTATCATTGCTCAGATCTGTTTGTTAATCTAAATCCTATGCCAAGAGAATCATGATGATCTATTAACTCTGAGGGTCAGAGGAAAGTAACAGGGGAGAGTGGGAGTAAGTTTTGTTTTGGCTGCAATTCTCCCACCAATAAGTTGTGTGGAAATTCCTCTCACTTTACTATGTCATAGCTCTTGCATCTGTGAAAATGAGACCTATAGACTATGACCCTTTTTACTTCTTGAAATAAACTACCTCCTGATCTTAAACTCAGCTGGAGCATTTTAGGTATCAGTAAAAAGCCATATGCTAATGACCATTCAATGATCATCACAGTAGCTAAGAATTGGGCTAAGGGGGTCAGAATTAGGGAATATATAGTATGCCAGTCTCTCCTGGGAAAAGATCACAATGAAAGGAGTTATATTCATCACCAATTACATTTACAATATCCTATAAACCAATTGACTCTGGGAAGAACAACAGACATAAACATTTTCAGACCACTTATCAAACATAATACACATGACTATTTTGTTATAAGATGGCAACACAGGGATGAAAGAAACAAGGAATGCAGTGTTCATCCACATTAGAAAAGGACTGTTTGCTCTGCAGAGAGATCACCAGTTGCTTCTTTTAAGTGCTCAGCTGCTCTAATTTGTTTAAACTTCACCCAACTTGCAAATTTAGATATACATCTATTTCTATTCAAATACTGTTTTATTTATTCAAGATACAATTATTGAAGGAATAGGATGGGAGAGATGTGGGACTAGTCACTGGTGACACACAGATGAAAAGTTTGGTTTGTTCGTAGGCTTGAATGGCATACATTCTAAGGAGCAAACTGACAGACAAAATAATGATTTTTTTTAACGTGAGAAATGACAGTAACAACAAATATGAACAAAATGCTTTGGGAGGCCAGAAAAATTGGAATTAAAAATCTTGCCTTTCACCAGGATAGAAGGACTCTGAGACACTTCACAGAAGAGGAGATCTCTGGGGCGGACGATTTGAGGTTTGACCTTTTCCAGAGCAAATGCTTTTAATTAGATCTAGAGCACAAGGAGTGTGGCGGGAAAGACATCTCACACAGAGGAAAAGCATTTGCAAAGGCATGGAGAAATGGATATTTAGTAAATAGTTGCTATTCTCATGCGACTAAATTGTACTATGTGAGAGATCAGAGACAGAGGAAGGGGTAATTAACAAGAACAAACAATAAGGTAGACTTTATTTTAGACAATGCTGAAGATTTTCAATTTTACCTATAGGCAGTGAAGAGAAGTTATCAAAACTAACAGCATTTATTCATAATGGGATAGACTATGTAAAAAAAAAAAAAAGAAAGGCCCTCTAGAATTCTGATGCCCAGTTATTGCAAGTTTTATAAAATGACCAAGAAGAATGTGTGATCCAAGAGACTAAAGGATTCCAATTCACCTGGATCTTAGCTGCAGTTTGGCGCCACCTGGTGGCCACTGTCTAATTGGGTTGAAAGACCCATGGGGAAGTTTCTGGCTCCTGTTCGGCTAGGAATTGTTGGACACGGTCAGTGATTTCAGTATATTAGTGACCCCTGTTTCCCTGACTCAGTTTCCTGGGCCAGGAGAATCCAGGGAACATGGCTTCTTGAGATTCCTGCCCTGTCTTCCCTTCACTGTTTGTTGTTGTTGTTTTTTCCTTTCATTTCCCACCCATAGAAGACCAGAATCATGGGGTGCGAGTTAGAAGACGGGAACCAATCTCCAATCCCTTTGCATTATCATGGGACTAACTGGTCTTAAATTTGAGATGACTAAGGTTGCAACCCTACAATGGCAACAAGAATATTACAGAGAGCACCTAAGGTTATCTTGCTCGTTACGATACAGAGTTCATCTGCCTTCATCAGCTTGAGGAAATTAGATGAGGAGCACATTGTGAAACAGGAACTGGTAAAAACTGTCCACAGCTGTAAGAAGTTGCAGAATCGCAGAGAATTAAACAATCTATGAGATCATCTAGTGCCAAATATGTAAATGTGCATATTTCATAGATGAGTAAACCGAGTCCTAGAAAGTTTTATTTTGTTCACACTATGGTGCACAGTATAGCAAGAACCCAAGGAAGACCCAGTTAAATTTTGCTTTACCCTAGTGATTTTCAAATCTCTATGAATCAGATAGGTTTGGAAAAATATAGCCTTCCCCAAAATCCGTGTCTCCTTTTAACACATATCACAGAAAACAGAGGGCAGGTAGATTAGAGACCCTTACACATTAACGCACAGTTTAAGAATCAAGCCAAATGTCTAAAGTCTTAAACACAAATCATGTTTCTGATGTTTCAAATATCCTGGTTGACTTTTTACCAAAAAGGACAAAAAACCGCACACCTTCTAATTTCATGGACTCTACACCTAACCTACAAGTTAGGAGTATCAAAATACAGTCTAATAACAAACAAAAACCAAATCAAACAAACAAAAAGTAGGCAAACAAAGAAACAAACAAAATAGTTCTTCCAGGACTTCTAACTCAAATCGCATTCCCCAATAAAGAAACTGTCCTGAGACAACTCCCAGACCAAAGACATTTGATTCATTTCTGAATATTTGGACACTTACTTGAGCAGCCAATAACCGAACTCTCATCGATTATTTATTTATTTATTTATTTATTTAAAGATTTTATTTATTTATTTGACAGAGAGAGATTACAAGTTGGCAGAGAGAGAGGAGGAAGCAGGCTCCCTGCCGAGCAGAGAGCCCGATGCGGGCCTCGATCCCAGGACCCTGAGATCATGACCTGAGCCGAAGGCAGAGGCTTTAACCCACTGAGCCACCCAGGCGCCCTCTCATTGATTATTTAAACTGTCAGCAACATCTTCAGTCTCTCCTCTCAAAGATACTAGAGCAAAATGAAAATGACCACTTAATTTGAAAAAATGATTGTAATGTAGGCTAGTCAAAAAGTCCAAGATACATAATTTTTATACAAATTACAGAAAATATAAAGAAAAACTCTATGTGAGAATATTTTGGATAAAGAGAATTACTATAACTCTTTCTCATCTCATTCTACAAAGTGCACTGAATAGCTCTCTTTGATAGAGCAAAACCCTTCCACTTCAGTAATGACCTCGAACGAGTAACAGCTAATGCTGACCTATGAAATGATATGCTCAGCCATAGTTAGATCTGGCACTAGCAGAATTATTAGCAGTTTCCACGGCTGCTCTACTCCATGTCCTTGGCTTCCCTCTGAGTTCATCTTTAGTTAAGATGGACATTTTCTATAACTGCTGATGGGGAATCTCTCCGCTTTGCTGCCTGAAGTTTTTCTCTGGCTCCATGAGAACTTGTTCAGACTGCTCAAAGTTGGGCAGTCCTGGGGACTTAATGGTCCCAAAGTAACCTCCAAAATAATGAGGGACATGAGCCCTGGTGAAGACACCAGCTTCACTGTCTTTCCATGATATAATTCCGAGGCATGTTCTACACAGTGAGTCTGAGGGTCTTTAGTGGGATTGAGCCCCAGGTGTTAATAGTGCAACTCACTCATGATCACACCTTTTATGGGTTCCTCTCCTTTTTGCACTTACACTTTCCATGAGAACCATCTCAAAAAGCTTCTTACGGTCAAGTCCTTGTTGTAGGCTCTATTTTGGGGGGAACACCAAGCTGTGTCTAATATTCCTGTGTTACCCTCTCATTGGCTGCCAATAATCCAGCTTAATGTCTGGAACAGGTACTGGGCTCCAGGTTAAGAGGCTGAGTTCTAACCTTCTAACCCTTAGTTTCCTCTATGAAGCTTCATTTGGTTCATTTCAAAAATAAGGGGGTCGGACTACATGTGCTGTAGAATGCCATCGAGCTTTCACTCTCTATCTTCTATTTTATTTTAGACTGGAAAGAAAAAATAAAACTGGCAAATAGTGGACGGAAGAACAATCTGTCACAGACTCGCCTGATAACCAGGATGCGCTTCTTGCATTGTGTTAAATTATTGTTTATTATCTGGCAACCCCACTAAGGTGTGAGTGCCTTGAGGGTATTTTCCAGATCTTATTAGCACAGTGTCTAATATGTAATGGGCACTTAATAAATGCATGATTAGTAAATTAATAACTTGTATACAGGAAGAAGTGAAGCTGCTGGCTAAACTGCTGGAAGAGAGACTATGGGAAATATGTACAACTGATACGGTGGGGTGGATGATATAGGATCATACAGAATGCTCGATTTCAGGTGTGAGCTGGTGGCCCTGTCAGGGCATGAGATGTTTTTGACGAGAAATGGCACAATGCAAAAGATAACGGTGGTACAGAGGAAGGGTAGCAGAGTAAGAAATTGAGAGAAATGATCTATTTCATTTCAATTGCAAGATAATTACATAAAAAAAAATCCTTTTTCAAATTTTTAACAATTATAATAAAAATCTAATGCTTGTGTTTATGTGATTATTAAACTAGGAGTAAATCAACTTTACGTATCATCAGCATATGATATTCATAAATAGGTGTGAATTATGGCACAATATTTGGCTCCTTATCCACTTTAGTATTTTGTGTACTTTCAGTGAAAATATTTTTGATGTTACCAAATTGGTATTATTTTGTTCATTTCACAGTTCTTAGTCACCAGGCTTAGTTCACAAATTCCAAATGTTTTCAAAAATCAAGTTCACTTCAGTAAATGAAAATGTTTCAACACTGAAGAGGTTCAAAACAGTAGAGAAATCAAAACTCAATTATATAAATAATTTCTATTGAATTTATTAAAATAAAAGAAATTTCATTTTTTACAGTCATGATTTATATTAAAATACTTAATCATTTCAATATGAGTTAGCTCTAGTTCACAAAGGCAAAAGCCTGAGAGTCGCTCTCAAATTCTCCTTTCTACTTACCCTCCTTACCCAATCAGCTGTTTCTGACATAACCATAGTATATCTGTTCTTGCTGCAACTAGTGGAACTATCAATGGAGAACCATCCCAGTTATGGCCGAAAACAATAGGTGGTATACAAATAGCGCAAAGAAGAATTTGCTATTTATTGTCTAAGAATCCTTTCTATGGGCCATTAAATTGTTTCTTTTTCCTTCCTCTCCTTTTCTTCCTCTTTTTCTCCTCCTCTTTTTCCCCTCCTCCCTCTCCTACTTCCTCTTTTTCTTTCACCTCCTCCTTCTTGTCTCCTGAACTCATGCATCTGTTGGAATAATCTTGGAACCAAAATGAACTTCAATAGACCTCCTAGCATCAAAACACACAGAAAGACTAGATTAAAATAAATATATATTACCAAGCTCAAAATAGGGAAAGAAAATTGGGAAAAGTGAAAAGGATCCACAAAGCAAGAGTTTTAAGTGTACCAGACTGCATGGTATCTGTATATAAAGTACACAGGACTAAGAGGAGAGCTAGGGGTCATGGATATATGTCTTAATGAGTAGAAGCTGAGAGTTTTTTCAGCTACAAGAGGACATGAGCTTTAATTTTGGTCCTATGCAAAATGGGGAGTTGGTTCATGATTCAGGCAAGGATCATGAATTCATTGTAACCGTTAGAGGAAAGATCACTGGGAAACAACATACTTGGGTGGCAAAGTAGAACCACCCAAAACACTTACAAACTATAAGAAAATGTAGCTTTAAAATGGAGAAGATACCTTAACTAAGTGAACAAACAGCATTGTTAATATGGGGCTACTTAGTATTGTATCACTTGATGGGCTGTAATAAGAAAGAGCATTATCCATGAAGTATCACTGCCCAAAATATTTAACCTGACTCTAATCAATTATCTGGCTTACAGCTTATAGGAAATAAACTAGAGGCCCAAATTAGGTCATTACATACGAGAACAATCAGAGAGATCAAGAAGTTTGATTAACTACACAAAAACTCCCTTGGGCTCTTTGAAAAGTCAGTATCATAAAAAAAAGAAAGCAGAAGGATTATTCTAGAGCTAAAATGACTAAGGAGACATAACCATCAATTGCAATGCATGATCTTTGACTGAATCCTGGGTAGAAAATTAAAACTAGTAAAAGACATTTGGGGATAATTGAGAACATTTGAATATGGATTGGGTACCTTATTTGATTAGGGAATTGTTCATTTTCTTGAAAGAATGTCTTCATTTTTAGAAGGTGTATTGATTTTTAGAAGCTGTATATTGAACTGTTTATGAATAAAATGTCATGATCTCTGCTACTCAAATATGATAGGATATTAATAGTAATTGAATTTAGGTGAAATGCATACTGGTGGGGTTTTTTTCTTTCTTTTTTTTTTTTCAATTACTATTATAGCATAAGTATTTTCCCCTTCTTTCAAAACCCTGTTATAAGTGTAAAGAATGTACAGGTAAAACAAATCTGTATCTTTATAAGTAAATAAAATCATACAGAAACACCAAAAGTTCCTGTTTAATTTCAGCTCATTGAAGAGAAAAGCTGATGAAAGTAAGCTATAAGTTAACCATTGTACCATGTCTGTATTTCCTATATAGTGTTGGATTCCCTCCCTTTTAGTCATGTGTGCCAAATCATGAACAAATTTCTAAGCTCACTTCAGACTAAACATAATATGCTTATATTTCAGAGAGGGAAAATGTTTAGTTAAAAAAAAAAAAAGTCAGATCCACGTAATTCCCTGGCTGCACTGCAGTCCTGAAAAGCAGTATAAAAATACACTTTTCCTCCTCAAACTTAATTTCCTCTGTATGTAGCCAGAATTACCTGATAGTTTATTGATTACCCCCTTCCAACAGCAGCTTGGCAAAATAAAGATTCTAAGATAACAATACACTATTTTTAATTCTTCTCATTGAATCAAAAAGTGAATGATGTAAAAATTAACATAATGATCCAGAGTCTAGATCATCCAGGTCACTTTTATAAATATACTATGCACACAAATGGTACTTTAGCATGCATATTTTTTTTTAGCATGCATATTTTAAGTAACTCTATAGGGGTTTTTTTGAATGAGAATACCTCTAAAATGGGCTAGAGGAGCTCTATGCAGGGTTTCAGAGGCTGGCACACTGGACGGAACCGGCTGGAGTACTAGGAATCACAGCAGCAAAAAGCCTACTTGGACCAGTCAGCAGCCACAATTGGAGGTGCCCTAAGGCAAAGTCCTACCGTAGCAACATTGTTGTGGGGGCAGGAGGCTAGGAATGATGGGAAGCTGCGAAAGCTGATCTTGCCTTGAGGGCCAAAGTAAAGAGTATTCCTAACTACCAGCATAATTCTCTGGAGTAAGTTTCCTCAAGGCAAGCCATTATGAGTAAGACAGAAGAGACATAAAATACAAGTTATTTAGACACCTGCTATGGACTGAAGTGTTTTCTCCCAAAATTCTTATGTTGAAGCCCTAACCCCCAATGGGATGGTATTTGGAGATGGGGTTTGTGGAAGGTAATTAGGGTTTAAATAGAGTCAAGTGGGTGGGGCCCTTATGATGAGACTAATGCCCTTATCAAAGAAGGAAGAGATATTTCTCCCCCTACCATCTGAGGACACAGAGAGACAGTGGCCCGCTGCAAGGCAGGAAGAGAGTTCTCAACAGAATCATGCTGGCACCCTGATCTCAGTCTTCCAGGTTCTGAACTTTTGATGTTGAAGTCGCCCACACTATGGCATTTTGTAATGACAGCCTGAACAAACCAATACAACACTCAAGTTAAGGAGATGTTGAAAATGAGAGCTGCAGAATATGGATAGAAGAGGCATTACCTATTTTAGAAAATTAAGGAAGTGATTAAAAATTGAAAGTCATAATAAAAATAATTTTAAGAAACAAAAAAATACAGTTAAAATAAATAGTGATTTAGTTCAATAGCAAATTAGTCATAGCTGAAGAATTTCTAAACAGAAAACATATATTGGGAACTTATCCAGAATGTAACAAAGTTAAATATATAAATTAAAGAGATAATCTCACTTTAACAAACAAGAAGGATAAAGTGAGAAGATCTAACCTATGTCTCTTTAGGGGTCCTAAAGCCCAGATATAAGAACAATATATAAAAAAGAAAGACAAATGAAAAGGAATCTATGCCTAGACATACTATAATAAAACTGAAAAAGAAAAAGGGAAAAAAGAAGAACTTTAAGACAACCAGACAGACTGAATAGATTAAATACTAATGAATGGCAGTTTTCTTCTCAACAGCAATAGTGAAGTATGGTTTCCAAAGCTTTGAGAGAAAATAGATGACAACCTAGAATTTTATTTTCAACTATTTTATCTTTCAAAAATGAGAGTTAAATAAAGACACTTATGGATAAACAATAAAAATGTTCTATCTAAAGTAAATTCTGAAAGAAAAGGAAAACAAAACCAGAACAGTCAGAGACTCAGAATGAAGGGTAACAAAAAGGTGACATATAAATAAAGGTGAAATAAATTTGTTTGCATAAAAATATTTCTAAAAATAGTTCCCAACTTGCAATGTGAAAAAATACAAAAATGAATACAGAATTAAAATAATAACCAGTAATAGAATATAAATTGAAAGGTAGAAAATGAGAGGTAAACTATTCAACAATCCTTTTATTATTTAAGATGAGGCTGGAACATCGGGATATGGTGTGATTTTATATTTCAAATAAGCATAGTGTAACTATGCTTAAGATGCAGGAAACCACCAAAGAAATTTGTTCCCATCCTAACAATGAAAACAAGCTAGGCAGAAAATCGTAACTTTTTTCAACTTCATTAGAAAGTAGTCAGATTAATTAAATCCAAAAGAATGTCAACCCCCTCCAAAAGAGATACCAGATAAAAGAGCTGTTTCCCCTTTGACAGAGCATAACCATGATGACTACAGGTAAGAAGACATAGCTAAATTCTAGCATTTCTTAAAGGCCAATTTCGAGTTAACATGACACTTTAGAATAACTGGAAGCCTCAGACGCACAGGAGTTTAAACTCCTTTACAAACTCATTTCCATGGGCCTTTATTTGAGATTCAAGAGAAAAATGGAGGGCAAGGCAGGAGAACAGAAGGAAATAGAGTCAGTGATACAGCAGCATGAAAGCATAATACATCCATGGACCTTCTTCTCTTATGAAGCAAAAGCCTAGGGCACCAGAGAGGAGGAAGAGACCTCCCACCTCTAGGGCCTAGGCTCAAGTCGCTGCTTCTGGGTAAGGGGTAGAAGCAAAACTCTTCTGCTTCTGGATGAAGGACAGAAAAATACCCCACTCCCAGGGGTCAGGCAAAGATTTACTACTTCCTGGGGAGAAGTAGAAGGAAAAGCACACTGTCTGTGGGAGGGAGGCAACAAAGTCAGTCACTCCAACCTAAGGTTCTACACTAATACAAAACCGTGATTTGCAGCTGCGGCTGCTGCTGCTGGATGGGCAGGAAATGATCTACCCCCCAAGCTATGGACAGGATTTGGATACCATGGACTGGGAGGCATGGATACTAAGGAAACCCTTCTGCCATGCACAGAGCTTGCCAAGTATTGAGGGTGTGCCTGGAGAACCAACAACCCCTCTGCCCTCAACACAAGACAACCACCAAGCAACAAGCGCGATAACTCTTTTGTGGGAGGGGCAAACATGTAAGAGAGACCCATTCTATTGTGTAGGCACGTAGGGATCTCTGAAAGCTGAGGGTGCAGCAGGGATACTAAGAAAACCTTCTAATATCTCAGGCCTCACACAGAGAAGCACTGACCACCCCTGGAGGAATCTGAAGTCTGGTAAATGGAAAGTAACTATGGCAACAACAAACCCAAACAAAGATCAAAAACTAACAAGATAAACTCAAAATCTGATGGAAGAAATGGCATACCAATTACTGGGTATAAATGCCACACACTTCCATTTCTACGATTCTTCTAAAAATAATGTCTGCCATTCAATCAAAATTTACGAGAGCAAAAAAGGCAAGAAAAAAATTATCAAGAGATAAAGTAATCTAGAGAATGAAACTTGGAGATAAATGCAATTTTGGAAATATACAACAGGAAATTTATCAAAGCTATAATTAAATATGTTCAAGATCCTAGTGGAAATTTGTACAACATACATGAATTTTAGCAGAATGATTTAAGTATAAAATAGTCCAATTCAAATGGTAGAAATAAAAAAAATTATGGCCTTAAAAATAGAGAAAATCTTTGACAAACTACCCAGAAGATTGGACAAAATTCAACCACGAGTTAGTGTGCTTGATAAATCAATATAAAATCTGCAAATTGAAATGCAAACAGGAGAAAAGAGTGAATAAAAAAGAAGAGATCATTAAAAGCTGTAGACAATATAAAATAGCTTCATATATATGTAATTGAAGTCTGAAAAGGAGAAGCGAGAACATGGAAAGAAATATCTGAAGACACACTGCCCAGGAATTTTCAATATTAATGACAGGAAATAAGCCACAGATCAAAATAGCTCTAAGAACTCCAAACAAAATTAAAATTTTTAAATAACAACAACCTGACACTTTGAGGTCAAACAGCTGAAGATAAAAAATAAAGAGAAAATTTTGAAGGCATTCATGGCAGGGGAGGATAGTGTATCTTGATTGAGAAACTATGTAAGCCAGAAAACAATACTTTTATAGTACTGAGTGGAAAAAGAATAACTTGTCTAAACAGAATGAATACCCATAAAAAGAACTTCTGATGGTGAACTAAAATCTCTTTTAGGCATACTAAAGCTAAGAGAATTTCGTTACCATCAGACATGTTCAACAAAAAGTGGTTAAAAGATGTACTTCAGGGCACCTGGGTGGCTCAGTGGGTTAAAGCCTCTGCCTTCGGCTCAGGTCATGATCTCAGGGTCCTGGGATCGAGGCCCGCATCGGGCTCTCTGCTCAGCAGGGAGCCTGCTTTCTCCTCTCTCTCTGCCTGCCTGCCTCTCTGCCTACTTGTGATCTCTCTCTCTGTGCCCTATGACCCAGCAACTGCACAATTAGGTATTTACCCAAAGGACACAAAAATACAGATTCAAAGGGACACACGCACTCTGATGTTTAGCAGCATTATCAACAACAGCCAAATTATGAATAGAGCCCAATTATCCACTGACTAATAAATGAATAAAGAAGATGTGTGTAATGAATACACACATGAATATCACTCAGCCATTTATACATAATGGAATACTATATTACTCAGCCATCAAAAAGAATGAAATATTGCCATTTGCAATGACAAGATGGAGCTAGAGTGTATTACGCTAAGTGAAGTAAGTCAGCCAGAGAAAAACAAATACCATTTCACTCATATGTGGAATTTAAGACATAATAGATGAAGATAGGGGAAGAAAAAAAAGAAAGGCAAACCATAAAGTAGACTCTTAACTGTAGAGAACAAACTGTTATTAAAGAGGAGGTGGGTGGGGGGAAATGGGTGAAACAGGTGATGGGGATTAAGGAGTGCACTTATCATCATGAGCACTGGGTGTTGTATGTAAGTGCTAAATCACTAAATTCTACTCCTGAAATTAATATTACACTATATGTTAACTAACTGGAATTTAAATGGAAACAAAACAAAACATACGGGTTTAGTCTTATTTTTTTTAAGATTTTATTTTTATTTATTTGAGAAAGAGAGAGTGAGCAGGAGCAGTGGGGAGGGGCAGAGGGAGAGGGAGAATCAGACTCCTGCTGAGCCTGATGCAGGGCTCAATCCCAGGACCCTAAGATCATGACCTGAGCCAAAGGCAGATGCTTGACTGACTGAGCCACCCAGGCTCCCCTGGTTTTTGTCTTATTTTTGACTACTTCAAAAAAAATTCTATACTGGGGCACCTGGGTGGCTCAGTTGATTTAAGCGTCAGCCTTTAGCTCAGGTCATGATCCTAGGGTCCTGGGATCAAGGGGCACATCAAGCTCTCTGCTCAGCAGGGGGCCTGCTTCTCCCTCTCCCTCTGCTGCTCCCCCTGCTTCTACTCTCTCTCTCTCTCTGTGAAACAAACAAAAAAGATAATATACTATCTATACCAAAAATTGGAGAAAAGTATTATAGAATTTACAACACATGTAGAAGTAAAATTTATGACAATAAATGCACAAAGGATGGAGGATATGAAAGTATACTTTTATATGGTTATTATAAGTAAAATAAGATTATTAAAGGTAGACTTACATAAATTAAAGATGTATATCATAAACAATAGAGCAATCATTTAAAAATTTAAAAATAATACAATAAGCCAAAGAGTGACATAAAAATGACTGTAAAAGTGATCAATTAACCCAAAAGGTGGTTGGAAGACAAAATAAAGAGAAAAAGGGTAAGAAATAGAAAACAAACAGCAATATGGCATATGTGAATCCACAGTTAGAGCTGGAGACTTCTATATTTCTCTCAGTGGTTAAAACACATAGACATGTAGAAAAAAAATACACAGGCTGTAGAAGAACCAGACAACATTATCAACCAACATGGTATAATAAGCATTTATAAAACACTTCAGTGAATAATAGCAGAACAAATATTCCTATCAAGTGAAAATAGCACAGTCATATAAAGAGCTTAAAAAAGAATCAGTGAGTCTGGAAATAGGTAAGTAAACCTCCCAAAATAAAATACTGTAGTGGATTGAAGAGTGGGGCCCCAAAAGATATTCCAAATCTTAATTCCCAAAACTTGTGAATGTGACCTTATTTGGTAAAAGGGTCACTGCAGATGTAATTAAAGATAATAAAATGAAATCCTGGATGTAGAGTGGGCTCTAAATCTTTTCCTTATTAAAAAAAAAAATAAGGCAGGCTATCTGAGACACAGGGGAGAGGGAGATATTAAGGCGGAGGCAGAGATTAGAATAATGCATCAAAAAGCCAAAGAATAACAAAGATTGCCAGCAATCCCCGGAAGACAGAAGATTCTTCCCTAGAACTTTTAGAGAGAATGCGGCTCTGCTGACACCTCAGTTTTGGACTTTTGGATCCCTGAACCATGAGCAAATTAGTTCTGCTGTATTAAGCTCCCAAGTTTGTGATAATTTGTTACAGCAACCCTAGGAAACTAATAAAAATGCAAAGAGAAAATACTTGGGGTGGGGAACAATGACAACAAAACATCCAAGAAATTTTTGAATTGTAACATATGCTTAATTGGAATACCATAGAGAGAAGAAAAAGAAAATAGAGCAAAATACATTTGAAATAATAATGGCTTAGGTATTTCCAAAATTCATGGCAAACACCAAATCATAGATTCAGGATGCTCAGAGAACACTAAGCAGAGTAAATACCAAAAATCTACACCTTGGCATATCCCATTCAAACTGCAAAAAAGTTGAGAGTGACAATTTTGAAAGAAGCCAAGGTGGGGAGACTCTTTTCCATAGAGAAATAAGGATAAGAATTATACCAGACATCATATCAGAAACAATGTAAGTAAGAAGAGAGTATAATGAAATATTTAAATTATTGAAAATGAAATAAAACCTAAGCTAGAATTCTATATCTTGTGAAACTATCCTTCAAAAGTGTAGGAGAGTCCTTGCTAATCCAATAAAACATAACAAGAAATAAAAGGTATACTAATCAGTAAAATAAAAAATGTTTTTGTTTATAGAGGGCATGATTATCTGAGTAGAAAAATCTGAATCAACAACAACAGCAATAACAAGAACAACAACAAAAATCCTGGAACTAAGAGGCAATAACAGCAAGTTTGCAGGACACAAGGTTAACGTACAAAAGTCAATAGTATAGTTTCCTATATATCAGCAATGAAAAAATGGAACTAGAAATTAAAAACACAATACCATTTATATTATCATCACAAATAAAATATTTAGTTATAAATCTAACAAAAAATGTATAAGATCTATATGAGAAAATTACAAAACTCTGCTAAATAAAAGCAAAGAACTAAATAAATAGAGATAGTCCATGTTCATGGACATAAAAACTTATTAAGATGTCATTTCTTCTCAATTTTATCTATAGATTCAATGCAATCTCAACCAAAATCCCAGCCAGTTATTTCATGGATATCAGCAAAATGATTTTAATATTCATATGGAGAAAATGACTCAGAATAGTAAATGTAAATTTGAAGAAGAACAAAGTGGGAGGACTGATGTTATCCGACTCACTATAAAGCTACAGTAATCAAGACAGGGTGGTATTGATGAAGAATAGACAAATATATCAATAGGACAAAATAAGGAGTACAGAAATAGACACCCATAAATATAATAAATTGAGCCAAAGCAATACAATGGAGCAAAGATATTCTTTTCAACAAATGGTATTGGAACAGCTGGGAAGTCACATGCAAAAAAAATGAATCTAGACATGGATCTTACACCCCTCATAAAAATTAACTCAAAACAGATCATAGACCTAAACATGAAATACAAAACTATAAAATTTCTAGAAGATAACACAGAAGAAAATTTAGATGATCATGGTTATGGTGATGCCTTTTTAGATACAACACCAAAGGCATGACCCATAAAAGAAATTATTGATAGCTAGACTTGATTAAAATTAGAAACTTTTGTGAAAGACAATGTCAAGAGAATGACAAAGATAAGACACAGATTGGGAGAAAATATTTGCAAAAGATGTATTTGATAAAGAACTATTATCCAAGGGTGCCTGGCTGGCTCAATCAGTGGAGCATATGGCTCTTGATCTTGGGGTTGTGAGTTCAAGCCCCATGTGGGGTGTAGAGATAGTGAAAAATACAATAAAAAAAAACTATTATTCAAAATATACAAAGAACTCTTAAAAATCAAGCATAAAAAACAAACAACTTGGTTTAAAAACAAGCAAAAGATCACAACAGACATCTTACCAAAAAAGATATGTCATCAGGGAAATACAAATTAAAACAATAAGCTACTACTACACACTTATTGGAGTGGCCAAAATCAGGACACTGATAGCAACAAAGGATGGTGAGGATATGGAGCAACAAGAACTCTTATTTACTGCCGGCAGGAATACAAAATAGTACAGCCACTTTGAGAGACAGTTTGGTGATTTCTTACAAAACTGAACATACTCTCACCATCTGACCCAGCAATCATGCCCCTTTGTATTTACCCAAAGGAGCTAAAAACTAACAACCACACCAAAGTCTACATACTGATATTTATAGCAGCTTTATTCATAATTGCCAAAACTTGGAAGCAACCAAGGTGAATGGATAAACAGTGGTATATTCAGACAACAGAATATTATTCAGTGTGAAAAAATAATGAGCTTTCAAGCTATGAAAAGACATAAAGGAATCTTAAGTGCATGTTACTAAGAGAAAGAAACTGGACTGAATAAGCCACATACTATATGATTTCAATTAGCTATATACTATCTGATTTCAGGTATATGATACTCTGTAAAAGGCAAACCTCTGAAAATATGTAAAAGAATCAGTGGTTCCAGGGGTTGGGGAAAAAGGAGAAAGGGATGAAAAGGCAGAGCACAGAGTATTTTCAGGACAGTGAATATACTATGTATGACACTATAATGATGGATATACGTCATTGTACATTTCTCCAAACCCATAGATTCTATAACATCAAGGGTGAACCCGAAAGTAAACTATGGTCTTTGGGTAATAATGGTGTATCGATGTAGGTTCATCAATTTTAACAAATGTACCACTCTGGTGGTAGATGTTGACAGTGGGGGATGCTATGCATGGATTGTGGGGAGAATATATTTGGGAAATCTTTGTACCTTCCTCTCAAGTTTGCTGTGAACCTAAAACTGATCTAAAAAAATAAAATCTTTTTAAAAAAATTTTCGAAACAAGAACAGAGAAAATTTGTCACCAGCAGATATAGTACCAGAAATTTCCCAAGGTGAAGGGAAATAACAGGTCAGAAACTCAGATCTACATAAAGAAAGAGCATCAGGAATGGAATCAATGAAAATAGTCTTTTTTTTCATATTCTTAATCCATATGTGACAGAATTTCTAGTTAATTAGCATAATAATAATAAAGTGTATAATTCCAAGTCAGTAAAGAAAAAAAAAGAAGTGGAAGGAAAAATAATTAAAATATAATAATTTTAAAAGGAGGAGCACCTTGGTGGCTAAGTCAGTTAAGCATCTGCATTCAACTCAGGTCATGATCCCAGGATCCTGGGATCCAGTCCTGCATTGGGCTCTCAGCTCAGTGGGGAGTCTGCTTCTCCCTCTGCCTCTCCCCCCACTCATTCTCTCAATCACTCTCTCTATCTCTCTCAAATAAATAAATGAAATCTTCAAAAAATAAAATTAAGTGACCAATTTAATAATATATTTTATTTAGCCCCATATATCCAAAATAGTATCATTTCAGTATATGATCAATATGAAGATTATTAGTGGTATTTTACTTCTTTTTATTACACCAAATCTTTGAAATTTGGTGCACAGTTTATACCCAGAGCAGCACATCTCAATTCAGCTATATTTCAAGTGCTCAAAAGCCACTTTTGGCTTGTAGGTACACTATCTTTAGAGGTGAGCATTTAGCGAGTAACGATTAGAATAAAGTAAATGGCCATGTGCTCACTTAGGTATTAATACCTTGGTCAGGATAGCTTTTCAAGGGGGATAGAAAAATAAACAGTGTTTTCTGATTATGATCTGAAAGAAGACAGGTAAAACAGCCTTTCTTCGGGGTGCCTGGGTGGCTCAGTTGTTAAGCATCTGCCTTCAGCTCAGGTCATGATCCCAAGGTCCTGGGATTGAGCCCTGCCCTGGGCTACCTGCTCAGCAAGGGAGTCTGCTTCTCCCTCATCCTTTGCCCCTCGCCCTGCTTGCAAAAGCGCTCTCTCTTGCTCATTCTCTCAAATAAATAAATAAATAAATAAATAAATAAATAAATAAATAAAATCTTTTAAAAATAATTTTAAAGAGAAAAAATGTAATGTAATAAAGGACAAAATGGAAACAGAAAAATGAGGCAAAGTAGAAATTTTTAAGTAAATTATTGGGAACAAGTCCATATAAATTATCACAATAAATATAGATAGAATAAGCTTTCTGGTTAAAAGAAAGATATCTTCCTAGTTGGATTATACATATAAAATTTAGCATTATTTCCAATTTACAGAGAAAGAAGGGTTGAAAGTTAAAGACTAAAAAAAGATACCTAGAAAATGCTACCGAAAATGAAGGGGGTGTATCTATCTCCCCAGAGGTAGCTAAACTATTTGAGGGCACTGTCCTTCATATTGAAAAATCTGCCCAAGATTTCTAAAACCCCCAGTTTGGTGGTTCCCAAATCCACACTTGGTTTCCATAATTTGCTAGAAGAACTCGTAGAATTCACCAAGAGCAATTATACTCATACGTATAGTTTATTATAGGGAAAGGACACATTAAAATCAGTTAAGAAAAGAGACACCCACGGCAGAATCCAGGCAGATTCCAAATGCAAAGTTTTGATTGTCATCAGGACATATTAGCCTACAGCACTGATGTATGACAATATGCATGGAGTACTGCCAAAGCAGAATTTCATCTCTTTGGTGTCCAGAGTTTTGTGGTTTTGTTTTTTTTTTTTTTAAGATTTTATTTATTTACTTTAGAAATAGAACACAAGCAGGGGGAGGGACAGAGGGAGAGAGAAAATCCCAAGCAGACTCACCACTAAGCAGCAGAGCGAGAGGAAGCAGACTCCCCACCCATCAGGGAGCCTGATGCAGGGCTCGATCCCAGAACCCCGGGATCATGACCTGAGCCGAAGGCAGACGCTTAACGACTGAGCCACCAAGGCACCCCAGCATTATTAGCTTTAAATTAAGGCTTCATCTTAAGATTCTTATGAGGGATTATGCTTTAAGATGCACTTTTGGGATGCCTGGGTGGCTCAGTCATTAAAATAAGGAATACTTGCTGTCATCAGAAAATATTATTGTCAGATTAATTAGAAAAACACACTTGTAATTATAAGTCCAAATTTTAGTATATTTTATCTTATTTTATTTTTAAAAAGATTTTATTTATTTATTTGACAGAGAGAGATCACAAGCAGGCAGAGAGGCAGGCAGAGAGACAGGCAGAGAGACAGGCAGAGAGAGAGGGGGAAGCAGGCTCTCCGCTGAGCAGAGAGCCCGATGTGGGGCTTGATCCCAGAGTTCTGGGATCAAGACCTGAGCCGAAGGCAGAGGCTTAACCCACTGAGCCACCCAGGCATCCCCAAAAGTGTGCTTGTACATGTGTAACTCATTTGAAAACCTGATGTGGTGAGGTGGGTAGAGATACTAGTTAGCGTTTGTATTGACTTTGGGTTGTGAGATTTCTTGTTCATACATTGGAGTTTTTTTCCCCAAACATTAACACACATGAAATCGTTCTTTTATAAATAAAAATAATACATATGCAATAACTATACCTAAAAATAATACTTTTCAAAATCTGTCATTACATTTCTTTGTATCTTTTGGCATAAATATTTTAACTGGTTGTGATTCATCACTTATTTTTCTTTCGTAGTATCACCTTACAGGGATAAACTTTCTGCTTGTTCCTGTGACACCAGACACAGACAGGGAGTCATTAAGCAAGTAACTTTGTAAAGATACTGTATCCTGGATTTAACATTTACTCCCATGACAGAATTATTCATGAGATTTAGCAGAGGAGGATCAAGTTAGGTGAACTGATATGACTTAGAGTGAAGCTTCAATAAGTTTTCAGCCATTTCTCTATAATTCTGTTACACAAAATTATTTAAACATTCTCTCATTTACATTTCAAGATCCAATCATTAAAAAAATTAAATGTTGGATAGAGCAATATTTAATACCTATCATGCCCCTTCAAAAACATCTCCAACTATATTCCTGCAGGTCAAAGTTTTAAAGAAAAATGTCTGCCTTTTAGTTTATCGAATATATTCAAACACCTTCTTTTTTACTTTATGATTTGTATGGGGCTGAGAATACAATGGTGAGTGTGAGTGGAAAGTTCCTGCCCATGGGAATTTTTTCAGTCTAGAAATCAAACCAACAGAACATTCAATTTAGCTCAGAAAATGGTGATATCCTTCCCTCGAGAGATCGAATGGTATTCACTTCCTGTAGTAAAGAGGTGATTCTCAAAGTTTAGAGGGCATAGGAATCAGAGCTTATATAACATAGAGATGCCCAGCCCCATTTCCAGAGATTTTGAAATGGGAGATTTGAAAGAAGAACTATGAGTCTGCAGATTTAAAAAGAATTTAGGTATTTCTGACATAGATAATCTGCATTCCACACTTTGGAAAATATTAGCATTTGATGTAATCAGCACTTCTGAACTTTGCAAAAGTAGGAAGAGGTTAGACCTGCTTTCAAATTCCTAAAAGCTCTTTCTGGTTTCCTGGATGGATTAAACAACTATTGTAAGATTTAGAAATAAATAGAACATTACATAATTTAATGTATGATTTAAACTATTACACCTGAGTGGTTGGTGTGCACACCTTGCTGGTGATTATACAATGACAAGAATGTCTCTGATATAAACCGAATCCTTGTGCCCCCGCCACCGCCCCTAATTTCATATATTAAAACCTAATGCCCAATGTGATAAAATTTGGAAGTGGGACTTTGGGGAAGGTAATAGGTCAGAGGGTGGAGCCTTCCTGAATGGGATCCATACTCTCATGAAAAGTCTCATGCCTGAGAGCTCCCTCCCCCTTCTGCCAACACAGAACCTTGGCTGTCTACGAACCAGGAAGTGGGCTCTCACCGCACATTGAATTTGTTTTGGCCTTAATCTTGGGTTTCTAGCCTTAGACCCATGAGAAACAAGTGTTTGTTGTTTACAAGCCACCCAGTCTAGCGTATTTTGCTATAGCAGCTGGAACAGACGAAGGCAGATCTGACTCACCTTCTGAATGGGGCAGAAACCCACCGTGTCTGAGGTCAGAGCTGATTGGTACGACCAATGAAACACTGACAAATTCAGGATGCTTTCGGTTCCTCAAACAACTTGAACTATTTTTCAAACCCTTTGGATTCAGTAAAACTAAAAACTCATTTTGCCAAGCACTTTTACCCTTAATTTTTAAACCCATGAGTATTTTAAGAGAAATTTAATCCATATGTTTCTGATTCATTTACACTTAAATCATCAAAATGTTGTTTTGTAAGAGCTATTTGATGTCCAAGGTTTTCTGAGCTTTGTAATAACCCTCTTGTCTTAGAATGCTGTGTGGTGCCAGAGGTTTGAATCCTGGTTGAAATGCCAAAACCAGGAGGTTTCAGTGGGTTCCCCATTTACCACAGAAAGCTTCCACTTTCGATCAACACAAAACAAGACCAAACCCCAGAGGCTGGTTGATACTATTCTCACTTTATCATGACACTCTATTTCTCTTCCTTTTGTAGAAATGCACTGAAGGGTTTGAAGTCTCGTTGGGTGTTTATAAAGCTTCTCCAATAGAATGATTACACAAGATTTCTATAATCTTGGGGATTGCTCACTCAAAGCTGTTCAAGTACAATGCAAAGCCAAAAACACAGACTTTTGAAATTTAAAACATATATTCAGAAAGAAAAACATGCAGTTTACATTTCAAGAGGGACTCAATTCTTTTTAAAAGGTGTCATTATATCTTTCCATTTTTTACTTCTTAATCAACAGCAGAAATATATTTAGAAAAGGAAAATTGTTAACTGATAGCTCTCTGTAATTTTTACTTATAAAAATCATGATCATTAATTGCAAAGTATTAAATGTAAAAATTCAATAAAAACACATTTTCAAAATTATTTCCACTCGATTAGAATAACTTAGCAGGCTTTGAGGAAATAATACACTGCTTTAAAATTATTTAATAATCAGTTTTAAGGGCCTTGTAAAACACATTGCATTACGTGTTACATGAGCGATGAAGCACAAATACATCTTAAAATAATTAAGGATACAATTTTCTTCCAGTCATTTATTAATTGTTTTTTTAAGTACTTATAAAATACACCATAAAGTATTACCCCAGATTTTAAATTATTGGTTTACAGAACATCCTGCTTCTTGTTTTTGAGACACTTCACAAGGAAAAAATCAAGGTCACTTAACTTGCGGTTTGGAGTCCTACAGGTTTTTCAATTTTTCTTCTCTCTTTGGCTGAACTTTTTGATAAAAATGAGACACTGGAGATTGTGAAACCTGAATGGATTTCGTCCTTGAGTTTTGCATTTTAGTTACCCTTGTAACCTTGACTTTCAAAAAGCTTGATGGATACTGTTAGGGCTTCGACCAATTTTAAGTGTTTGGTTTTATGATTTTTCTTTAATTGCTTATGTAACCTGCAGCCTTTTCCTATTCATTAAAATGGTTTTGCAAATAACTTAAGGCCTGTTGCTTTGACAAATAAAAACCAGGCTTATTATTCTGTCTATAATTGAACAATAATTACAATGTTGATTATCTTTTGTTGGGCTTGCTTAATAACGCCCTAAGTAGTTTAGTGGGATTTATAGCTTCCAGGATTTGAACAAGAGGTCATAGAGGTCTTTACTTTTTGCCAGCTGACCTTTTGTTTGAGTTTAAATTAACTCAATTTGTGCTGCTTTTTATATCTGCTCTCAAAAGTCAGGCCTGCATAGTACATTATATAGAACTCTACAGGTGTCTTAATAAAGCTATTTTTATTTTTTGTTAAAAATTTATTTAAATATCTAGGTGATTTAAAGATAAGATTAACTGATGTTTATCACAGCAAACATAGGAATTAAAGGACAGAACACTTAGATCTGCCATATACTTCAACGAATATTTAACTGTTCTCTGCAAACTCTTAGAAATATTGATTATTGAAATGAGGGGTTTTTTTCCATGCACCTTCTGACACTCTTAAATAAGGCTATAACTATGTTTGTTCTTTTTTTAAACAAAAACAAGTTCATAATAATTAAATCTGGTAATTATAAGCAATGCTAAACATTTGGGGGGGGGGGAATTCTTTATCTTCCTCATGTATTCTGACCTGCCTAGCCTGTGGAACAGGAAGAGAGGACTTTCTTCGAATGAGCTCTAGGGTCCATCCACCACGGTGCCGAGTGTCCGCCATGCACCTGGTTTTAGAGAGAGAAAGGAAGACTGGTCCCTGTTGTCCGTGAGTTCAGACAACAATATTGTTTTGCCCTCTCAGCATTATATATTTCCTTAGACATTGATCTGAGTGTTTTCTGTCATATTATGTATCTTGGGCCTCCTGGGACAGGGTTTATAAATATTTACAATTTTTTGTAGAGGAGAAAGCAATGTTTGACCTTGTTATTTTCTTCCAAACTGTGACTCTTCCCTGATTGAACCACCTCCCAGTGAGGGCCAATACTTTTTTTGGATGCTTAGGTCTGACGTGTCTGTTCAAAAATCAGCTTTTACCCTAGTTACCGTCATCAACAATCACTTCCTGCTGAGATGTGCGTAACACTGTATTTACTGTAATGAATGTACAATACTCTGATCCCAATAGTATGATGTTTGCTTAGACAGTTTCAAATACAAATGTTTTTAGCAGACAGTGTGAGATGAAAAAGTATGGTTTAAAGGGTTCTGGACTTGGAATCAAATGTTTTAGCATCGGTTTTATGAATTGCGGATTCGGGTCAATTTCCACCTCTAAACCTGTGACCTTATCAGCAAAATGGGGACAATACTTATCTCATGAGTTTTTGTCTGTTTTTTAGTGAGAAATAAGTGAGACTCATATAGCTAATAGTTTAAGGTACAAAGTCTAGCATACAGAAAGCAATCATTAAATATTGATTGGATCAAGGCAGAAGGAAAGTACCATTCCTTTAAGCAACAAGTGTCATGCACTTAGCTGTTTCCTGGAAAATAAAAATGAGCAAGATAGCATTCCTGCTCTTGAAGAGCTCAGTTATATTTACTTGAGTCTAGGAACTAAGCAGTTTCTGTATTATTTGATCATCTGTCACAGGCTTCATCTACCACAGCTCCCTCCCTGCAGCTGGCTCAGATCAATGGAGAGGACTAGTGTTGTCAATCGGGATAAAGAATTAGCTGCTGACAATCCATTTGCATTTGTTCTCTGTCAGTCAAGGGATTAGGCTCCAGAACTCTTACACAGGCTGTTGAAAATAGTGTTCCAATTTTCTAGGAATAAAAAATATTATTTTCTTCTATGGAGAAACAGCACTAGTTTTACTAATTCTTTCCTGGATAGGTTGCACTTGGGCAAATCTCTTCCTGTGTCTGTATTTCTCATTTAAGAAAGAATAGGTTAGATCGATGGCTGCTAAAATCTCTTCTAATTCCAACAGTCTCTTTTTTATGACTCAGGCTACTGGCTTTTGAAAAAATGAATCCTTCCAAGATAGGTGAGTGGAGAAGACAGGGCATTTTACTTAAAAAGTTGAGAATAGCTTCAGTGTTGGTGTCAGTGCTTCAAATAATAAGCCTTAATTAGTATACATAGTTATCTGAGAACGGAAAGTTGCAACACATGCCTTTAAATTCTTTTCATGCTGCTTTTTGCTGAGCTGTGGGTGAGTACAGTGGTTTAGAGCACTTTCATCTTTTTGATTGCACATTTCATGTCCATGTTCATGCCTATTATGAGTGCTTCTAATATTAAACTGCATACCAGCCTATGTGATTTAGATAAAATATTTAACTTTTAGAACCTCAAAAATTATTTGCTCCTATAAAATAGAGCCAATGATATGCAACTAATAAGACTTATAAGCCCTTATCACAGTGCCTAACAAGAACCAATAAAGTTTCTATAATTAATTAAGAAATTAAATATCTGTCTATCTTGGCATACAGTTATTGACTTTAAACATATTCATTCACATATTTGATAAGCCTACCCTATACATACACACCTCATTAGAAAAGACTAAGAAAAAAAAAGGCTATATTCCTTTTGCTAAAAAAGCCTATAATCTATCTCAGGAAATGAGACAAAAGATTCAAGAAAAGCTGTAAAGCTGTTATAAGAGATTTAACAAATACTGTTTAATAGTTGCTATAAGAGAGATTCAGAAAACAGTACTTGTTAAATAGCAAATTAGTGGCAAGACAATATTTATAAATGGGTTCAGAGACAGGAGACATCACTATTAGAGAAGTCTGTGTGGAGCAGCTGACAATTAAACCAGGTTAATTCGAATTGCTCAAATTGGTGCAAAGTGAGAGAGAATTACTGCCTAAGCCTAAGGAAAAATTCTCCAGAAAATACACAATAACACCCTATAAGCATATGTGCATGCATGCATACATATGAACACATATACACAGAGAAGAAACTATTTTAGGATAAGCTATGTAAATCACTGAGCACAGTGCCCGACCTGTCATCAAACAGATAATAATTATTACTTCTTATTGCAGAAGCCATGAATTTGTAGCCCATCAGATAAATTAAGTCCACATACATATTTTCTTTAGCCACAGCTTTTTCTACCCATAACACATGAGCCAGCTTTTAAAAAGTGAAGGATTTCATAACTTAAAAAAAAAAAATCCGAGGCTCTGGTTTCTCTTGAAGAGTACTGAAGATTTGCTATAACTAAGCCTGCATTTCCTTAACACCAATCTACTGGGACTGAATAGTTGCAGCTGCTTCCTTTAAACTTGACCTCAATCATGAAGGTCTCCACCAACTCACTCAGTGCTCTCAGAAGCACTTATACCCAGTGCAGGCACCAGCTACCACCTTGTGGAATTTGGCATTTGCAACCCCTCAAACCCTGAAAGAAAGCTCCATTTGCCCCAGTCTCCTGAGGGAGGAGAGACCCATCATGGCGGACCCATCAAGAAAACACCTGGGAGGTGAGTGGTCAGGGAAGCTAATCCCTTTCAGAATAGACCCATGAGATGACTTACAGTTTTTCTCAGCACTTTAAGTTCTGAAGGGCTAAATATGTGGCTCAGTGAAAATATTAGCTGGTTCTAGCCTATGTTTTGAGGGGGGAGGTTGCATTTCTATTGCCATTTGGTCCCCTAATGAAAAGCAGTGAGGAATTGAGTGCAGAAGTCCTGGTGAGAAAGAGGGGACATTTAGAGGGAATATACTCAGGTACCTCTTCAAAATCTAACTGGAGTAATAAGCAGCTTAACAGGCTGTAGAGCAAGGACCAAGACAGCAGTTTCAATCCTCTCCTCTATAGAGTATACTTCAGGAGCACTGAAGGGATTCTATAGCCTAAGTAACACTGGCCAACCCTATTTTCCTTGATAACCTTGGTCAATGTATATACGTATTTGTCCCCGAAGTCGAGATTCACTTCAGAGTTGGCCACATAAAATAACACCCCCAAAATAATAAAATCACTTCTACAACTAAAAAGACTAGAAAATTCCATGAAGTTTTCAAAATAAAAAATAGCAATCTGGAACTGTCATATGTAAGATTCAACAGTGAGAGCAGAACCAGAAGGAAGCACGTCTAGCAGCAGAATGAACAGTTCAGATCTAGTACTGAGCTGTCATGCAGTTGTTCATGTAGGTATTTTGGGGAGAAGGAAAGAAAGTTAGATCCACCAAGTTAGTGAAGACAGAAGAGTAGAACTGGAACATGAGGCTGTCATAGCCTGCCATGATCAGTTTTTATGGAGGAAGCTGTATTTTTGGGTTTGCCACTTATGTGACACAATAAAACCTTAACTTAACCAGACAGGTAATGTTGTGACCCCTGTCTGGTTCAGCCAAGTCTTCATATATTTTCTCTCATTCAAAGATGATATTGTACCTTTAGCATTAAGAATTGTCAGAATATTGTAATAGGGGGATTTACTATTCTTAACCCTTTTCTGCCTCGGTTCTGCCTTTATAAAATGAATAGTCCCAATTCATGTGTTTGGTTATCACATGCTTAGTGGGGAGTCTAATTCATAGTCAAGGTGCAATATCACAATTACTGTTGTTCATACAGCACTCCATCAAAACATATTACTTCTAAAAATTTTAAAATGGAAATTATCTATCCACAAGGTAATTTGTGGTATTATACAATAATTTTTTTGTTTTTGTCTTTGTTCTCAGAGCAAATAGCATTATTTTTGTTTTACATGTAAGAAATCTGAAGCAGGAATGTTTAGGTAGCTTAACCAAGGAGTAGACAGGAGCACAGTAGAACATAAACCAAAGCCCAGGACTCCTCTCACAATTGCATGACATCTTGTCTTTCCCCATGGACTCATATAAGGGCCGAAAAGAAAGTATTCCCAAGAAACTGACACATAAAACTCCATGTGGTTATTTATATGACATTTTCATTCTAAGAAAGTGAACAGGGGGCACTTGGGTGGCTCAGTCAGTTAAACGTCTGCCTTCAGCTCAGGTTATGATCCCAGGGTCCTGGTATCGAGTCCTGGGTCAGGCTCCTTGCTGAGTGGGGAGCCTGCCTCCCTCCTCTCCCTCCGCCCTTCCCCCCACTCATGCTCATTCCCTCTCTCTTAAATGAATAAATAAAATCTTTAAAAAAAAAGGGAACAGAAAACAGAAAAATTACCTCTGAACTGAAATGATCATTGATAAAAGTGCGAAATTTTAATAAAGCATCATTTCCTTGCTTGTGTACAGAATGCTCTGAGGACCAATTTTAGGCAGGGAATGATTTAACTCTGTTTCACAAAGTCCTCTTTCCACTGTGATGACTGAGATATCAGTGTATGACTTCTACCTTTGTGACAACTCATGAGGTTCAACTTTGGTTTCTTTCTGGAAGGAATGAGAAAAATATTGGGGCCACTTTGGAATTTTTTGTGAATTGCAGGTGAATGAAAGTACTTACCCTTCTTCATGAAACATTCCCCCATTAAGATGCCACGTATTAATGTGTCATATTCCATTCCTCTTTCTCCAAACTGTCTGACGTGGTCAAATCTTTTCTAAATACAGGCAAGTCTAATAACATGGCTCCATTTAATAAATGCTAAAAATTTGGGGATCCATATCATATGTTACTATAAAAATGGCTTACACCAACAAATTCCTCCTTTTAGCTATATAACAAGCTCTTAAAAAGTCTTAGCACTGGGGCACCTGGGTGGCTTGGTGGGTTAAAGCCTCTGCCTTCAGCTCAGGTCACCATCTCAGGGTCCTGGGATTGAGCCCGGCATTGGGCTTCCTGTTCAGCAGGAAGCCTGCTTCCTTCTCTCTCTCTGCCTGCCTCTCTGCCTACTTGTAATCTCTCTCTCTCTCTGTCAAATAATAAAATCTTTAAAAAGAAAAGTCTTAGAGCTTAACATATTATCAAACACATTCTCAAATATTTCCATAAATATATTAAAGACCATTTCTTTAGTATAATGCTCTGTACATTAAGATGTATAGGTCACATGAATTTCTCCCCACCTCTTATTTCCAGACTATTTTTCATTTTCCTTAGAAATAGATACTTTGAGCCTTTATTGAATATAATAACAATATCAGTTAGTAACTGCCATTGTTTTACAGCTATTGGTTCTTAACTGTTTAAATTAGAATGAATTAGTTCAAAGTAGGTGTTTATTTTTTTAATAAATTAAATATTCATGATATCAATGACGTATTGCCAAAAGTAAATCCAAACTCCAGTTCTTATAAGTTATTGTGAGTTAATTTTCAGGGGTGACTTGAAAGAAATTTTATTTTATTTTTTTAGAAAATATGTTGAATTTTGATATTCTGGTTCTATAGTTTTAGATGACATATAACTTAAGTTCTACTTAATTTTTTTTCAGCTCTAGCTTAAATTACTTCATGACATTTCTATTATTTAGATCTTAAAAACAAATATATAAGAAGTAATTTCAGACATTAAAATAGTAAAATTTAATTTTTATATTTTGATTTGGTGTAGTTGCTGTACTTTAAAAAGTGTAGTGCTATACAGTTATATTTTCTTTGAAATACTTCTAAAATTAGGAAAATAGATATATTCTTTCTCAGTGCATGCACTTGCTTTTTATCCTGCCTCCTGGTCTTATTGGAATGTTTTTGTTATCTTCAATGATAGTCAACAGCTGTACTTTCTCACGGAAGTTATTAGCAGCTGTGAAATGCTACTGTCCTAAGTAGCAGCATTTGTTGGTGACTGTTGAGATGTGATTACTGTGATAATGAAATTACTTCACAGGCTTCAGACAATCTTCAGTCAACATTTACTGGAACCTACTGCCTGCAAAGCACTGAATTCATCACACTGACAAAGCTTAATCTAACTGAAGAGACAGAACCTAGTGCTAAGGTACTTTTACTGCAAACCAGTGGGGACAAATTTATGCCATATAAACTGACTATTTACATCTGAAGTGTTGCCAAATAGAAGGGTGAAATAATCCGGAGGAGGAAAATGAGATGAGACTCCCATTTGGACCAGAATAAGGGAATGGTGGTGAACCAAGGGCATCTGGGGATTAATTAGCTTAGGAAGGAGGTACAGAAAACATCAACAATGGGACTGAGGAATAATAACAAAGCACATATACTCTGATGCACTCTGGGCCCATATCTTCTTAGACGTCTACAAACCAAGAGAAGGATGTATCCCAATAAGGCATTCTTGGACAGGAAAATGTCTTAATGGAAGTGGAAATACCATAGCATCATCTCAGATTTGAAGTAGACTGAACCATAAAATAATAACATCTAAAAATAACTAAAGGTAAGGCTAACACCATTCTCACTAGTGAATGACTGACTGAAGGCTTTTCCTCTAAGATCAGGATCAAGACAAAGATGTCCGCTTTTGGGGCGCCTGGGTGGTGCAGTCGTTAAGCGTCTGCCTTTGGCTCCGGTCATGATCCCAGGGTCCTGGGATCAAGACCTGCATCAGGCTCCCTGCTCTGCAGGAAGTCTGCTTCTCGCTCTCTTACTCCTCCTGCTTGTGTGTCCCTCTCTCACTGTGTTTCTCTCTCTCAAATAAATAAATAAAATCTTAAAAAAGAAAAAAAAAAAGATGCCCGCTTTTGTCATTTCTATTCAACATAGTACTAGAAGTTCTAGCCATAGCAATTAGTCAAGAGGGTGCCTGGGTGACTCAGTCATTAAACATACGCCTTAGGCTCAGGTCATGATCCCAGGATCCTGGGATCTAGCCCTGCATCAGGCTCCCTGCTCGGTGGGAAGCCTGCTTCTCCCTCTCCCACTCCACATGCTTGTGTTCCCTCTCGCATTGTTTCTCTCTCTCTCAAATAAATAAATAAAATCTTAAAAAAGAAAGAAAGAAAGAAAAAGGAACAAAAGTTATCCAAATTGAAAAGAAAAAAGTAAAATGTTCTCTGTCCTTAGATGACATGTAGAAAACTCAAAATGCCACACACCAAAAAGCCAAACTACACAAAAACTATTAGAACTAAAAAATGAATTCAGCAGTTACAGCATGCAAAATCAATACACAAAAATCATCTGCATTTTAATATATTAACAATGAAAAATCTTCAGAGAAATATCTTCAAAATCATATATGATCCAAATTTATTATGCCAATTATTCTGCCAGATATTAGAATAACTTGCTCTGCTCTCAAAGAATTCACAGGTTAATAAGAGAGACATGTGCAGAAACAATTATAAAGTTACATGGAATATGCAGTAGCTATTACATGAGCATTGAATGGTACCTTAACCTGAGATGAGCAGGAAGATTTTACTGAGGAACTTATATCTGTGGTAAGTCTTCACCATAGAGACAGGATTAATCAGGGACAAGAGTAGAAAGTATGCAAGCTGGAAAACTCTCAGCTAAAATGATACAGGTGTAAGAAACAGCATATTGCAAATAATGTGGTGTTCCTGGGCCATAGTTGCATGTGTAGTTGTGCATCGTGGTTCAAGATAAAAATATTGTTCCTATGTCATGGCTGAAAGAGTATGAAAACTAAGTAAAGATACTGGGGTGGAAGAGCACATAAAAGATGAGCAACACTAACGGCAAAGATGAAGAAGAAAGAATACATTTGAGAAATATTTGGGTGGTAAAATCCTTGGAACTTGGTAATTGATTGCAAAGAGGACGGACAGGGGAGAATAATTCAAGGAGGCATCCTGACTGTCTCAATTTGGTGACTGAGTATGAATAGATAGCAGTGCAACTAACTAAGCAAGAGTTTGAAAAAGAACAAACCGGTTGGCAGAAAACAGTGAGTTGGAGGAAAACAGAGGAGAGCTAGCATGAAGCCATTTCTTCAGTATGAATATACTTGTTTGCCCCTCCAGTTGCCCATTAGACAACCAGAAGACATATCTGCTGAGGGTACATGAAAGACTTAAGCAAGAAAAGAGTTCCCTGGGCTCCCACTTGTCAAAATGCCTCTGAAGAAACTACATTCCCGCGTTTTTACCTTCCCTCCCCACATGACAAACAACGGTTCACTCGGAGACCCCTGGGAAAAATAAAGTCGATGATAAAGAAGATATAGTGAATACACTGAAAAATGCTGAGTAATGAAGATGAGGTGGTGAGCAATCTGTGGAAGAGAAAAATTGTCACGACAGTCCTGCAGAATCTTGCACAATATTTCATCAGGCAAATCCTGTGGTGACTGATATGTGTCTCAAGGAAGGCCTACAGACTGCACTATACCGTGCTCTCAACTCTTACAGCCTCCTGGTTATTAAGGCACTTACTCCCATCTTGACGCTTAACCACTTCCAGTAGGCAGAATATCGTCACTTCCATCCCCACCTCCTGATTCCACAGACATTAGGGTTTTCAAATGGCTACACCACTCGTGGACATGAGACATGAGACATCAGACATGAGACATGAGACATCAGACATGAGAGGCTTCTATTACCATAGGAATTGAAGGCCCTGGAGACAATATGAGTGAGCAGTTGGCACTTTTCTGGTTGGTGAAGTCTAAACCTCTCCCAATTTATGTGATGTTCCAGAAATACAAGGCACTTCACCTACTTTTGCATTTTCGTGAATTTAGGGAGCCAATTCTTTTATCAAAGATCATTGAAAGAGGGATAAGATAGACTGACCCTTCTTCCCTAAACTTTTCTTTTTATAAAGCCAACATTGTCACAAGACTGCTGTGGCCAACAGCAAATAGCAGGGAAGATACATATTCTTGAAGTAATTGTTAGCATTAGCAGTCATTCACTAAAACAACAAGAACAACACCTCTCTGAGGTCTAAAATCTGTTATGGTGATGGAACTTTAGTGACCAGCTGAGCGATAAATAATTTTTCCCTGCCTATGCCTTACCAGTTTCTCATTTAAAAAGATTGGTTCAAATTGCTTATCTCCCATCAGTACTGTTTGCTATCATAATAGAACTATTGCATCCATTGTTTATCAAATGCAACCCAGTTTGGATGCTACTTCAGCCCCAGGTTCCTTAATAGGTGCTAATTCTTTCAGGTCTCTGTAGCACTACTTAGCACATTTGCAAACCAGAAACCAAACGCTATGACACAGATCATGGCTTGAGATATAAAAGGAATATGGACCACCACCAGCTCAGCAATGTGAACATTTCTGATCAATATATAAAAGTTTTCATTTGCACTGTTAGGAACACCAAAAAAAAGGGGGCCTGGGTGGCTCAGTCGGTTTAAGCTCTGTCTTTGGCTCGAGTCATGATACCAGAGTCCTGGGATCCAGCCCTGCATGGGGCTCCTTGCTCAGCTGAGAGTCTGCTTCTCCCTCTCCCTCTGCTCCTCCACCTGCTTGTGTTCTCTCTCTCACTCACTCCCTCTCTCAAATGAATAAATTTTAAAAATCTTAAAAAAAAAAAGGATGTCAAAAAGTTTTCATATATCATTGCACAAAAACCAATATATAAAACATTCCTGGAAGTTTTCTTTAAAGAGTAGCTATCAACCCCTATCAATAATCTTTTTCATCATATTTATGCATTTTAACAGCAAACACAGAGGATCAGTTTAGCATGAGTTTCTTCGTTCTTCCTTTGTATTTTTCTGATTTATAGCCTGGACCCGAATCTGGTAAAAATGATGGGCTCTTTACCTCATGCCAGGTGTTTCCCTTCGAGAAAGGACTCAGAAAGATATCCGATGTTCCTGTGGCTCTGGATAAAGAACACCGAGGTTGGAGAAGGGTAAGATCTTTAGAGCTAGCCAATCAAGAGCCAAGGCAAGTAATGAGACAAGCTAAAGAAGGGCTCACAGTCACGAACTGTGGGTGGAGGCCGGTGGGAGACATACTTCTGAACACTACCCCAAGGAAATCACACACCACCTATTAGGAGACTAGTAACTACCAAAACAAAGTAGAGACCAGAAATATAACAGTAGCCTGCAACTAGTTACGAAAGAAGATTTCTGTCTCCTTTTTTCCCTTCCACACCTCCCTCAACAAAGAATCAATGTCTTAAACTTAGACAGAGAAGAAATACCTCTGAGCCAGGCCAAGGCCCCTCTCTTCTGAGACCTCTTGGCCACAATCTCCATCAGAAATGGGAAAGACCAAGCCTAATTTTGATTACTAGAAGTCACCATAGAGTGATGAAATCATTCATATTAAGATATACTAAATCTTAATTTACTATGGGTATTGGGGGATGGCAGTGTAGCAGAGTTGAAAGCAATGATAAGGAAAAGAATAGGTTTTGTTTTAAGACTTTATTTATTTATTTGACAGAGAGAAAGAGAGCACATGCACAAGCAGGGGGGAAGGGTAGAGGGAGAAGCAAACTCCCCACCATGCAGGGAGCCCAAAGCAGGACTTGATCCTAGGATCCTGAGCTAAAGGCAGACACTTAAACCGACTAAGCCACCCAGGCACCCTAAGTTTTTGGGTTTTTTGAGAGAGAGAGAATGTTGTGTCACAATGAAAAATATTGTAATAGATATTGGAGTCATACTGCCTGAGTTACAATCTCAGCCTGCAACTTACGAGCTATGTGATCACAAACACTTGAACATCTTGGTATCTTAGAATGGAAATAATACTAGTACCTACCTCATAAAGTTGGTATGAGAATGAAACAAGCTTCTATATCTAAAGTGGGAGGCACAAAGTATGTGCTGTGTAAGGATTAACTACTATATTATACCTCATTCGTCAGTGACATTTGATTAAATTTTAGCTTCAACTCTATACTTGAAAGTAAACTGAATTATTTAACTGTGTTTGTATTTATTCTTTATATATTACTATAATTTTTAAGAAAGGAAAAAACCCTACTAATCATAAGATCTTTCATGGATATTGGTTTTCCTTCCAATTGATCCCATAAGTTACATTCTTATTGTAATAATTTTTTTGACCTGCACTAACTGGAAAATGGATTAGAACCTTTCTTTTTTTTTTTTTTTAAATCACAGTTTCCACCATAGAAGCTGATAGTTACTCTGTAAAATACCAGGACAAAGAAATCATAGCTAAAACCTAAAAGTTCACGTCATTTTTTGTTATAATTTTAAGTACTCTTGCTATCTTGCTAAATCAGATATGGAATTTTAAGTCGTCCAACGTTTGCTGCTTTACTGCAATGTAACAACAAACATCTTGTTTTTAATGGGATGAAACTATTTTTATTAATATCCTAGATGTTTTATGAGAGAGCAATTACAAGTTCATTTCTCATATGTAATATTTAACACTTCTATTACCCTTTTCTTCTGATTTGTTATTTGTCCTTGAAATATATGGGGTATAAAGCAGAAATTTGCTCTCTCTCAAACTCCGAGAGAGAGCACAATTCAGGAAATACATTACTGCACATTCTCTTCCTCTGCTTTACAAACTGCATGTTTTAAACTCTGAACTAAGGAAAGCAGGTTATGGATGAAAGAAGGGACAGCCCAAATAACGTGCTTAACCATATGTCAGCTTGGGCACATCAAACAGCTGTGTGGTGTTGCGATACCAAGCCTATTCCATTCACTACACTATTACAGGAAAGGGGGAAGTTTCAGCAACCCTGAGTTTATTTGGTTACAGAAAGTCTAGTGAACTTCAGATCATGTTAAGGCCTGTTAACAGCAGGAAGAATCCAAATTTCTGCCACTCGAGGATGGGGAAGCCGAGTGACATTAATAAGATCCAGATCCCAGGCCAAACAACTGTGATCCTCCTTATCCACTCACTGTCCCACAGGGTGAGTGTGGTGAAGCTCTTCCTTTTGCAGCAGTTTCCCCTCCTCCTCCATCTCTGATTTGCAACAGGGGAAGGGGAAAGGGAAAATAAGAGTAGAAGCCACCAGAAACTACTGTTCTAATTGAACATCAGCAAGAATTTGTAAACCACCACTAAGCAGATAAAGCTAAGAGCTACTAACTGCAAACATAACCAAACAGTAACCTCTGTGACTGTTTAATGGAGGCCCTGATTAGAAACACAGAAGCCAGGAGCCTTTACTGGAAACCAGGGAGCAGTAACGTGTTCGGAGAGAAAGGCTAGTAATAAGGCTTGAGCACAAAAATCAGCATTCTGGAAAGAGAGGAGAGAGAGAGAGGCGATCATATATAGAAGGAGTATTAATCCAGCAATATGAAAACCAGTTGTAAAGTGTTGACACTGATTATTATTCTGAAGTTAATGAACTAACACACTGGAATAAAGACCAAACATTTAGAAACACTCTCCCCTACTTTAATTTCACATGATTGTACACAGGTATAGGTAGATTTCTGGGGTTTTTTCTTCTCATTGAAAATGTAGTTTAGTGTTTATTTTTTTAAAAGACCTTATTTATTTATTTGAGAGACACACAGAGAGAAAGAGAGAGAGAGGGAATGAGTGGGGTGAGGAGCAGAGGGAGAAGCAGACTTGATCCCAGGACTCTGAGATCATGAACTGAACTGAAGGCAGATGCTTAACTAACTGAGCCACCCAGGTGCCCCTAGTTTGGTGTTTGGAACTGCAGAAATCACTGAATAATCTTCCTTTGAGTATCAGATTGGATGTTGCACAGTCAGCTCATAGCATCCTATTGGGCATATTTTTTTGTTGTGAAATGCATTGCTCACCCATTCAAAGAGCAAGTTAAAGTGCCCCAGCAATGTCTTACGGGAAACTACAGATATCACTTTCCACTTCAGGGCTTAGAAATTTTGTCACTGACACAAAATGGCCAAAACAGTCTGGTTGAAGGGTCTCTTACATTACCTAGACATAATGGTTTAATTTTTTGGTTTTCAAAGGTTCATATGATTTGAAAAATAATGTAGAATCTCAATTTTCCTGGTGATCACGAAAATCAGTGCTGAAGACAGTAAGCGTTTCACTGAGCTTATAGTCTATACTATACTGTTCAATAAAGTAGCCACTAGCCACATGCTATTCACATTTAAATTCATCAAAATAAATAAAATGAAAAATTCAGCTCTTTAGTGGAACTAGCCATACTTCAAGTAGTCAGGAGCACCATGTTGGCTAGTGGCTAGTGTTTTGGGGCATGAAACCAGAGAGAACTTCCATCATTCCATTCTACTGGACAGTGCTATATAGCAAATCAAGAGTTCAGAGATTTGTAGAAAAGAATATTTGTAGAAAAGAACAAACAGAAAATAGAAAAATACATTTCTTCTTTTTTGTCATTTTCAATTATTTTTCTAAACAATAGGTATTCTTAAAGAGTATATTTATTTCTCACATTGAAATTGTATACCATGTCTTATCAATGTAGCTTCTCCATTTGGTATGCTTATGGTCCAAAGATGAAAATTTATTCAATTCATATAAAATGACGCATCCAATAAAGCTTTAAAATTGCATTTAAATTCAATAATACAACAAAAATTAAGACTTTCTGGCTAGACTGTAGAGTGTAAGGCTTTCATAGTAATCAGGTTAAATTAGAATAAACCTAAAGATGTCAGGTGCATAAAATAGAAGCAGCTGTTCATTAATCACATTGATATTATGGAAAAACATATACCAAATCACTGGTTTGCATATTTCAATGGTTTTTGTTTTTGTTTTCAATATCAGTGCTAAATCGGTAGCAAATATTTCAAAATACTAACTCTTACAATGTGTTTTGCATAGAAGAAGCCAAAGATAAACTAGTTGATTTAAGCTCTAAGAATTAAGAGTTTTTGGTATTACTGAAATAGTATCAGCAGTGATAAATCTACTGAATTCCCCATGGTCTCATGAGTGACTCAGTGAGTACAACTTTTATTTGTCAAAAGCTATTAGGTCTGATTTCCCTCTTAGGATAGCCTCACTAAAAGACAATCTGTACATAAAGTCATGTGTATGCATCTATACACACGTAGTCAGAGTCTTCACGAACACTGTTCAGAGAAAACACTCTTTCTTTGAACATGTATAGTAGCATTTCAAGCAAAGCTTAGTCTAAACGTATGAGGAGTTAATCTGATGCCTGTAATCTAGCACGTTTGTGCTATGGTCGTGGAAAGGGACAGATCACTTAGTGGTTTCAGATGTTAGACTTTAATGAACCAGGATGGGTTTCCTTAGCATGACACCAGTTTATCTAGTTTATTAGCTTTGTAGTTTAAAAATTTATTATTCTTTTGTGCCTGCAAGCATTTTCATGACTCTTCTTCCTTTTGAAAATGTTCCATTTGTTGTGCTATGTAGGAAATAGTCCATTAAATAAATGCTTAATTGCTAGAATTAGCTCCTTCCAATCATGTTTCAATTTCTTTTAAATGTATTTAAGGGAACTAAAAGATCCAACCAGGCAGGCCTACATCAATTCTCATTAGAAGTTCTCAGCAATTAATGAATAAGTACTCTATAGCACTCAGCTAATGAAAAAAGGGGATGAGGCATTTCAACTGCCTTTAAATATGAAACCAATGTTAGCATTTCTCATATCATAATACATAATCTCATATATTGTATAGCTTTTCTTTCAAATGGCTTTCCCAAAGTTATCCATCAATTGTACTTTGAGCAAAGAGTAAAATTTTAATAACATGAAACAAATATTTATTTTCTCTGAATCCAGACACATTGTCAGGCCACACAATTTATAGAGCAGTCTTGTAAGAAATTTCAGACTCACTACCATGCTCACAATCTAATCCGATGTTTTTTATTCCTGAATTGCCTTTTTCTTAATTTCCCATGTTTGGCATGTGTGAACATGAGAACTAACTCAAAGCAACCATCCTGCAAGGAGGCTATCAGGTAAACTCTGACCAAATGTGTCTACCTACTCTAGATTGACTAGTCTGACCAACTGGAACCTCTTTTTTCCCATTTCTGAAAGAGAGAGACATATCAGTTAGCTGGCAATAGTGAACAGGGTAAACAGAGATGGAAAGTGGCCACCGCTTGTGCAATAGCTAATAGAATTGCCTTTCGGTCGTTAGACCTGCTCCTAAAGCCTATCTTGTTTTTAAGCTGAGAAAGACACTACAGTTGTTTGTAATGCCTCATTGAGACATTAAGACATTTTCCCTGTTCTTCCCTTGCTATCCTTCCAACAAAACCTCCATTTTCTGAGGCAAATTGAACTTATTCTTACAGCTTGAAAAATATCAAACTGGTAGGTTACCATATAAGCCTACTGGGTATATTTTCATTGATTAAAATGGCTTTTTTGTAATTACGTGTGGTGATGGATGTTAAATAGGCTAGTTGTGATAACCATTTCACAATGTATACAAATGCTGAATCATTATGTTGTATACCCAAAACTACTATGTCAATTAAGCCTAGATTTTAAAAAAATTTAATTGCTTCAATTAATGATGACACTTGAGTAGAAGCAAGTACAATATAAAGTGCTAAGCTCTTGAAAGTGTGATAATTGTACAAATTGGTTTACAAATTATCCTTCCCTTTTGGATTCAGACATAACTTTGTAAAGACTAAATTGAAAGGTGGAAAGATTACAGCTGTCTCTAGATAAGACCAGTCCTCATTGTGATTAGGTCTATACATTAACACACATACTGAGCCCATTATGTATTTCATGAGATAAAAAGCAGCACCAAAATGAGCTCGCCAAGGGCGCCTGGATGGCTCAGTGGGTTAAAGCCTCTGCCTTCAGCTCAGGTCATGATCTCAGGGTCCTGGGATCGAGGCCCACATCGGGCTCTCTGCTCGGCGGGGAGCCTGCTTCCCCCTCTCTCTCTGCCTGCCTCTCTGCCTACTTGTGATCTCTCTCTCTCTCTGTGTCAAATAAATAAAATCTTTAAAAAAAAAAATGAGCTCGCCAAAACAGAAGTAAAATAAATGAGGAGAGAATTTCCATTTTTCACAATCTTGTTTCTAGAGGAAAAAAGATGATTGTATTTTTAGACCCCTCCTCAAACAACTCTGACAATTTTATCCAGTTATTCCTCTATTTTAAATTCAAAACAGGGAGGAAGTACTAATAGTCATTGCTGATTAGCTCAAAACATACAGATTCTGACAACACAGGAGGCATCGTCCATTCTTCTCAATCTTCTATGTACAAGTGCTGCTCTAAGCCCCTGCCTGTTCTTGGAGAGCACCAAGATCGCCTTGAACCCTCATTAGAATGTGTTTTTCTTCACCCCAATAAAAAGAGTTGAACTCTTCACTTAGGCACACCTTACAAAACAGTGACTTCAGATAAAATCATTCCTCACACTTTCATAATTAGTTTGAGGTCCCAGTGCAGAAAGGGGAGACAGTCCAGTGTTAAATATTGGAAGACTTCCGCAGTTTTATATGTAACATCAGTAAAGAAGGAACTCCTACATGAGGCCACTCTTATGGCTTTCATTATCACAGAGAGTTAATCAAAACCAGTTCAACCTCGGGCAAATATCACCCTAGGATGAAAGTACTAAGGAGGAATAAAACAACTTAATCACTTGGATACTAATTAACCTCAAGAAAGCCCAAAGCAATACAAAATCTGACATATTTATCTCTGAGACATTTTTCCCTAAATATCAATGAAAGCAGAGGTGATACCAAATGCCTTCTACATCATCAGCTCTACGCTGTGGTAGAGCAAAACCAAATCGGCAAGTCCCTGGGCTCACTATGTCCTTTGGTCACATGAGGAGTTTTAACTATATACCTGCATAATTTAATGCAGGGCATATTTGTTTTATCATGCGACAACATGCTGAAATGCTACAGTGCTATTGTTTAAAAAACGTTAAGAGCTAAAGCACTGAATACAGTATGCAATCCAGATGGCACATTCTCAAGGCATGGGACGAAAAAAGAACATTTTCTTAAGAGTTGTTTGGGTTTCTCAATCATGCAGCTTCCTAGCTTGCTTTTACCTTTCAGCACGAGCAAGGCATTAAACACAAAGAAAGCAATTAGTATAGCTGAGAAATAGGATTTGTTACAGGACTGCGCCGCTCTTTTTAAAAACATCTTTATTCCTGCTAAAATGGCCTGAGCTATTTAAGTTCTTATGTTGCACTGATCAATAATGAATAGAGCACATGACAATAGCCTTATTTACCTAACTTCCTACTGCATGCAAGCTAATACACACATATATTATTTACACATAACATATATCCCTCTGCTATCTAAACTTTGCAGGATAAGGAATAATCACTACACTAATTTGCAAAAGGTATTTACGTGTTATGTGTAACTGACAGAGCAACTGGTTAGAGTACGGACAAATAGCAAGGGAGCAAATGCAATTAATTTCCTTAATTAAAACATTTAGCCATCTAACGATGCCAAATCGCATTTTAATCAAATAAACCCAGACCTTATTATTAAAGATGAGTACTTCAATTGCAGGATTTTAAGTAACTCAATTGTATATGGAAAATGTGGCTTGAAAATATAAACACAAGACAATTTGTTTTAGTCTTTTTGGTTAGCCTACTTAGGAGGATGAAAGTCTTGCGTGCATTTGAGATTAGATATTAATTTGTGGCTCTTCCTCACAATATTCCATTAAGTGTTCTTGATTGTTCTTGCACAACAAACAACACTGCCTTCCTTCCAGTTTCTTTTTTTTGTTTTTTTGAAATTTTTATTTATGTTGATTCAAAATGCCTTTAGAAGTTGCCAGAATCTTTAGCAGCCATAAGATATTTGACATAATAACCACTTCAGGGACCCTGTGATCACACAGTCCACCTACTTGTTCTAAACTCCTAAGATGAAGCAGCAGGTTCAAGAAGCTTCCAGTATCACCAATAGACTCTCTTGAACCAGTGTTCATATTCATAAAATGTAAATTGGATAATAATTCTTAGTGGTCCAAAACAACATTGGGGGGAACCTACCAGTAATATGTCAGTCACATGAAAACTGCTGTGTTGTTTTGGTTTGGACCTCACCTGGGTTTTCACTTAGGCTCAGGAGACTTGAGTAAGAAGTCCTTATAGGCAACCATTATGGTTTTACTTGCTTGTTTGTTTTTCTTTTTTGATCACCAAGGCACACACAAACATTTGTCTCAAGCCTAAAGCCCTAAAAAAAAAAGCTATTCTTTAGCTGGTGAAATTCTAATCTCATTTTATTATGTTGTCAGTGAGCTACACAGAGATTCCCCTTAGCTTGTTAACATGATAGCAGGCAGATGAGAAGAAATAAAATGTACTGGCCTGTGAAAGCGAAATCAAGAAGCCAGATTGAAGGCATTCTCAAGTTACTCAGGTGAGGCCCTCAGTCCCTAGCTAGTGACCCAGCTAATGGTCAGAATGCTGTAGGTTCTGTTTGGACGACCCAAATGTTAAAACGTGGTATTCAAATGTCTGCATAAGTGGCTGAGAATTTGCCTTTTCTTTGTAAGCCTACTATACAATAAACAAAAGACTGGTATTTGATACTAACTAAACATAAGAAAAGGAACAGACAGTAACACTGGATGGATGTATTCAAGACACAAATCTGCATGTGAACTCTAGGGTCCTACATTTCTTTAGCACAGATTTTTAATTCTCCTTGATCGTAAACCTATTGTTAGTTATCAAAAAATATATTTATTTACATAAATATCTAAGAATATAAAGTACCTGGAAAGAGAGTAATGTTTTTGTATAGTGAAACCTCAATGAAATAAGAGAAAGTTGCAGGTTTTATTGCTGATTAAAGGATTTGAGAGAAAGGGTCCATGATAATACCCTTCTAAGAAATATTTTCGGTGTTGTTAAAACAGTAGCATTGTGTCTAAGAACACTGAATTCTACAAACTGATATTTTTTCTTCTCTCTCTCACTAAATAAACGCACGTTAATTTTTAAATTGAATTATGAAGCCAAAAATGTTTGTTCATTTGATCTTTTCCTCTTATTTCCTTTTACAGGTAACTTTATAATTTCCTTCATTTGAAAGATTTTAACTTTCAGGGAAAAGTTTACTCTGAAAGTTCATCATAATTAATATTTAATCATTAAATTTCAGAGTTAAATTTTATTTCATATGCCTATTTACCACTTTTAGAATAAGAAAGTCATCGGTGAAAAACAAAGTGTTGACTAGTAGTGCCATCTAGCATCACAAAGAAAAAGTTGTTCAACTACTTTATAAAACACTGGGAAACTTATCGAATCAGATAATACACTATGTCCTTGCTCCATTTTCCAGGGGAAGATAAGCAGACATGATCAATTGGTGGAAATGTACACCAAACCCATATAGAGATAATACACCATATAACACAAAGGGCAGTGTTTTTCAGAAGATACACTGAAGAGAGGTAATAGTGAGGTATAATTTCTGGTTTGCTAGCTGTCATGCCACCACTTTTTCCTCCAGTTTAAGAAAACATACTGGAATTCAAATGAATACAAATGTTAGTATACTGAAATATCAACCATGTCAACACAAATATGTGGTTATTTTTATTACTATTCCTTTCTTCTCTGGTTAGATTTATCTCAGGAACTGGATGAGACTCGGTCTGCAGGTACAAGGTCTTAGCTCCCATTTAGCATGACTAGGAAACGTAAATATATTCCTGGCCTAATGGAACTGAATAAGTGATTCTGCTAGAACGCATACAGGAGGATTTGTACACAGATGGATAAATTAATGATAATCTAACACATTTTTCTATATAATAGTCATATATATTAAATTAAAATGTGATCAATTAATTTTTGTGCCTCCAAACTTTAGATTCCTGTTTCACACAAGATATCATTAGCTGTCATGAATAATGTTCGTCCCTAGTTTTAATTTTCCCCCTAAAATACAAGTTTTGATGTCACAAAAATGAAATGCGTTTCAAATGTGTAATCCAAGTTTCAACTCTCCCAAACAAGTATTGCTGTTACTACGATGATTATTGTGATTATTCGTCCTCCCTTTTCCCAGAATCTGAGTTATACATAATTAGAAAGGAGCTTGGTGAAGTTATAGAAAGAAAGCATTCATATCACACCTTCCAAGTAAAAAACAAGACTGAAGCATCATGGACGGGGAAGGGCTCTGCCTCAGAGGACAGTACGAGGAGCTGGGCTTGCTTCATGTGCATATGTGGCTGCCTTTCCTCTCTCCCCCAGATGTTCAAGCATCTGCTATATCAATACACTTTATTAGTTCCAGTTTCTTACACATAGCGACAATTTTCATTTTCAGCAACCAAAATAAGGAAGTTTGGAGACAATGAGTAGTCTTTTTTCTGGACTCCAGATTTGGACTGACTGAAAATGACCAATACACATCTTAGAGCCCCAGGAATGGGACGAAGAGGCACCATCAGCAGCTTTCCTAGAGTATGAGAATCCAGCATCCCAACCCTGCCCCTCTTCTGGGATGATACTGATATCAATGGAAATATAGACAGAATTAGAAAACATTTTGCCTTCATAATTGGCAGTCATTTGAAATACAAGATTTTCTCCTGTGTCCTTATATGACAAGCATGAGGAGAAGCACTTGCATTTGGAAGTCAAGCCTTAAAAGCTGATGTATTTAGCTTCATGAAGTTCCACTTGCCCTGTAGTCTTTCTCTCCCTCTTCCCATACTCCTGCTGATAAGATATAAAAAGAAGGATAAGAAATTTATGTCCAGGTGAATGGTCCGCTTGGGTAAGATTTTAGAACGTTTATGTGTCTTTCATCTAACAGCAAGAAAGCTCAAGGATATAAGCCTGAAATTGAGAGCTACAGAATCAAATAGGACTTCCTTAGTTTCCTACTATCAAGAGTCAATATGGAATAAACACTGATAGTAACTCAACTTGTAAGACGAGATTGACTGAGTTCTTAATGATCCTGCATGACGTTTGGCAGTTCTGGATGCCTGCAGAAGTATCAGAAGAGGTTTCGGAAGGCAGCCATGAAACAGGAGTGCATAGCTTAGATGAGTGTCCAGTTCATCCAGTTCACTTAATTCTTAGGAACTTTAAAAGCAATTTGTGTAGGACTGAAGGGTAGCTGAATCTAAACTGGGTTGCCCACAACTCGTTCTTCTCCAAGCTTTAAAATCAAATCTCCATACGCCAAATTAGGGAAATTCTGTATTAAAATTTGCTCCAATGATGTGGATGGAACTAGAGGGCATTATGCTGAGCGAAATAAGTCAATCAGAGAAAGACAATTATCATATGATCTCTCTGATATGAAGAACTTGAGGGTCAGGGTAGGGGGTCGTGGGGGGTAGGGAGGGAAAATAATGACATAAGATGGGGTGGGGAAGGAGACAAACCATAAGAGACTCCTAATCTCACAAAACAAACTGAGGGTTACTGGGGGGTGGGAGGGTAGGGATAGGGTAGATGGGTTATGGACATTGGGGAGGGTTTGTGCTTTGGTGAATGCTGTGAAAGATGTAAGCCTGATGATTCACAGACCTGTACCCCTGAGGCAAATAATAATAATAATAATAATAATAATAATAATAATAAACATTAGCTGGAAAAAAAGTCAAACTCCAACTAATTTTTGATGGTAGGCTGAATTATTGGCCTCAGTATTTCCTTTCTTCCTTATCCACACACTTTGACTTGTGACACTGCATTTCACACACTAAAGCCACTGTATTTTGTACTCTATGACTTTGAGCTCAGTAGTGTGATTTGTTTTGGCCAATGGAATGTGGGCAGAAGTGACAATTCTCTTTTACATCTTGAGCTTATAATGTCATCACAACAAGAACATCCCTAAGCAAGGCCACCAAGCCAAAAAGCATGAAGACCACACAAAGGAGACCTGAACTCACCCATAGCTTGCAGTCAAACCTCACTAACCCCAAACTAGATCAGCTCAAATGTGGTGGACTCACAGATATGTGAGGGTGAAAAAAATGGCTGCCATTTCGCATCTCAGAGTTTTGGAGTGGTTTGTTAAGCAGCACCAATCAATATACCTTTCCTCATAGCTCCCAAGTTCTAATCTTTTAACCTCTTTTTTTGTGTCCTTCAATTCCTCTCCACTTTTCTCATGTTTAACTTTCAACATCAGAATCTTTATCTCTGAAACAAGTTAGGTCAAAGTGAATAGTTCTTTAAGGTTTTTTGTTAGTTTGCTTTAGAAATACACTAACCTTATAAAAACATTGCATAGATATATTAGAGAACTTTCAAAATCATGTGATCATCATCAGTATCATTATTGCCTGGATGTACAAAATTATATTCTTTTCTAGTTTGAGATACTTTTCATTTGATGCTCTCATCAGTGGATGCTACATGTCTATGGGAGATGTCACTAAATTAAAAAATTCATTAGAGCTTATCAGTTAGATCTTAGAATTATAAAATTTGAGTAATATTGCATAATAGTTTGATGACTATAAAAAGGTAGTTAAATATCAGATAAGGAACTCATGCAAATACTTAATTTTGAAGGAAAACTAAAGAACTTAAAGTAAGAAACCAATGCAATGTCTAAGAAAAACTGATGATTACTAATAATTTAGTTTTATTTGATATAAACCTTAAGTGATATAGCTTCACTATTCCATAAGTTTTCAAAAATTCATAATCCTTACAGTTTTCCAAACTTTGTTCATTCAATAAACCTTAATATAAACATACTATTTGTGCTGGATACTTTGTAAACATATTTTAAGTTTACTGATACTTTGGATTCATCTTTTTATATTCTTTATTATATCACTGAATTCTAAACATATTTCTTACAGGATATCATATGGAAAATTAAAAAGCAGAAATCTCACTGCCTTCGTTCCAGTCCACATGTACTCTTTTGTGAACTACTGTTGCAAATCTTCGGAACATTTTGTGGGCCTACAGTCATGATTTTTTAATAATGTTCCACATTACCAATAAAGGTGGTATTTATAAAAGGAAAATGTGATCCAGTCATTTTCAGCTTGTAATTTTTAAAGGACATCTCCATTGTCTATGGGATGAAATTAAAATCTTTGATTTTTTAATTTGAAAGAAAAGTATTATTTCATTCCACCTAACTTTCCATCTGCTTAACATTGTCTTCAATAAGGCATTCAAATGGAAGTTGAAAAAGTTTCAAAATGGAGCAATAAAGGTTTGAGGATAGTAGGTGGATATCTTCTTAAGTGATATTATCAATTAAATGATCTATACCTGGCTAGAGGGAAATTTCTAGTGATATTTAGTAAGATTTTATTGTCAACTCTTATTTAAAAAATTTCCTAAAAGATGTCGTTGCAAACTGCAGATGTTGCAAAACAGGAAAATCTTAGTGACCATAATAAATGATTAAAAGATAAATGTTGACTTGAAGGAAATTGAAACATTGGATATAATCTAAGAATAATGAATATAAAACTTTACTAATAGGTCCACAAACAAATTTACAAATATATAGAGAGCTAATAGTGCACAGGTGAACAAAATTCAATTGTTTTAGCTGACAGCTAATTTTAACATCTATCAAATACCTATTACATATCAGCCTGTCCCTGGCTAGATTTTGAGGTAAAAGGTATAATAAGTTATGACCCAGTGCTCAAGGAGTTTACAGTTTTATTAGAGTAAATAACTAGACAAAAATGCGATATAATATTTTAATAATCAAATATGCTCGTGGCTCACAGTAAGAGAAATATAATTTCAAAAAATTGAGCAGGTTATTTTATTGTGTCCCTCACATAGTACATACTACAGAAAAACTAAAGTCAATTCAAAGAAGTACAATCAAGATTATGAGGAGAAGTAAAATTATATCATATGGAGAATTGGGCATATCTAGTTTACAAACTGAAATTGGATGAAAAATAATAATGATAATATAATGAAATAAATTATTAACTCTGATCACTACCTATTCACTAGGCATGCCACTGCATCAAAATTATGTAATTCTATTTTACAGGCTTGTTCTATTTTCATTTCTATTTTATAGATGAAGAAATGAGGTTTAACACATCTGGTAATTTGCTCTAGGTCACAAAGTTGTGGGTTGAAGCTTGAAACTCAAGTCTGTCTAACTCCAGGATCTGAGTTACTAACCATGATACTGTTTGATATTGTCATGATAGGTTGTTCCCAAATATCTGAGGGAACAATGGGTTTAAAAAAGATTATAAGTGCCCTAAAACAGAGTATCATATATATCATGAAAATAAGGTAGAATTTTGTGGTATCAGAAAATACCATTGTATGATTTATATCTTCTACTTACTAGCTACATGACTTTGAACAGTCTCTGAATCTGTCTCCTATCCAGAAAACAGATATAATAATAACTAAATGTGGGTCAAACTATATCAAAAGAAAATGTATGAAACTATTTTGAAATATGGAAGGTACTCTTAAAATGTTTATTATTTTGATTATTATTATTATATGGCCCCATTAGGGCCAAGCAAGAATGAATTGTTAGAAACCATAAGTAATAATTTACAGACACACATTTTAAAGTTAGAAGTCTCCAATGCAAATGTGACTTCCTGAACTTGTATCTGTGGAGGTACTTAAATGGAGCATAGATGACCACTGGATTGGACTATCAGAGAAGAAATGTAGGCATGAGATGGGTATCTCCAAGTTTTGAAACAGTTTATTTTTCCATAATAATACTTTTTTGAAAACACAATTTCAATCTATTCGTATAACACAGGTTTTCTATTCTGTGAATAAATTTTTTTTTTTTTTGGAGGGAGCCATTTTAATAATCTTTACCTTTTGGAGAATCAATGAAGTCACAGACAAATCATTTCAGGAAAAAATCTCTAAGGAAGATTTGTGGCTCTCTTTTTCCATTACTGGATACTCTTACAGATAGAGTCTTAACATCATAAATACAGAATAAAATAATGTATATTTTACTTGCAACTTTCACTACATTTTTTCAAAATATTGAGCTCTGTAATAGTTAAAGATGGCGTCAAATTACATTCTCTGATTAATTCTATTTTCATGAAATATTTGCTAGTTAACAGTGCTAGACAGTTTAGCACCTAGTTCAACCTTTAAGCTGCACACTTTATCCCAAAGAGTAAGAAATCGTCCATTTAGGGAATAGTAGTATAAAAACTTCTGCTTTATCTTTCTTATTTCCCATATTTTTGGTCCATTGTAGAGAAACATTAGTCCATTAATGATAGATACAGATGGCGTCCATCTGGTATCCATCTTTAACTCTAGAAATGGAGGCATAGGATACTCTGAAACATTAGACTTTCAAAATCAGATGTGATCTAACAGCTCAAGGAAAAAGTTATTTGATCCATTCTGATTTTTTTCCATATCCTCATCTAATATTACAAACAAGATTGAGGATAATTTTTTTTCCTGAAAATAAGAGTTGTATTTTTAAGTCCACAATGTTGTCCTATCTAAGGCAGCTAACAAATATCAAAATCATTGGTACCAACCAATTTTCCATTTACGGCTTATCTCAAAAATCTCTTGGTAATCCCAAACATGTGAAACACCTTCCAAAATTTTGTTTTTAATATATTAGTTCTTTGCATAAGGAAAATTCAAGTATCTCAGACATGAATGCAAATAATAGAAAAAAGGACAACTACTGCTTCACAAAATCTTATCCTGTATTGGGTCCCACAGGAGAAAAATGATCATGTTTCTCATCAGAGTCACCAAAATTCAGAATTAACATTTACATTCTATCTGGTTTATTTTTCAAGACAGAAGATACCATGACAATGCCCTTTAGGGATACGGTGAGGATATAAGAAGGTTTCAAAAGCATTCTAGGTGTTCCCAGAGGAAGTGTTAACATAAATACAAGGATATGCCATGCTTGGGGCCTACATATTTCAGAAAGAAAGTAAAAAACAGGTATAATTACTTATACAACATATAAGAAGCAGAATATCAACAGCAGCAATAACTTAGTAATTGTGATGATGTTTTAAATAAATGGCTAAAGGAAAAAAATAAATGCTCTATTCTCTGATGGTGTCAATTTTTTAACTTCTCAGACTTTTATATATATTTCCTCATGACTTCTTTTAACAATTTTGCTAATTTAGAGGTTCTACTATAGAGTGTGTGTGTGTGTGTGTGTGTGTGTGTGTGTACGTTAGTGCTTCAAGTTCAAAAAAGCTAAAAGTTATTCTTCTCACCTAATATTCTCATATGTCAAAAATATATAAAGAATTAATGTCTCTAGTCCTATATCTGGTTTTTGTCATTATGTATGATGATTACATAAGTTATTTCTTATAGTCTCACCACCTCCAGAAAACCTAAGAGATGATGATAAGAAAATAAAGTATTAAAAAAAAGTAAAGCTTTATTCTTGAGGGCTTTTAAAATTAACTACACCAATTCCTTTACCTACACCAGATATCACTTCTCTTAAAATTTCTACTGGAAGTGGCTTCTATTTTTCTTCATGTGTTACTTCTACAGGTTATTTTCTGTTTATAAAAAATTTAATCTACCAGAAGACAGAAGTATAGATGCATTAATAGAAATATAAAATCATAAATTTTGAAATGCTCTATAATGGAAGAGACCATAGAAACCATCTAGACTTTTCCCATCAAAAGTCAAGCTAGGGACGCCAGGCTGGTTCAGATCCTTGACAGTCTGCCTTCAACTCAGGTCAAGATCTCCAGGTTCTGGGATAGAGCCCCACATCAGGCTCCTGGCTCAGCAGGGAGTCTGCTTCTCCCTCTCCCTCTGCCTCTCCTCTTGCTCATGCTCTCTCTCTTTAAAATGAATGAATGAATGAATGAATGAATAAAACTAAAAAAGTCAAGCTAAATATCTAAAATTTTGATTGTGGATACTAGAAGTGTAGGAGAGAACAGGAAAAACAAATAAGCTAAATCCAAACCCTTTGCTCATGAATAAAAACAAAGCAGAAACCCAGGTTTTGATGACTTTTGGGAGACATTCCTTAGGTTCAATACATACCCTTTTATAGATGAAAGAATTAAAATCCAAAAAGATTATGTGCTTACTCAAAGCCATACTGAAGACATATAGTACATTCTTAACTCATGAACTTTGCATAACTGTGGAAAGAATGAAATAGTACAATATTCTGATGGAAGACTTCAAAAATATGCACATAAACATTTCTCTGTTAGCTTGTACTTCCTCTATGGCAATTGTCCTTAGGATAATAACTGCCATACAGCAAGTAGTAAATATTTATTGAAAAAACAAAGAAAATAAAAAAAAAAAGAAAAGGCCCACTACATTGGGCCTTGTAGTGAACAATTCTAATGAATACTGAAAATTTCCTGCATATTTTCTTAATATTGATGAACCTGGATTACCAGGAAAAGATCCACTTTCAATATCTTTTTTTTTAATCGAGGAAACTTTACAGTATATCTAAGAAATATTTTGATTTGAAAATGCTTAAAAACTAAAGATTTTTCACTTAAATGTGTAAAAAAAATTATTATCTTGAAAGCCTATTATATTGTAGATCTTCTATAATGAAGCCAGAACAATGAAACATTATGATAAATGTGTCAAAGAATGTGACAAGTAATAATTTAAGGGATTATTTTAACAACTCTTTCAACTTTTAGATATAAATACTGCAAATTTCTATTGACAAAGGGCATTCTACATACCACACGGGGAGTTGGAAAACACTGTTTTGCTATTTTTATTTTGGTATTGCTTCTTGTTCTTTGGTTTGTTTGTTTACCGGGATAATAAATATTTTAATTCAATGACAGCAAATTTCTACCTACTCATAAATATGTAGGATATGCAATGATTTATTACTTTAAAAAAAGTAAATAGTCATTAGCAAGACCCTTAATCTCAAAAATTTTGAAATTGAAGAAAGATATGCTAAAGGGATGAAAATGTGATTCCTTTCTGAACTAGAGCTTTATGGGGAATTAAAAGGCTTAAGAAAAGGAAGAAAAGAAGAACAAGAAAGAAGGAAGAAAACAATAGAGGAACAAATATGTGACCTCAGATTTTAATAAATCATTATAACTACAAGGGACACCTAGATAATCATCATTTATGAAAAAAAGAACAAAGAACAGGAGGTAAAAAGGAGGTTGGTGGGAGAGTGGGGGACAACCTACATCCATAAATACAAAATAAGTTGAAAAAAAGAAAAGAAAACTTTGTGGAGTTGATTCCAGAATGTTTAAAGGTACAGGTCCTGGAGGAAGGTTGCCTAGTTTTATGTCCTGAATCTGCCTTTTTCTGGTTGAATGATCTGGTTGTTGGCAGGTGATGAGACCTCCCTATACTTAACTTGATTCTTCCCTAAAATGGGATAATAACAATACTCAACTATCAGGATAGATGTGAGGGTTAAATAAAATGATTAAAATATTTTAAAGCTTAAAAGTATTTAAACAGAGCTTAAAATAATGTCTGATAGATAATAAGCAGTAAATGTTATTATTCTTATGCAATTTTCAACCTCAAAGGAAGCAATACCACAATACCACCATTTTGAGACAAAAGGGAAGAAAGTTGTCACACAACTAACAAAGGCAGTGATTCTAGATCCTATGCTCCTAATCCTTCGCCAATTCAGCCTTCCAGAAACTGGAGATAACAGAGACATTAACCCAGAGCCTGATCTAGGCAAAAGGCACACCCTATTTAGGATACCTATTTGACAGATGTCATTGTAGCCAGGACAAGACAGTCCCTCCATATTTGTTACGATTTCTTTATCCCAGTTATTTATAGGATGACAATTGCATAACTGGAGCTCTACACATTTGTTAAAAGAGAAGCTGAAATCTCTAAGCGTGGAGAGCCTCAACTCTTGATAAGAGCCTTTATATGAAAACTAGATCACCATCTGCCAGGAAGGGCTTAGGAAAGGAGATAGGGCCAGATGTCCTAAAAGATTGCTGGCAGCTCCAAAACGTTCTGAAAATCCTTTCAACCTTGGTTACATATGACCTCTGACTGAAGAGAAAAAAAATTAACACTGAAAACCACATTGCAAAAGATTCCCCAGTTTTTAAAAGAACCAAGTCTTTTAAAAACATAAACACATTAATTGTAAGCAAATATACAACCGCTGACAAATTCATCTTATCTATCTTATCTAAAGCATTGCCAATCTCTGGTTGGCTGAGAGTTAACTAAGAGGTCCTAGGCTGTAAACATAAGAATAAAATAAACAAAAACTAATTGGAGAGCTTTATGAACACTTTCCAGACTTTTTACTAACCCAGGTGCCTTCTCCCTAAATTGAAGTTAGTAAGATTTTACCAAAGAATCAAATCATCTCATGGTGCATCTACTCAATAGACTTTTGTCTTACTTCAGAAAATCACTTGGTGATGTTTGGACTAATTCCACCTGCTAGCCCTGCCGCCCGCATCCCCCCACCCCAGGGCCAACGACTTCTTTTCAGAGCCGAAAAATGCCAATATTTAAGTTTATCAGCCTGCCAGGGCTAAATCCATGCTGAGGGAGTTTTACCATCTGTTGGCTCCCTCCCTTCCTCGGTCACTGTGTGCTTAAGGGAAAGAAAACACGTGTAAGAGTGTGTTTTCAAAAGCAAAAGAGAATGAACTTTCAAATTAAATGCCCTTCAGAAACAAATTTATCCACTTGAGTTTTGCCCACTGCCTGTGGCGTCTGAAAACCAAAACAGGATGTTTTTCTAAAAGGAGTAGCTGGCTTACCTTACTCTCTCATTATAAAGAGCAACCACCCACCTGGGTGTTACTGTTTTGCTCCAAGAGGGAAAGCAATTAAAATTCAATTTAGGTCACTCAAATCGCCAAGTTTAAAAGTCCCTCAGAGAAGACAATGTTTCTCAGGCATCCCTGACAACTGTTTTGTACAACTTTTAACATTTTTCCACGTCCTTCACAAGAGCCTCCACCCCCAAAACTGGCGGTATTCTTTTGTCATCATCTTCTTAAGAACGATACAGGGTTTGTGTTGTCTTTAATGTTAATTCCAAGCACTGTTTCTTCAGAACTCTCTAACGATAAGTATCTGCTAAACCTCTATGGCCTACTCTAAGGTGGGTGCTGTTATGGTCACTTGTAAGAAAAATATAAGAGGTAGTAAGGGCAGATGGTTTGCCCCAAAACAAAGAAAATCAGGGAACCACAGGCCAAACCTGATACAAGATGGAAAAAAAACAAACCCTGAGAAACTCTTCGAAGAAAAAGCCCTTAGCTTTAGAATTTGGTTATAAGGCAGGATTCAGAATACACTCTGAGGTAGAAAGATAGATTTTTCCCATCCTTTCTAATTTTATTTGTAATAATATCTTTTATTATTATAAAAATATTCCAGCTTTTGTAAATGCTTAGGAGAGGGCCTTCAGGCAACGGCATAAAGAGGCTGGCAAATTCTGTCTGCAAAAAAACTGCCAGAGTTTTAGGTAAGGTGAGCAGAAGTCTGAATCCTTGCCTGGGATGCTGCCGTCACCACGACCATCCCCTCATGTCCCCCACACCAGCCAATTCCCCCACCTCCCTGGCCCAGCCCAGTTTAGTCCGCAAAACGGGGAGTTTTACAAGGGTGAGTCTGTCCATGAACACGCAGAAAGATGCCTGAGGGACAGACACACGCTTGGGGTTGGGGGGACAGAAATGTGAATTCCACTGAAAATAAACAGGGAAAATATGCAGCTTTGCAGCCTAACATTGCAGTCTAGTTAGGATTCAATAGTGGACCCGCCAGAAATTTAATCAGGGATTCTGTAAGTGAGAGAGCCACAGAGTAAGTTTTGGCTGAGTAGAAAACTATGCACAAAGGCAGGGAAACCCTGAGGAGTCCTGCAGAAAATAAAAGCAAAAGCAGACACCCTAGCTGACTGAACACTGAACGTACTCTTCAACCACACACACCTCTATTAGCAGAGGGTAGAGGCCTTATGCGGTTGAGGTGTGAGCACAACCTCAAACCAAAACACTGGGCTATGCAAATGCAAGGTGACCTTCAGAAAGCCCAGCTAGAAACCAGAATAAAAAACTGAGTAGACACATCAACAGCCCTAATAGGGGATGTAGATTCTGTAGTTTAATAACTCCAAGCAAATTATTATACAATAACAAAAACTCAGAAACAGAGATCAGAATTTTTTTTTAAAGGTTTTATTTATTTATTTGACAGACAAAGAGATCACAAGTAGGCAGAGAGGCAGGCAGAGCGGGGTGGGGAAGCAGGCTCCTGGATGTGGGCCTGGGGCCTCCATTCCAGGACCCTGAGATCATGACCTGAGCCGAAGGCAGAGGCTTAACCCACTGAGCCACGCAGGCACCCCCAGAGATCAGGATTGATAGTTACTATAACATATTATTTAAAATGTTCACTTTTCGGGCGCCTGGGTGGCTCAGTGGGTTAAAGCCGCTGCCTTCGGCTCAGGTCATGATCCCAGGGTCCTGGGATCGAGGCCCACATCGGGCTCTTTGCTCAGCAGGGAGCCTGCTTCCTCCTCTCTCCTCTCTCTCTGCCTGCCTCTCTGCCTACTTGTAATCTCTCTCTGTGTCAAATGAATAAATAAAATCTTTAAAAAAAAAATGTTCACTTTTCAACAAAAATAATAAAAGGCATATAAAGTGCCAGGGAAGTGAGACTCAGAAATAAAAGTAGTCAGGGCACCTGGGTGATGCCGTGGGTTAAGTGTGGAACTTGATTGAACTTGATTTCAGCTCAGGTCACCATCTCAGGGTTATGGGATGAAGCCTGGTGTTAAGCTCTGAGCTCAGCGGGGAGTCCACCTCCCCTCTTTCCACCCCTCCTCCCACCCATGTGGTTTTCTTTCTTCCTCTTTCAAATAAATAAGTAAATCTTTAAAAATAAATAAATAAGCGTAGTCAATAGACACTGACTCTTAGTGAGTCCAGATATTACATGTAGCAAAGATTTCAATGCAGTTATAAATATGCTCAAATAACTAAAAGAAAGTATGTTCAAAGAGTGAAAGAAAAAAGTACTGACAAGGATTCAACAGATAGGATGTCTCAATAGATAGAGGCTACAAAAATGGAATTGCAGTATCCCTTATTAGTAAGACTTAAAATGCCATTGCTAGCTGATTTACCATGTTTTCTTGCTTAACTTGCTTTTGTAAACATAAAATCATATTTATAAATGAGCCCTTGAAACCTATTTTCAAATAATTGGTTTGTTTCAATCACAATTTTTTTTTTTGCCATGAAGACTTTCAGGAGCATAAAATCCTTGTGGTTGAGGTGGGAAGGCAAGATTCCAAACTTTCACTCAAAAATATAAGATATATTCCAAGGAAGCAATTAAAATAACAAAAACTCCTAATTTACAATATCACTAATGTTGTAATAGTACAAGTTTCAGCGGTAGAAATCCATTCTGAAATACAACTCAGGACACTGAGGATAGATCTGATACAGCTTCTAAAATGGAAGTAGGTACATACCCTTCACTTCATAAATGACACCGAGGTCCAAAAAGTGTAAATAACTTGTTCAAGTTTACATGAGAAATAGAAAAAATCAAAAGTAGAAATTAGATTTCCTGATTTCTAAATCAAGTGCTTCTAAGGTTACTCTTGAAACTCAGGGTTTAGAATCTTTGTGATGTGATAAACACATTTACATTGGAAGTTCAGGTTACCATTATGTTTAATATTATGATAAGTGTACAGACCTCAAGGTTTATTTTTTAAGTTAACCTTATTGATTCAGGACTATTCTATAACACCATATGTGTGTTATCATATTTGATAGTTTCATCAGGTACTTATCTCATTTACAAATGAGAAAACTAAGGCTCAGAGATGTTAAATAATTTATACAATGTAGAAATAATAAAAGAATAATATTAATCACAACTAATTATTTTGTGCATTTACTATGTGTCAGGTATTCTTCTAAGCACTTTATACATTTAACACATTTAATTTGACAACAAACCTGTGAGGTAGTTATTCTCAATTTCCAAATTTTACAGATGAGAAAATGAATGCACAGAAAGGTTGAATAATTTTCCCAAAGTTACACAGCTAGTAAGTAATGGCCCAGGAATTTGAACCCACACAGTATTTGAACGCAGTCGATATGGAGTCAGATTACATAGACACGCTCTTATCTACTACTCTCACGTTATAAAACCAGACTTTTAAATCACTACATTGAAAGGTCTACCATACCCCAGTATTTTTCCAGTAGTTATTGGCTCTCTCATGGCCCATAAAAATCAGCCAGTAGACTAAGTGGTTTGAGGTAAAATTAAGATGCTTTAATATTTGATGCTATGATAAAATATCTCTTTGCTCTGAATTCTTCTAGTATCAGTGTCTATTGTACTTTTTTGAAACATAATCATCACTGATTTATTTAGACAGACAAGACTGGAATTCCCAACCATCTGTAATAGGGCCCTGGCTCTGTGTTCAACCTATATTTGTTAGCTAAGTTACTGAAGCACCAATTTGCAGTAGTTATACAAAGATAGAAAAAAATATTTTCAGGGACAGTTTGATTATTTACAATATATATTAAGCACAAGAAAAACGAGCTCCTATTACAAGGAAAAAACCCTCTATTTTCTATGGATGTAACAGTAATATTGAAGTGTATTCAAACACAATTTTTAAAGTTAAAATATGAAAGAGGGCGCCTGGGTGGCTCAGTGGGTTAAAGCCTCTCCTTTCGGCTCTCCTGGGATCGAGGCCGCATCAGGCTCCCTGCTCAGCAGGGAGCCTGCTTCCCCCCCCCTCTCTCTGCCTGCCTCTCTGCCTCCTGTAATCTCTCTCCCTCTGTGAAATAAATAAATAAAATCTTTAAAAAAAATGAAAGAAAACATGAATCATGGCAATATGAAAATTTTGATTAATTATATTCTATGTTATGTTTATATAACATCCTTTCTTACCTCTAAAATTATTGTGGAGAATAAAAAAATTACTAATACCTAAAGGAAGAACAAGTTAATGGCAATAAATTTGATTTTGAAGTAACAGAATAGTTTTTAAACATACATAAGATATTGTTAGTAACTAATTTTGTGGATCTCAACTATTTATAACATGCATCAAATTGTCTTTTTTTTTTTTAAGGTTTTATTTATTTGACAGAGAGAGAGATCACAAGTAGGCAGAGAGGCAGGCAGAGAGAGAGGAGGAAGCAGGCTCCCTGCTGAGCAGAGAGCCTGATGTGGGGCTCGATCCCAGGACCCCGAGATCATGACCTGAGCCGAAGGCAGAGGCTTAACCCACTGAGACACTCAGGCACCCCTCAATTCTTCCTTCTTACCCAAAAGACTGCATCTGTATTATTTTTATCATTGTTTAAACTTTTCAGAGAACAGCAGTCATTGTCTACTATATTACTGTTTTAAGTGTTTCACACATACATCCTTGCTCATTTTCATAAGAATCCCGTGAGATATGTATTATCCTTCCCATTTAATAATTAGGAAACTGACAGTCCTTAAAGTTAACTGAACCAGAATCATTAAGCTGCAGGTCGCAGAAGTAGATCTTTAACCCAAATATCTTAACTCCAAGCCACACTCTTTGTTCTACACCATGAAGGCAGGGAACAGAAATTGCTTATTCACCTTATTAAACATTAACAACTACTATGTGCTCTGGCCTTTAAACACAATGAGAGATCCAATTACTCAATTTAATACTTATTGATAGCCTACTATACAAAGCTGTATACAATGTACAGAGCTTGGGGCTAAAAGAGAAATTACAAAATTTAAATCCGTATTCCCCTTCAAAGCAATCACAGACAAAATGGTAGTTACATATGCATGCATGAAAAGAAAATAATTGCCTGATATTAAGTAAGTGGAGAACGATGCCTTTACATGACTAATGTCAACCGAATCTAGTGGAAGAAGAGATCATTTGAGCTAGAAAGGAGAGGAAAATGTAACCCAGGTAGACAGATCCAGCTGGGCCTTAAAAGATGGTGGTCTGCAGGAAAGTAGAAAGCACAGAGAAGACATTGTAAGAAATGGAGTGGACAAAGCTACCAAGGCAACTACGAAGGCACATCAAGGGACTTGCACAGACTCATAAAAACATAAATAATGGTTACTACTATGGTGAGGAAATAAAAATATTACTGAGTTCTAAGTTATTAGGGCTACTACAGAGCAGTGTGGAAGGTTGCAGATGCAAAGTGTACCAACTACCTCAAGTACAAGTCCTACTACAGTACTACAAATACAAGCTAGCCAAAACGCAGCAGAACTATTTTCCATAAAGTGGAAGTTGCAGATAATAAAGAATAATTTCTAGGTGTCAGAAATGAAGAGAAACTTCACATCTGTAGCAAGTTGGTAACTGTACCATATTTGAGGCTTGTGGGTTGGGAGGGTCAGTAAAACCTTAAAGACATGGAGGACACCATCCTTGCGCAGGGCAGAGACCTGGATCAGGTCACTTGAATAACACTGAGAAGCAGAGAGCAGATAAACATTAACAAAGACCAGAAGTACTTTACCACCATCGTAGGAATTTAGCCCAGAGCTGAGAAATGCCCTCCCCACACAGCGTGCTATGAGTGGAGATAGAGTCGCCCAAGAGAAATCATGGCTCCAAATTGGAGTCATAAGCAGATTGTGGAGCCCAAATTTATACCATAAATGCAATACAAAACAACAGACTGAGAATATAATACAAAAACTCATCCTAAAGTACTAAAACCCTCCATGTCTGGGAAAGAGTTTCACATAATTGACAACAAGCAAGAAGGTAAATGAAATGGAATCCATAAAACAAGAAAAGGACATCATTCTAGTACAAGGTTGACTAAAAAAAAGAAAAGAAAAGAAAAAAGAAAAGGCACATCAAAGCCAGCAGGGTAATATAAACAGATCCACTCATTCATAGAGCAAATGATGTAATTTTCTTGAATCCCAGAAAATACTTCAACACTATCTCTTTACTCATTCTCAGTCCTCTCAGATTCCACAAATTTTATTGAAATACACTGGTGCTAATCCCATTTGGAATGTGCTTTAAGTGCTCCTTCACAAACTGTATTCTGGGTGATAGCCTTGGTTTTATCTTCTAGTTGACCATCTATTCTGATGTATTTAGGAAGGCCCCCCTCTTTTAGTTTATTTACTTATTTATTTTTAAGTAATCCCCACACAACTTGGGGCTAGAACTCATGGCCCCAAGATCAAGAGCCTGGAGCTCTTCTGACTGAGCCAGCCAGGTGTTCTTATGTAGTTAACCCTTTAACTGCACTATTTAATATATTTTTACAATTTGAGTACTGTATATTTTTATTTTTTTTCCAATTCAAAAATAGAACAAGAGAAAAACATTTTGAGGTAGACAGAGGCTAAAAAATATTTGCTGATAAAGATGTTTGCTGGAATAACTACCAAGGGATGTACTTCAACAGAAAGAATCTGAACCCAAAGGAAGGAGTAACAAGAAACAATAGTGAGCAAAGGAATTAAGAAAATAAAATTAAATGGAAGTTGGGAGAGGGCAAGGGACCATTTCACTAACAACGTGTCACCAGAGCAAGAAAACTGCTGGGCGGCATATAAGGTGGTGTAAATATCTGTGGTCAAATTAAAGAGAATAAGCATTGAACCACACACACAACTAAATTTTTAGGCTTTAAAAGCAAGGTGCAATGACAATAACAAAAAAGATGGTAGGTTTGGAGGGAAGCTAGAGCACTCTAATTCCCATACTTTTTAAAGGACGGAAATATTGATCACCATCAGGCTTTTTGGAAAAGTAATAAGGTTGTGTGAATTAAGATATTTGAAATATTTAGAGAAGGCATTAAAATGAACGAAATAGCATGTATAACACTGAAACCAGAAGAAGAAACAAGAAGATGATGAACACTCTATTAATTCAGAAATTTCAGAAAAAGGGGAAAAAGAGCCAATAAATAGATGAAAATAAAATGATTAAAGTAGGGGCATCTGGAGGTGGCTCAGTTGGTTAAACGTCTACCTTCGGCTCAGGTCATGATCTCAGGGTCCTGGGACTGGGCCCTAGTCATTGGACTCACTGCTCAGTGGGGACTCTGCTTCTCCCTCTCCCTCTGCTGATCTCATGCCACCCCCTGCACATTCTCTCTGTCTCGAATAAGTAAATAAAATATTTTTTAAAATGATCAAAGTAAGTCTAAATATATCAGCATTCATAATAAATGGGAAATGGGTCAGTGTGGTAAATTGTACTTCAACAAAAAAGAAAAGAAAAAAGAAAAAAATCGGTCAGTCTATGGGTAAGGAACGTTTTAGGAGGGTTGCCTTGGCGAAGTAGTTCTGATACTTCCAATTCCATGCGTGCATGTGTGCGCTGAGAGAGAGAGATATGGGAAACGCTAACCTTCATTCACCTATGCCTAGAGAAATTTGGCTTCTATGGGACACCAAGAGCATCTCCTCTACCATGGAGAAACTACTGCAGCAGAAAGTAAAGTAATGTTAGAGACCATTTTTTATGCTTAATCTTTGAAAAGATTAATAAAATAAATTTCTGGAAAGATGGAGTAAAGAAAAATGAGTAAGAGCCAATAAATATTACATAGGGAAAAAGAAATATAACTACAGTTAGATAAAACCGTAATTTAAAATATAAGGGAATCCCACAACCAGTTTCATGCCAATAATTTTGCATTCTTAGATGAACAAATATGGCAATGGTCAATTTACTTTTGAGATTAGTATAAATCTGATATTCAAAGCAAAATTAAATGTCAACTCTCCTTAGGTGTAAAAATTCTAAATAAAATATTATCAAATTTAATTCAGAAATGCTAATTAAAAAATCATGATGATATAGGTTTTCCAAATATGGCAAGGATGAAACTAAATTAGAAAATCCATTATTCTAGGATATTACATGAATGGATTAGGGTGGAAAAATCCTATGACCTTATAGATATTTGCTATACAGAATTCAATAAAATTACTCATTTGTGGTTAAGAAACAAAAATATCTTAATCAACTAGGAACAGAAACACTTAGAGTAAACATTGCATTTAATGGTGAAACTTTAGAAGCATTCCCAATAAAGTCAGGAAGGATTCTTTGAGGTACTAATTGGACCAAAAAAAAAAAAAAAGGTAAGAAAACTGGACTTAATGATGAAATAAAGGGGCATTTCCTTCTCTCAATAGATCTCTGAATGGGCAGCCCACACTCAATTCATATACAGACTTTCTATTGATGGCAATGGGATTAGTGTGAGGTTTAAGTACAAAACAAGCAATTGAGATCTACCCTTTGTTTAAATGACTTCCTATGAAAGATGTTGAAGAGGGACAGGAACTCTGTCATCCTGCTTGAAAGTCAAACCTTTATGTTTAAAACCTTATGAACTCTTTGGGTGATCAAACTTGTTACACTTACAACTCAGGCAGGGTAACTAAGTCCTAAACATGAAAGTTTTTCAATTTTAAAAGCTTTCTTATGGTCATTAAACATTTCAGACAAATACTCATTATGAACTAATTGGTAGCAAATGTTCATTTGAAAACTTAAGCTGGCTCTGAGTTACAGTGGTTGGGTTTTGAGACTTAAAAACCAAAATAATGAGAAAAATTGTGAGCATCTTTTCATGCTTAAAAATTTCAATCAGCAAAATCCCTTGTCTTTTACCTGCCAACTCTGAATACAAAGTGAGCCTTCTAATCCGAGATTTAAGGAAGCCTCTCTAAATTCGATATATCACAAAGATAATTTCTTCTGATGTGTCTCCTCCCTTTTCCCACTGTCATTTGCTAGATCTACTGAGACATGTTTGCAAAATTCTCCTTGAGTTTTGAAATCTTGAGGATTAGAAACAGGCATTCTCTATAAAGATGCCTACCCATTCTTAGGATTCTTTTGCTTTTTCCTGTTGTTCTATAGAAACAAAATTTTTGGAACATTATGGTATGGACTAATCCAAGTATCTCAGTAATTTTCTTCTTATCTAGTAATACTAGATAATTCAGGCATCGCGATTTTTTTTTGTTTCATTGATTCTATACTTATTGTTCTTGCATAACAAAGTTTCACTTTTTATCACATGGGAGGGGTAGAGAGCTACAAGGGCCAAACTGATCACACACAGATATTTTTTTACCCACACACAGTTTCCAGTTGCCACTTCCATGCTTTTCTCCTAGGTTTTTCTCTGCTACCCTATTATCACTTTCTTTAAATCCTGGATTAAAATACATTGTCATAAAGTTGTCTTTGATTAGCTTTACTTAAGCTGATCACTATTCTATATTCTCCCATTTAAAATCTAGTCTATGAATTCTGATTTTGAAATAATTGTCATATATATTGACTGACTACATTTTACTTCTGTTATACCTCAAACTTGATGTATGAATTATGCTTTTTCTCTTTTCCTCTTTTATTCTCTTAACCTTTTTTTCTTCTTTCCTTCCTTTGTGTCCCTCCTTCTTTTGCTTTCTCCATACTGTTTTATTTCTAGAACTATAGGATCTCTAGAAACATCTGCCCAATTACAAATCTAATTTTTATTTGGGGATACTATAAAATCGATTTGCTTACCTATGAAAGTTGGCCATAAATTATTTGGAGGCAATATAGGAAAAAGAAAGAGTTTCTAACTGGTCTGTTTACAGTTTAGTTTTTATTATGTATGTGTTTGTATCTAGGTGAACAATATCGCCTGCTGGTTAAACCACAGACTCTGATGCTATACCATGAGTGTTCAAACTCCAACACAACCACTTACTGGATGACTCCAGCTAAGTCACATGACCTCTCTTCCACTGTTTTTCTATCTGTAAAATGGGAAAAAATCACAGCATCTACCTCATAGGATTGCTGTGATGATTAAACTATTATATATAGAGTACCTAACATAAAAGCTATGTACATTTTAATTATCACAGCTTCAGAGTCCTTTGTCCACATATCCAAACTCAAATAAACCCTGAAAGAAAATGATCTTTCATGACTTATTTGCCAGCACTGAGCTTAACTATCATTAGATCATTTTCGGTCCTTCTTTATCCTTCTCAGTACAACTCTACTTACATTACTATGCAGAAATATTAAGGTATTGGGGGGCTGTTGGGTGGCTCAATCAGTTAAGCCTCCAACTCTTGGTTTCAGCTCAGGTCATGATCTCAGAATCATGAGTTACAGCCTCACATCAGGCTCTGCAATCAGCACAGAGCTGGCCTGAGATTCTCTTCTTCTCCCCTGCCCCTCCCCCTGCTCACGCTCACATGCACTCAAATAAATAAACAAATGAATCTTTACCAAAAATAAAAAGTATTTTTTTTAAAGATTTTATTTATTTATTTCACAGAGGGAGAGAGATCACAAGTAGGCTGAGAGGCAGGCAGAGAGAGAGGAGGAAGCAGGCTCCCCGCTGAGCAGAGAGCTGGATGCGGGCCTGGATCCCAGAACCCTGAGATCATGACCTGAGCCGAAGGCAGAGGCTTAACCCACTGAGCCACCCAGGCACCCCCCCCCCAAAAAAAGTATTAAGGTATTTGATTCAGACCATACAGGGGGAGGCAACATTGAATTCAGTATACCAAACATACTACCTTTCTAAACTCAAAGAAACTTACATTTGAAACTTATCTCCTTCCAAAAGAGTTATATAAATAATTATATATTATCAAATCTTCTATTTCTGCCCTGATATAATAGCCATTCAAATTATGAACTTATCCCTTGCATACTGTATTTGATACATGAGTATGAAGTAAATAATTATTTCTATTTCTGAATGTATGCCACTCCAGAGCACCCTTACCTTCTCATCTCTTACTTCTTCCTTCCCTTTCCTGTTCACTTTATTTTATGCTCCTCCTATTGTCCTATCAATTAGGACTTGCAGTCAGAGAGGACTAACAGAAAACTTGACTAAGGAGGCTTGGGAATGAGTTTTTATTTTTACACTGTGCTGAGCAGCTGTACTGGAACAGAGTCAGTGATTCCATACTGGCACTGTCTTCACAGCAGCCGTGCCCTGAGGGAAAGGGCAACCCCAGCAGACTTCTAATGACCTAACATTCATCTGAACTATGCTATAGGCTCCCTAATAGCTGCAAGGAAGGTCAGGACACTAGTTTTATTTTTAACACATTTTAAAGCAGAGACCACAAAGAATCAGTGGATTACAATGGATATTAAGTTAGCCACTCCGCAGTGTCTGTCACTCTGTCCATGCCCATAGACACAGATGGTGGTGAAACTGAGTTAGAAGATATTGGCATCATCAACACTTCAAAATGGAAGGGATTGTTTCAATTTCTTTGTGTTTTCCTAGCACAATATGACCATGCTAGTACCTCTGGGCTGCTTCATTGGATGAAGACTTGCATCTTTTACCCTCCTCCCCTAATCAAAGCTCCAAGCTCTTAACCTTGGGACATTTTGTTACACCTTCCACCATGCACCAAGCTACATACAGAACTCTCTTCTATCCTTAACACACAGATTTAAGCAATGTATATGAATATCCATGATTCTGTGAGAGTATCTGGAGATGTTTATACATAGGCATGAAGGATGAGTAAGCCTGTGGTTACTCGTATCCACTCTTTCACTAAGACTCGAACTGAAGAAAAACATATTCTTACCAAGGTAAAATGAAAACATAACATTCCTTATCTCCATAATCTCTTCTCCTCCCTTTTAAAAGCTTTTCTCTAGGAAACTTCCATTTCTAACCAGTTAATCCTCTGTTCCTTCCCTGATCCTTCCTTGGGTGCTGATGTCGCCTCAGCAACAAATAAAAAACTTAACAGGAGCAATCATCGAGTTTGGAAATGCGATGAATCCATGAACTATTTCCTCCAACATTCTTCCTTACACTAGAAACCCACAAATAGCTTATTAGCGTTTTACCAAATCCCACCATAGCTTCTCTACGCCAGTTATTTTACAGCTATTTCATCCATTTTTCCAACAAGCCTACTTTGAAGAGTAGGGGTTTTTTTGTTTGTTTGTTTGTTTTGACCACAAAAAGTCATAAATTTTATGCTGGAAAGTTACAGAACATTAAGAAACTATCAGCATATATAAACTATCTAATTTTCTTCTTAGGATTATTTCTCCATGGTACTTTTCTGTGTTGAATTTAACTGCTATTGTGTCGATCAATTATTTTTATTTTTCCAGGGATTTTTTTCCCCTTTCTCTTTGTTAGGCTAAATAGTTTGTCATCGATAAATTCTTTTCCCCTGTTAGGTTTGGTGTTTATTTTTCTAATCTGATCCTAGCTGTCCCCATAAGAACACCATTCCAACATCTTTCTATACTCATAATTAGCCATTCATTCTCACTTTTCTTTCTTTATTTCATAACAAGTACAAAATCTATAATTTGACCTCTATGTTTTGCCCCTGTAGCTACAAACCACCATTCAAATGTCTCTTTCTTCTAAGGAAATTAATTTAAAGCATGCTTTCAACATTACAATACATTCTATTCATGAATAGTCACTAGTCACCATTACTTATCCTTCTTAGAAAATTCTAACACCTCAAAGAATCATTAAAGCAAAAAGGACTCCTCTGAGGTCACTTAGGCCATACCCTTATTTCTGAAATTAAACTGTACCAGAGTGATTCAGTCTCATGCTTTTTAATATATAATACAGAAAGAAACTCATTTTCAGTTCCTATTTTTGTCTTCGAATTCCAAGACTCTGGAAGGATGTAGCAGTGAGGAGTTCAAGGTACTCCTACAGCTCTGGGTGTTAGGGTGCTGAAATAGGAACACTGGACTAAATAGGCCCAAGATTCCGACAATACCAAAAGCCTAGGTTTCCCAAAACTGAGTGCTATTAGTGATCACATCACTCCCCTTCTGTAAATATTATCAACAACAGTTGAAAACTAGTTCTTCTATTGAGTCAATTGACCAACCCAACTGGTTAATATAAACTAATTGTCTTACTCATTTCATTACAGTTTTACATTTTTCCATCAGTTTTACTTCCATTTTGTACCCTAAGAGGGCTAAGTTGGTTGGTTGGTTTTTTCTCCTCTGATATTACCAATTGTACTACCATTGTAGATATAATGAAGTTATACAGGAAGATTAAATTCTAAAGTCATCACATAAGGTAAAAATCTCAGAGATTTGGGCAAACCTATGGAAAAAATAGGTTTTTGCTGTTTCTTAAATCCATCTCCTCCTGGTTTTCTTCCAGTATTGAAAGGATGGCTACTTTTGTTTTTGTTTTGTTTTGTTTTAGCTGGATATCTGATAGGTTACCTGTGTTTTGAGGCCAAGGGGCCATGATATATAAAAATTATAAAAATAACTTATAATACTCGAATTTCATAGCAGGGCAAGATTCTCAATTTACAGAACCATATAAAACCAGAACAGAATGGGAGATCAGCAAAACCACTTATATCTCCTGCTGTTTGTAGCTGGACATTTGTACATATTTTTATTGAGAGGAATTTCAGGCAGAATTGCCCACACCATTTAAATAATAGTAATAGTTACTATTACTATTATTATTTTGGCTGAGGACATATAACTGAGTTCAAATAAGTAAATGCACATGTAGTGCATTTTCACCATACTTCACTGAAATTGCCCATGCTGAAGTCAACAGTGTATTATTTTCAATTACTGGAACTCACTGCTACAGTTGATAATACTGACCTTGGTTTCTAGGATACCATTCTTTTCTGATTCTTCTGCTACCTCTGGGTTAACATTTATACTGAGTCATTAAGGCTTTCTTTTCCTGAAACCAACTCTTGATTCTCCTTGTTTCCTTGATTCTCTTCACCTTTTTACTTCTCTTACTTGCTCAGTGTCAGTTACCACCTTGATTATCCTGATTCCTAGATGTATAATATTTAACCTAAGTTTTTGACTCATGTCTTATTGTTCACTAACATGTCCATAAGCCTCTTAAAACCAAGCTCATGATCTTTTCTCAAAACTTCTTCAACAACATATTTTTTCTATTAATAATTATAGAGTTTGATCAACTTCTAAATCCATAAAGTTCTAGCTTCCATTTATGGCATCAAACCCTACATAAAATTAGTCTCTACATTCTGTCAATGTCAATTCTTGAATATTTCTAAAATCTTTTCCCTCTCTATGGCTACTGACATAGTTCAAACCAACATGATTTCTTCCTTGGATTATGACAAGAGATTCCTCACTCATCTTCCTGGTACCAATTCTGTTCTCAGAAAGACAGCTGCCTGGTAAAAGATTACCAGGGTAACCTTTTAAAATGTTTAATATGATACAATTATTATGGGTTGAATTGTGTCTCCCCAGAAATCATATGTTGAACTTTCTAACCCTCTGTACCTCAGATTGTGAATTTATTTGGCAACAGGGTCACTATAGATGTGATTACTTAAGATGAGGTCATTCTGGAGTAGGGTGGGTCACTAATCCATTATGATTGGTGTTCTTATAGAAAGGAGAAATTTGGACAGAGACATGTATACAGAGAGAACACCATGTAAACATGAAGGTAGAGACCGAAGTTACACATCTATAGTCAAGAAATGCCAAAAATTCCTAGCAAACCACCAGAAACTAGGGAAAGGCCTGGAATAGATTTACCTCACAGTTCTCAGAAAGAATCAACACAGCTAACACTCTGATCTCAGATTTCTAGCCTCCAAAACTCTGAGACAATAAATTTCTGTTGTTTAGACCAGCCAGTTCATGGTACTTTATTAGGGCAGATCTGGCAAACTAATACAACAATCATATATTTCTATACTTTGGATCTTTAAATTGTCCAATGGTACCCAGTGTCTATGGTATCAAACATAAATGTCTTGCCATTATATTTACTACCTAATATGATTTTGACTGAATTTACTCCTTTACTTTTGCTTCTCGTTGCTTTCCTGCTTACTGTACTTCCTTTCATTATGCTATACCCTTGTGTATTTTTACATATGATGGCGTTTCTTCCTGATGCTTTTCCACCATCATTCACTGCACAATTATTCAATTCCCATTATGATACAACTTTGGTATCTCATTCTTTGTGAATTACTTCAAGGCAGAGTTAGACTTCCATCCTCACTGTTTCCTGGGAATTTTCTCCACTCTTCTTTTGTGGTGCTTACCAGGACAATTTTCAACCTTCACTGATTTTCTCTGCCCACCCACCCATTCCACATACATTGAATTCTTTAAAGAAAGAGATTTTGATGCATTCATCTGGCACAGTGGAAACTAAACAAACATTTTGAATAGATAAATGAGCCCAGACATTCTTCAACCCTCTCTCCACTCATTGAGAGACCCTTTCTCTTTCTTATCAGGGCAACTAAATGTTCTATACATCCATTTTTAGTTATTCCACTTTATACTTAAAAGGCTAAATTTTTGTCATTATTTTGTTCTAATCAGATGATATGTTTTCTTCAAAGTTGATATTTATTTACAAGTTAAGGAAAGAACATGTTATAAACATAGCTTTAAAGCCCTACTGGACAGGATTCACAAATTTCTTTTTTTTTTTTAATTTTACTTATTTATTGACAGAGACAGAGAGATTACAAGTAGGCAGAGAGGCAGGCAGAGAGAGAGGCGGAAGCAGGCTCCTCACTGAGCAGGGAGCCCAACGTGGGGCTCGATCCCAGGACCTTGGGATCATGACCTGAGCTGAAGGCAGAGGCTTTAACCCACTGAGCCACGCAGGTGCCCCATGTTTCTTAACGTTCCATACAGAAAATCATTAGGCAAGAGAATCAAGTAGAATGGTTTTACCTTATCAAATATCTTTCCAACTCAGACCTTTGGTTTAGAGCTTAATACCAAACTGTACCTTACAGCAGTGGGAAATACTTGGAGTTTAAAATAAAATTCAAAAACCACACAATTTTCTTGGCTAAAAGTCTACTGCTGTAGAAGAAATACTGTCAAATGGAAGGCAAAAGAGACACAAATTATCCAATATAGGATTCAATACTTGTTTAGCAAATATTTGCCTTAGCAAATGTAAGTGTGATAGTTAACAGACACAATTTTGGACATGGATAATAATATTCTTTCCTTAAAAAGAAATTTAATATAATCTCACTTGCCAATTTTTGTATTAAATATCTTAACTGACTATATTGGATTTTAATATTCCACTCAGTTTTCAGTCAGGCTCACAGAATTCTAAGTCAGAAATGAGAATACATTTATCCAGCTAATCTTCATTTTTAGACTAGGTTGTAAGGCTCAGGTAGGCACAATAAAATGCCCAAGTTCAGGTAGATATTTGGTAGATGGAGAAAGACTAGAACCCAGATCTTCTGACTTCTTGTTAAGTGTTCTTTCCATTCTACCAAATTGTCTCTATTGAAAGGAAAACCCAATAATCATAAAACTTAAAAATAAATACACTCTATCCTTTTGTTACACAAAGGATGTCTATATACCAAAACTCTTTCTTTTACATAAAAATGTAAGTCCCATATCATACATTTCACTAATTTAAAATTATATTATCCATAATAAACAGCAAACATGGAACTGGAAAATATGTTTTCATTGATTCATGTCTCTTTAAAAAGTTATTTAAGGGCGCCTGGGTGGCTCAGTAGGTTAAAGCCTCTGCTTTCGGCTCAGGTCATGATCTCAGCGTCCTGGGATCAAGGCCCGCATTGGGCTCTCTGCTCAGCAGGGAGCCTGCTTCCCCCTCTCTCTGTCTGCCTCTCTGCCTCCTTGTGATCTCTCTCCCTCTGTGAAATAAATAAATAAAAATCTTTAAAAAGTTATTTAAAGTAGTTTGAACTATAGTGTTTTCTTCTCTCATATAGTAGATACTGCAAAACCATTTCACTGCATGTCCTTGTATAAAACAGTCCCTGTGGGATATAAACATGTGAAGGCATCATTAAAATGTTATGTATGAAAGTTCAAAGAGCCACAGTACTGGGAGATCTAAAGACGCAATTTTCTGTTTCTCTATTGCTTATAATCTCAAATATGAATTCATTTACTCTCAGCCTGTTGTTGAGGGCAAGAACATTTGTATCACCTGCATCTGAAGATTACTTCACATATAAGAAATGGTCAATAAATATTTGTGTGGTTTAAAAGGTTAACACTGAGGACAACACATCAGATCCTTTTTAGATTCAGATAAGGAATATATTATAAACACACTATTAAATAAAAGCTGTTGGCAATTCCTATAGAGACCTCTCTGCCAGTAATTGTACATTTTTGGCTTTCTAGAGTAATAATGCATACCAGTTATTATTTTTGGGGTATCAGTTCCAAGAAAAATGTGCTACAATTGCCCACTACAGTTCATACTATCCTGCCAAATCATTCACCAAAGCTGAATTTGCCTTTTGTTATGTGATTAATATAATTCCCACAGACAATATCTTTTAACAAATAAATGTTCAAAATAGTATTGTAGTTGAAGTTAGGACTCGTAGATTCTGGTTCCAATTCTGTCACCAACAAACTACATAACTGTAACAAGTTTATTAAACAATCCATACCTGTGTGGTACAATCATTACAATTTTTTTAAACCTCTGCTGAGATGTCTATTTCACATTGATATTTTGCTGAGATCTTTTGGCTTCCTAGGTTTTTATGCAATACAAAGAGTCTTTGGCCACTAAGACTCATTTTTATATTACAAAATTTCAATCTAATCCAATCTAATTTATGTGTCAATTCTCATCTCCCATCCAAGTAAAAATCTGTACCTGCCTTTTAAGTTCAAGCCTGAACCACACTGGAGAGGAGAGGAGCAAGGTAAGATCTTTTACTCTTTTACTTTTTCTAGAATTTCCATTCTGTTTTTGACTCACTCCCCCGCTTCTAGATATCCGCCCCCCCCCCAAAACTGGTATTCTGGGGAAGGAAAAGAAGGCTGGATTTTTTTTTTAAAAAAAAAAGGTCTTTACTTTCTTGATGAGCAACCACAGGTGACTCCTATGGACAGGCACCCAAATTCACTCTTTTGTGGAATATACTTGTGGATTCTTTAGAGGCCTATACAGAAAAAATCCACACTAGTCACCCACTGATGCCCTATCTATCATATTTTGCTGTTTCTATCATATTTTGCTAGGCCGTGCAGTGACAACAAACAGTCCCATATCTTAGTGGCTTAAAATAACAAAAGCTGCTGTCTAAACTACATGCTCTCTGCTGGTTAACATCATTTCTCCCTCCCTCTTTACTCTGGGACTCAAAAGGAAGTAATGGCCCTTCTCTAGGGCCTGTTGCCGCTATTACAGAACACACGATGACTCTTCAACTTTTAAGTGAGAAGTATTACATGCCTTTTCTGTTCATGTTCCACGAGCAAAATGAGACACATACAGAAGCCTGGAAAGACTCCCACAGTTTGGAAAAGAAATATCTTTAATAAAACAACCGTCCCCTTAGCACCCCTTACACTCTGACCCCATTTATCTTTACTTCCAGGAAACACACTGCACACAGACTTCCAGGAAACTTCCAGGAAGCTTTCACTTCCAGGAAACACACTGCACACAAACACAAGAGCCTCCAACTCTTGACTGGGTTAGGTGCACACTGTCCTGCTGTGCTCTTGTCCTGTCATGGCTCCAGTGACTACCTTTCACTACATTGACTTACACGCTGATATCTGTTCACATCTACTTGGCTCCCGGAATCTGTTCACGTCACCTACTTGGCTCTGGAGTCATACGTTATTTCCATGCCAAGTAACGGGAATGCGTACTGGTTTTTCAGATGCCTTCTCTCCTCCTTATTAACAGGAGCTGCTTTACCCTGCTTCACAGAGTTCAAATTACCCAGGAATAAGCAGGAACCAAGATACATGTTCCTTCTGCCCTTGAACTCAAGTATTAATTTCTCCAAAGTGCTTTCTTATGTGATCTACTCCAGTACACCAGGAAGTAGGCCTAAAAGTTTCCGAGGCTCAGCAAACATCCAACTAGGGAATAAGATGCTAGTGTTTCCTTGCTGAGGAAACCCTCAGTTTACTATTAGGGATTCTCTTGAATCCTTTTCTATGGAAGAGGAGTCACCCTCTTTTCCTTAAAAAAGAGAAAAGGTAATATGTCACCACATTCCCCACTAAGCTAAAAACTCATGAAATACATAAATTCATTCTTCATTAAGCTCCAGCCTGAGAGTCATCTTAAGAATGAGAATGGAAGGATGCCACTGGCCACCTCTTCTTTAGTCCTAGAAGTAGTGTCTAGAATCTTCTCAAAACTTTGTAGGATATGGAGATTTCTAACGCCTATTATCTATACCGTTAGGAATTTAGTTGAAAACTAGAGACAAACACATCCCCTTTAATATCCTTTTTACATCACCATAGACAAGTAAATTAACCTATATAGGACTTAATTTTCTCATGTGGGAAGGAGCATTGTTAACTGTAGAACACTCAAGTAGTATCAAAAGCAATAGGAAAAGTGGGGAGACACTTTGAACAAAGGGTGGGACACTTTGATCCTAGCCTACTTGCATACTACTAAGGATAGAACTTTCTGTAAAGTAGAAAACACACTGAAACATTTTTTTTTGCCTTCGTTTTAGAATGGCATTTCTGACAAAATGAAACATGCCCCCAACTATACCAATCTGATGTGTGGATCCCTGTTAGGTCAATTTTTAAAGCACATCCAATTTTGTGAAAACCATAATGCTTACACTTCAGAATTTTCCAGCCTCAACTACTTCTTTCACGTCATAAGAAGTCTATCCCATTTAAAATAAAGAAAAGATTTTAAATTAAGTCACAAAAGATTCAGAGAACTCTAAATTCAGTCCAGTTCTTTGAAACCACAACTGATGAAAAAAAAAATGTTCTTTTGCCAACTTCAGTTAGTGTTACATTCTTAATTTCATTTAGATGTAGGTATTTTGTAATTTCCGTTTCCTTTCATAAAAAAATAAAAACCTGTCTGAGAGGGATGATGGACACAAATATTCAAAAATTAAATGTATCCTGTAGAAGTTAGTCTGTGCATCATGGTTACCCTTTATGAATAGTACTAGGTACATCTGATCTCATGCAGACACTCTGGGGCTATCAACAAACGTCAGGTTGTATGCACAGCACATAACTTTAAAAAGTTGATAGCTTACACATTATAAAGGCAATATGAAAGAAAAGAATCAACTTGCACTAGAAATGCATATAACAATGTTAAGTTTATTTAACACATTGGTAATCTTATTTCAGTTTTTTAGGGGATTATTTTCCTCTTTTGAAAAAAATACTATAGCAAACTCACCTCTCAGTAATTAAACCTTTGTTGATTTTTACATGTCCCTATGGCACCTTCCATACCATGTGAAATTCTCTTTAAAGTATTAGTCAATGTTCTAACTCATCCCTGATGGTCTCTAGATATACAGACTATTCCGCAAGACTCAGTAGTTGCTCTTAAGGAATTTTTAGGTAGAATCAGTGCTTGTTAGGAACAGACTCTTGGTGTCACTTTTGTTATCTGAAAGCTGGTCCCTTCCCTAAGGCTCTTTATTTTTTGAAAACTTGCTGTTTCAACCCCCCAAAATGGCAAGACTATTAAAAAACAAGTTGAGGGAAGCTGTTGAAGAAATTGAAAAGTAACTGCAAACAACAGTGGGTAACTGTGACTTTTAGTTGTTCCGTATCCATTAATTTTTTGTGCTCTTTTCCTTGTGTACATGGGGGTTCTATTTTTCTCCGATAAAACTTTTATTAAAAAAAATAAAGTATCAGTCCTCAATTGAGAATAGGTCAGTGGTTCATAAACATGGACCATACACTAGAAATTCACACTGAAGTTCTGGAAGGAATTTTAGGAATCAACTAGGAGCTCATGCAAAGGACCAGCAAAATAGGGAGAACAAAGAAAGAGGGAAGAATACATATTTTTTTAAATTAGCTACCTCCACTTGCTGGCTGCATTTAATATTTGATAGTCTAGAAGTTATAATACTAGGAGTAAGTACTGGTCAAATTCATACAGGAAGTTCAGAAGGTGAGAAGGCACTAAGACCATATAAAAGAGTCCTACATCCTACTCACCTGCTTATAGTTTCCCTAAGGATGGGGGAGGGTGTAATTGGTAAAAAGACTCTGCTAGCCTTCTTTCCAGAAGTAATAAAAAATTATGTTGGTAGCTGCAAGGTGATAAAATTAAAATTAAATGAATAAAATCAAAAGACCAAAATTAATGGGTTTTTATCTTTTGCTATATTGAAAGAGAAAACTACTTCCTGGATAACATAAAGAAGCAGCTGAAGCAAGAAATGGAAAGGGAAGAGGTTTTGAGAGGGCAAAGGATTAAAACAGGTCAAGTACAATGGAAGAATGTTACACAAAGGAAGAAGGAGCAGGAAATTTGATCCACTGGAGAAATCCTCTGGGAAGAGATGTATAATTTCTGGAAAGAAAGAAAGATTCTCCCTTTCTGTGAAAAGACAGAAGGTCTTCTAGAATTAGGAAACATGAAAAGCTTAGTCACTGGACAAAGAAGAGATACAAGAATGGAGTTAGCCCTTTGTACGATCGCATGGACAATCATAGTTGTTTCCTCTTCTTGAAATGAAAATCATCATCTCCATTCAAACTCTATTGGCGCTTACCAATTTATTGGCCCAGCACCACACCTGGAACAAAGATCAGTCAATAAAAGTAGTCTGAAGATGAATAAATAAATGAAGGTATCCTCTGGCATACCATCACTTATTTACAATGCTGAATAGGGGTAAATGACATAAACAGAAGAAATTTGGGAAACAGCTCCAGGAATGAGAGCTCAAAGCCAAAAAGGAAAAGATTTGTTGAAAGCATGGTCTTATCTAAGTTTCCATTTTAGAAGAATTGGGGATTTTGCAGACAGAAAAAAAGATTGGAAAAATCATGGTTAGCTAAATAGAGATACAAAACTGTATCTGGTCCAGCACCAGGGATTATTCTGCCAGACTGATGAACACCTGGCTACAGAGTACATTGTACAGAATCATGTGAAAGTCTGCCAGGTTTATACTAACTTTAAAGTCAAAGTCTAGGGGGAAAGGAAAACATCATCAGATAAAACCATAAAACTGGATATAATGAAGGACATTAGCCATTACAATAAGAACTTATGCCACTGGTACAGACAAAGGAGTCCAAGTTAAAAATGACTAAAAAGAGGGTCAAGAGGGCGCCTGGGTGGCTCAGTGGGTTAAAGCCGCTGCCTTCGGCTCAGGTCATGATCCCAGGGTCCTGGGATCGAGGCCCACATCGGGCTCTCTGCTCGGCAGAGAGCCTGCTTCCTCCTCTCTCCTCTCTCTGCCTGCCTCTCTGCCTACTTGTGATCTCTCTCTCTGTGTCAAATGAATAAAAAANTCAAGAATTCTACTATATATTCAAAGCACACAGCATTAACAACATTTAGAGTACAATTCAAGATAGAAAGTCAGTAAGGTTTATCATCTGAAAACATGATCATAACAATGAAAAGTACTCTGTTCTAGTAAAATCCTTAGAAGAAGATGATGTAGATGAACTTGGCGGGTCATGAAGATAAAAACTTGTGTGGACCTCTTCCAGTCTGCTTTTGATAGCATGAAAGGAAACATTTCAGTGGAGGACAAGGAGAGAGAGAACAAGGTAAAATGTTAGAATGTTCTACAGCCTTGTTCTTTCTCTTAGAAAAAGAGTAAGCTTAGATTCTGGAATTGTGCCTAGAGATGGCCCAGAGGTTGGGGTTTAGGTCTAGTCGCATCAGGAACAGTGTTTATCTGAGGAGTTAAAGGTCTTGTAATTGGAGGAAAAACCTAGATCTTAGTTGAAAGGATAACAGTATTGAATAGCAGATTTAAAGATCAAGATAAGGCAGAAAATCGGAGTGGTTAGAAGCTGGAAGGATTAAGGGTGAGCTGGTGTGTTATGGAAAAGTTTGTGACAAGCAATTCACAATTAAAGCAACAGACAGAGAGCAAGAGAGTGTTTGGATTACCCTCACAGGGGATGTTTAGTATATGAGACATGGGTGTGGACTGGAATATTAACAGGTGGTAGAGGCAGCAGCTTAAAAGAATCAGGGAATAAGGACCTGGAGAAGAAGACAAATATAATGGAGTGGGAAATTTTCAGCTTCCCTGTAATCTGTTAAAAATTTCATTCTGTCATGAGCAACGGTGTTTTGACATTATTTAAAGCACAGATTTTAGAACCAAATAGGTTTAATCTGAAACCTGGCTCTGCAGGGCTCTGTGATACTGGGTAAGAAATGAATTCTGCATTGGCTTCAAATTCCTCACCTGTAAAATGGGAATTAGAATGCTAGCTGCCATCTCTGTGATACTAGGAAGATTAAATCAGGATAAATTTAAAGAGTTGTATTGAGTACACAGTAATCCCTGTATGAATGCTAGCCTACTTTTATTACTAAAATTCAGCTAGAAGTAAGGTAGCTGACAATTTTTTTATTTGCCTTGAAAAATTTTATTTTTCTACCAAAGGATCCATCAACCTGATTCTTTTTTGTTTTTTGTTTTTTAGATTTTATTTATTTATTTGACACAGAGAGAGAGAGAGAGATTACAAGTAGGCAGACAGGCAGGCAGAGAGAGAGGAGGAAGCAGGCTCCCTGCTGAGCAGGGAGCCCGATGCGGGCCTCGATCCCAGGACCCTGAGATCATGACCTGAGCCGAAGGCAGAGGCTTTAACCCACTGAGCCACCCAGGCGCCCCATCAACCTGATTCTTAAAAAAGACTTGATTAGAGGGGTGGAAACAAGAAGACTTTGGAGAAAGGTATTTTGCCCTGTCATCTTCAAGCAGTGCTTCTCTAATTCAATGTACTTATAAGGCACCTGAATGAGTTTTTAATAAGCCCATCTGATTTAGTTGGCCTAGAATGGGGACCTGAGATTCTACATTCTAACAAGCTCCCAATGATGCTAATGCTGCTGGTCCATATACCTCACTAAGTAGAAAGGCTATAGAATGCCTGAAAATGCCTGAAAATTAGTGAAGGAAACATGGCAAGAAGTCAGACATGTAACATGGATTTCAGGAAGGCAAATTTCAGTGGCAGCAGAATTCTTTCCTAGATCAAGCCCTAAGAAAAATGGGTGAAATCCAAAACCAATGATATAAGATGTAGTTTTCAAAAAGAAACTCTGGTGGGGCACCTGGGTGGCTCAGCGGGTTAAAGCCTCTGCCTTTGGCTCAGGTCATGATCTCAGGGTCCTGGGATCGAGCCCCGCATGGAGCTCCCTGCTCAGCAGGGAGCCTGCTTCCTCCTGCCTCTCTGCCTGCCTCTCTGCCTACTTGTAATCTCTCTCTCTCAAATAAATAAATAAAATCTTAAAAAAAAAGAAACTCTGGTTCTATAATTTCAAATAATCCTGAAGAGGATTTCTATATAACCACAAGCATCAACTTAAAAAACAATTACATATACAGAAAAGGAAAGAAAGAAGTAGGAGAGAAGTCTAGACCTCTAAAAATCATATAAGTAAACAATGAATCCTAGAATTTATTGAGGTTTCGAAAGCCACCTGAAATTAATATTAAAGGTATTTTTACAGTGAGAAGAACACAATGAAATAGGCCATCTATACAAAATATTAACTTGTCAACAGATTATAAAAAGAACACCAAACTCCTCACTTTTTAGCTTGCTTCTAACCATGATCTATGATTCAGAAGTAGAGAATTAAAATAGGTACAAAGGACAAGAAGCTGGTTAGTGGTGGGACTACTGTATTATAGCACATAATTTCACTAAATGAGTTCAAATGTTTCTGTTTGAGTAGATTACATTTCACACTAATTAAAGATTGCTGAATAGAATCTTTGTGAAACCATGATGAACATAAAAGTTCTAGAAGATCCTAAGTGACCAAACATTGTCCTATTTCTTTTAATAGTGGTTTCCGTGAAGCATTGTTTAATAAACATGATGCTAATCCTTGGCTGGCTTTGAGACATATTTTTTACAAAGATAATTAATAAAAACAAAGTATTTTTTCTAAATTTTTCTTCTTTGTTCAATAGACTCCTATTCATCCTTAAAGAACCTATCCACATGTAACTTCCTTGGAGTAATTTCTCTTTCTCTTAGATAGAATTAGTTATACTCTCCATGTTCTCATTAATCTTAATAAAGTTCTTATTTTACTTAAAACTTAACTATACTTAAAATTATATTTGGGTTATTTATTTGTATGTCTATTTTCCAACTTGACAGAGAATGGCTTATTTTTATCCCCCAAGTCCTTATGTTCTGCACAGTACATGATACATAGCAGATGTTTACTAGAGGCTTCAAAATTGAAGTCCTCACACATAAAACATATACATCTAATTTTATGCTGTGCACATAGAAATTTCATGTCTAGAATAAGGGAGATGTAAGTCCCAGTCAACCAAGTGGTACACAAACTGGGTTTCAAATACCAGTTTCAGAAAATGCAGTTTATCCAGGTTATTAAAAGCATGGGCTCTCTGGCCCAAAAAACCTGAATTCCTGGCATTACCAGGTCTATCTGTCCTTGGGCAATCCGTTTTACCTCTCTGGCTCCCAGTTTTCATGTGGATTATAATAGTACTATGGAATAATGCTGCCAGAAGGATTAAATGACACAACAAGTATGTAGTTAGCTACTGTGCTAGCTAACAGTAGCTAGCACATGACAAGTGCTAGACATTAGCTATTGTTCTCACTGTTATTTGTTCTGGGTCCTGCACTTTCAGAACACCATCAATAAGGAACCCACTCCAGAGACATGTGACCAAGAACACAAGATTCAAAACCGTTTCATAAGGAAAGTTAAAATATCTCAAACTATTAGGCTGGAACTGAGATTTGAGAAGGGTAACAGGGACAAGAGACAGGATAGCAGCCTTCGAAAATGAAAGAATGAGTATCCTTGATCTAGGACACTCAAGAGAACAAAAATGGAATAAAACTGGAAACCACATAGGAGAAGACTTAGGTTCAAAAGAAAACTTTTCTCAGCCAGAGTACATAGAATGGAATGCCCGGAAGTATTTAAGGAGGATTTGGAGAAAATGCTGGGAGTGATGCAAAGTATGAGACTGAATCGCTGAAGAGTAGGGAGGGCTAGGCTGGCTGGTTCCTGTAGTACTTGAGCTCTATTCCTTTTATGAAGAACTGAGGCCCAGAAAAATTACAAAAATTTGACTATAGATAAAGAACTAATTAGTGGCAGATCCCGGGCTAGAACCTAGTTTGCCAAATTCCCACTGCAGGCTTTTCTTTGGAAGTCCTCTACAAAAAGAACCCCCCAGACAGGTAGCGATGTGCTCCCAAGTACGAGTAAGAGGCAAGAGTGCAGGTGAGGCAAGTACTTGAGAAAGAGCAAGGAGAGCAAACCATGTGGAATAAAGTCATTGAGGCTTACACAATGTCTGGGCTTCTCTTGTCACTTTTTGCATGTTATTCCTGTTATGAGTTATTTGTATATATACCTGATCACAAAGCAGTATAAAATGTAAAGTTTAATGAGTATAGACTTTATAAACTTGAGAATGCCTTTGCCAGTTTTCTCCATAAGTCCCAAATTTTCATCTGAAATACATGTATGACCAACTCAGTGGTCAGATAAATCAATTAATTCTTCTATGTATTTACCTACATAAGTGTGATATTTAGGCTTTTCAGATAAAACATTGCGAAAAACACAAGCTTCTGATAGATTCACTGGAGGACAATGAGAGGTCCTGGGGGTTGACAGCACCAACTGTGGGCTCAGACCTCTTCCACGTTCAGTTCCTGAACTTAGGAAAACTGCTTAACTTCTAGAATCTCAGCTTCCACCTCTAAAAATGGAAATAACAATAGTACCTATGTCACAAAACTCTGAAAATTAAAATGATTCATGCTGGAGTACTATTTAATTTTCAGGGCTTTTTTTTTTCAATTTTTTAAAGTTGAAAGATGTGAGAAATAATTGAAAGGTCTGAATAAGCAATTAGAAAATGTTGACTTAAGCTAGAAAGGAACAAATAGTTAATTTAATACTATCCGGATGAAGTTTGTTGGTGCTGGGTCCAGCGGAATACCATGGACAGATGTTTTTCTACGGAGGAGTTTCTCTATAGTATTACAAAAACTCAGGACTGAAAGGAAGCTCACAGGCCATTTAGGCCACCTCCCAACTAATGCTCAAATAACCTCCTTCCATAGGGGTCCACGACCCTCTGCTTAGATATCTCAAGAGATATCATCCCATTTTACCTATGTTCAACAGTCATAACAAAAACTAAGTGAGAAAGGCAAATTTCCTTCACATAAAACCCAATTGGCTTACACAAGAATTTATTCTATTTTTTTAGGCATTGACCATATGAAAAATAAAAGATTAATGGGTTGATTGATTAAATAGAACGTTAGCTATTTCAAGTCTACTAGGGATGAAATAATTAACAAACCTTAATTGGGCAATAAACTATAATTCCAATTAGGTTTTTTAATCAGCAGGTATTTTGTTCACCATGAGAAAGATAACATTTTAGAAATTATTTTTATCTCCTAACTTTTCACAGTGTTCAGTATTGTGAATCTTCTTTGTTTTTCCTGTCATAAGAATATATGCCTTATGACAGCAAAGTCTCTATTTGTCCAGGGAGATACTCCCCTGTAGCTAGAATAACACTGACATATAATTAGCCCTCAAATATTATTTGAAAACATGAATAAAAAGTGAATAAATTGGCAAGGGTGGTGGAAGTATAGCTCATAAACACCACTTTAAATTTACCAGATTTAAAAAATAAAAAGGAACTTTTTAGAATAATGAAAATAAATCCTTATTTATCTGAATTTCAACTTTATCTGGCAACTCTACATTTAGAAAAGAAAAAAGAAAAAAAACCAAGGGCAAAAGTATGTGAAATCATCAATATTTAACCTAGGAAAAGGAAGAAATAAATTTTCTTCCAAGACTCTATTGATAGATATAAGGAAACCACAATATACATGTTTAAAAAATAAAACAAAACTTAAAAAGAATCAAAAAAGATAAAGGCAAAGCTTCTTTAGAAGCGTAGTTTGGATTTTAAAAATCTTGCTAGACTCCAGGAGATGTTGTGACCTAACCTATCTGGTGTGTGTGTGGGTGTGTTTGGGGATAAACCCTAAAACAGCTTTTAAGAGTTTCCTACACTTTGTCCTTCCCTACCTGAAGGTCATTACAAGAGAGTTGTTGCTAGGTTGCAAGCATGGGCTTCCTCTTTAGGTTTCAAAGTGGTCTTGATAGAATTATTACACTTAAAGTAAAATAAATATCAATTCACAATGTCAAAACATCAAACAGCATTCTTTTACTCACTGACACTAAGGTAACTGACAATTTTCTAAATATTAAGCCAACCCCTCATCTCCTAGGCTGATGACTCTTACTGAATCTTCCAGGCTCAATTTAGTAATTAAGAAAGTGAGAAAATATTTCTTGTTAAATTACAAGTCTCCCTAATAATATCAATTCCAAGAATATTAGGACCCATATCTGAATTGTCTACCTTTTGTATACCCGGAGATTAGCATGGATCCTGGTATAAATAGGTGTTCAATTGTTTATTGAATGAATCAAATTTTAGGGCAAAATAAAACATAAATTGGAGTGTCACCATCTTTTCTATATTAGCTGAATTCTCATATGTTTTTCTGTTCCCTCACACCTTAATATTGATAATGATAAAATGACAACTCTGATGCCTCAGTTTCTTTATCTGTGAAATGAAAATAATAATGTACCTATCCCCATGGTGTTGTTATAAAGATTAAATGTGTTTATGTATGAAAAGTATTTGGGAAAGTGCTTAGCACATAATAAATGTTATCTATCATCACCATCATCATTATCACTACCTGCAGCAGCCTTATGTAAAGTTGGGCCTTTTTCTAATAAGAATGGAGTTTATTGTCCTTACAGTTACTCCTCTTGTTAGAAGTCTGGTCTCTGGCTGGATGGACTCCTCTGTGGCATTTTAGAAGAAATATCACCCCTTCTGGAAGAACCTGGCCCAAAATGTTTCCTCGAAAAGCAATGTCTCGGGCGCCTGGGTGGCTCAGAGGGTTAAAGCCTCTGCCTTCGGCTCAGGTCATGATCTCAGGGTCCTGGGATTGAGGCCCGCATCGGGCTCTCTGCTTGGCAGAGAGCCTGCTTCCTCCTCTCTTTCTGCCTACTCGTGATCCCTCTCTCTCTGTCAAATAAATAAATAAAGTCTTAAAAAAAAAAAGATACTTTAAAAAAAGAAAAGAAAAGAAAAGAAAAGCAATGTCTCCCCTCTATGTTTGACTGTTCATCCTTCCTTACCAACCTGCTTCTTTAGAGTCCTCTCCTGAATGTTGATTACTATAGTTTAACTGTGCTGCCTGCTTTCCCCCATTTTCCCTTTCATCCTAAAAGCCTATTAAAAGGTCATTGTCTCTGGGCACCTGGGTGGCTCAGTGGGTTAAAGCCTGTGCCTTTGGCTCAGGTCATGATCTCAGGATCCTGGGATCAAGGCCCACATTGGGCTCTCTGCTCAGCGGGGAGCCTGCTTCCCCCTCTCTCTCTGCCTGCCTCTCTGCCTACTTGTGATCTCTGTCAAAAAATAAAATAAAAAAATAAAGGTCATTGTCTCAGCACCTTTTAATCAGACTACATCAACTGAAAATAGAGAATGACTGTACAAACTATCTTTTACAGTCCAGATCTGTTTGACACAGAATACCATGTTTTATACTATGTTGACTATTTAACAGCTGTATCAGAACTCCCTATTGTCTATCGCTTGAATAAACCCAAATTAACAGACCCAGATTAAATGTTTACTATATGTTATGGCTTAAAATATCTAGTATATTAAACTAGTTCATGTTCTTTCTGTATACACAGTGTCTCTCAAGTTCTCTTGTACCAGTGTTATATTAATAAGTATAATTAACATAAAACTCTTCTTAGCAACATTAATCTGTGGTTGTTTTATGAAGTTGATAAAATCTCCTTCCCCCCATTGTCAAAATTGTCCTCCTGAATCACCTTGCATAATGGTTAAATATGTAAGGCTTTTTTTTTTTTTTTGCCCCAGGGGTACAAGTCTATGAATCATTAGGCTTACACCTTTCACAGCATTCACCATAGCACAAACCCTCCCCAACGTCCATAACCCATCCACCCTATGTAAGACTTTTCTATTGGGCTTTCTTTCTACAAAAACACAACTTCCCGATGAGATCATGTTCCAAATTTGCCAGAAACTGATGTTTGTTCCTCTCCTTGCTAGCTCCTGGAATCCAGGGATGGTGACACACCCTCAACTGGCCAACTTCTCTTAAAATTCACTTACTCTTTAATTTATTTCACACAGAATCATCCTTGCAACGAATATTCACACATATGTAAATAAATATTTTTTTTAAATAGACTTTTTTTAAAGGTTTTATTTATTTATTTGACAGAGAGAGACACAGGGAGAGAGGGAACACAAGCTGGCAGGGGGTGGGGGGAGTGGGAGAGGGAGAAGCAGGCTTCCCCCTGAGCAGGGAGCCCAATGCGGGGCCTCCATCCCAGGACCCTGGGATCATGACCTGAGCCAAAGGCAGACGCATAACAATGCAGCCACTCAGGTGCCCCACAAATATATACTTTAATAAATTATTTTTCAATGCTAATAAAATTTTTATTTTTATAAAAATATGTAACTGCATCTCTTACCTCAGTGGCTCTCATCCTTGACTGGGAAGTATTTTCTGAATCCTTCCTGGGAATTGAATAGAAATTTTTATGGGTGGAAATACTATATTTTTTATATAAGATTTATAAGACATTCTGATGCTCAGCCACGAGATTCTTCCCACTTCATACTAATTAAAAAATAATTCAACAAACTAGTAGTAGTATTGTCTTATCACACACTGAGAATAATAATCAAGATAATAAGAGTAAAGAACAAATCCAAAATCTAAGTGATAAAAAGGCATACACCAGTTACATTCCTTTATATCCTAGCACATCATCTTACAATTGGGAACACCTTGTTCTTGGAAAATCTTGGTCTCTGGTGAGAAATGGTAGAATGGTAATGGAAAACTGCCTGTGGTACTCTTCAAAATACCCTCTACATGAATAACATTAGAGTTCTTTGCTCTTCAAATGCCATTTTCTTTCTTTTTCTTTTCTTTTCTTTTTTTTTTTTTTTTTTGGTGTAAGTATCCTACTTTACGAAAGGGGCAACCAATGTAGAGTCACATTATGTAAATGAAATTCTTTGAGTTAATTATTAGTAATAATTTGCAATGTGATGAAAGGATGTATAAATTTGAATTTTAATTCATTTTTATTTATATACTCTCAAAATAATTTGCAGCTTAAAGGAAAACAGATTATATAACTGTATTTTAGAATCTTTTTCTTAATCCCAAACATATTGCATACATTTTAAATAATGCTAGACAGAAATATCATATCATGATGCTTCAATTATCCATTTTAATCTTAATAAAAATTCAGAGAATTTGCAAATCAATATTCAACATGATTAAACAGATATATTCCCAAGTTGTTTTAGAGCCAAACTTTCAGAAATATCTTAGTAGGAAAAAATATCCTTTCTTGGAAAGGTTGTACTCTCAGTTTAAATAACTGTGACTTTGAGTCATATAATGTACATTAATATCTATGTACCATAATAAAGAACTTAAAGTGGAATGTGGTCTGCTGATTCCTAATATCTATTCAAATATAAGTTAATTCAATTATTCAGGGGCCTATTTCCAGTTTATGAATTATTTATTTTCTTTGTTTTGAAAGATTATTATAGCTGTTAGGGCCAAGACAATATTAAAGTTCCAGAACTTGATGATAATGCTCATGAGATATTTAAGCATGCAAGGGAGGCACTGATTACAAAGGCAAATAACCTGTAATTGAATGAAGAGCCTAAACAAAATGCTTCAGAATTTCAAAGACTCATTCTATATGGATAATTGAACAATAGCATAAATGAACTCTTTAAGAATTTCCATGTGGTTTTAGTTTGAAGTGAAATGTAACAGATACAATTTTTATAAACATTAGATCTAGAAGGGTTTGATATCAAGAACTAAAGCCATAACTTTTATTTGGTGCCATGCAAACCAAACCAACGTTCTGGCCATTGCATGGGCTTGGCCACCCTGCACCCATTAAATTCTAGGATGATTTAAGTTTTTCCAAAGACTATTGTTTGTCCATTCCCATGGATGAAAATACAGCATAAGCAATGAATAGGATTTAACCCACTATACAATAGATAATTTTGAACTTGGTGTCAAAATATAAAAAAAAAAAATCCCAAAATATAGAAATTTGGGAAAGTCCAAAGTGGCAGAGGAATAGGAGACCTTAGTTTTGTCTGGTCCCAGGAATTCAGCTAGATAGCTATCAAGTCATTCTAAACACCTGTGAATTCAAGCAGAGACCCAAGAAAAGAATTGCTGAAACTCTACAAATAGAAAAGCAATCATTTTCTTCAAAGTAGGAGATGTGGAGAAGTGAATCTAAAGCAATATATCAGAAGACGAACTGTTGGGGGAGGGAGGGAGTCTCCGTAAGCCAGCTACCAGCAAGTGACATAGCAGCAAAATCATAACTTTTAAAAGTCTGCTCCACGGGCGCCTGGGTGGCTCAGTGGGTTAAAGCCTCTGCCTTTGGCTCAGGTCGTGATCTCAGGGTCCTGGGATCAAGGCCTGCATCGGGCTCTCTGCTCAGCAGGTTAGCCTGCTTCCTCCTCTCTCTCTGTCAAATAAATAAATAAAATCTTTAAAAAAAAAAAAAAAAGTCTGCTCCAGTGAGGGACACTCCTGTCTGAAAAGCGTTCAAGTGGCAAAGTGGGGGTGGAATCCTAGGTGAGACAGTGTGGTCTCTAGATCCTCAGGGTCACAGGAAGACAGGGGGTGCCTGAGTGTGGCGGAGTTCCCGGGCATCAGAACAGGGAAGCCAGCTGCAATCAGCTAGCCCAGGAGGGGGCTCTCAGTTCAGGGCTGCCATATACTGTGAACCCTGGCATGGTTGGGCAATGGTTCTCTGAGCAGGGGCCCAATAAGTGGCAGAAGCGGGGCAAAAACCTCTCTTCCTCCCCTGGTAGGAGTGGCTCGGGTGTGCACCGGAGGAGTCTGCAGGGTTTGGAGACTCCAAACGGGGTCACATGCCTGAGAGAAATGCGCTGTCACAGGCTGGGTGAGCACAGAGTGCAGCCGAGACGAGAGAGACAAGAGAGATTGACTGCTTTACCATGAGGGTGCACTGAGGAGAGGGGCCCTGAGCTTTCAGCTCTGGGGCTGGAGAGTGGGAGGCCACCATTTTCATTCTTATCCTGTAAAGTGGCAGGGAAAGCCTTCAGGGAACAAAAGCCACATAGAGCAATCCAGAGCAATTACTTAGCCTGGCTCCCTGGCAAGGGCACTACAATTTTGCCCAGGGCAAACACACCTGAGAATCAGCATAACAGGCTCCTCCTGGAGAAGATCAGCAAGGCCATCTGGCCAAGACCAAGTTTACTGATCACACAGAACTGCAAAACTCCAGTGCTAGGGGAAAATAGTATATAGAATACATGTTTTTTTCCCCATGACTCTTTAGTCTTTCAATTTTAATTTTTTCCTCTTTCTTTTTCAACCAATTTATTTTATTGCCTCTTTTTAAAAAATATTTTTCAATTTTCATCTTTACAGTTACATTTTATCCTTTTAATGCATTTAATTTTATTTTTGTATATATATTTTTCTTTCTATACAGTTTTGGGATATTAGTTTGTTATTTTTCTAACAAACAGACCAAAATACATACAGGATCCAGTGCATTGCTTTGTTCTGTTCACCTGTCTGATTATATTCTCTCTCTCTTTTTTTTTTTTTTGTTCTGGGTCTCTTCTGAATTGTCTACTGTATATTTCTCTGGGGTTGCTATTGTCATTTCGGTATTTTGTTCTCTCTTTCATTTCTTCTCTGGACAGAATGACAAGATGAAAAAAGTCACCTCAAAAAGAACTCAATCACAAGAGGCAGTACTGACTGCCAGAGATCTAATTAGTATGGATATAAGTAAGATGTTGGAACTAGAGTTCAGAATAATGATTATAAAGATATTAGCTGGGCTTGAAGAAAGCATAGAAGAGAATCTCTTTTGGGAGAAATAAAAACTAAAATCTAACCAAATTGAAATAAAAAAGGTTATTAATGAGATGCAATAAAAAATGGAGGCTCTAACGGCTAGGATAAATGAGGCAGAAGGGAGAATTAGTGATATAGAAGATAAAATGATGGAGAACAAGGAAGCTGAGAAAAAGAGAGATATACAACTACTGGGTCACAAGGGGAGAATTTGAGCGATAAGTGATACCATAAAGTGAAACAATATTAGAATAATTAGGGTCACAGAAGAAGGGGGGGCAGAAGGGGTATACTGGAGCAAATCAGAGTGGAGAATTTCCCTAATCTGGGGAAGGAAACAGACATTCAAGTCCAGGAGGCATAGAGAACCCCTTCAAATTCAATAAAAATAGGTCAACACCTCAACATGTAATAGTGAAACTTGCAGATCTTAGAGACAAAGAGAAAATTCTGAAAGCAGCTAGGGAAAAGATATCTGTAACCTACAAGGGTAGAAACATTAGACTGGCAGAAGACCTACCACAGAGACCTGGCAGGCCAGAAAGGATTGGCATGATATACTCAGGTTGCTAAATGAGAAAAATATGTAGCTAAGAATATTTATCCAGCAAGGATGTCATTCAAAATAGGAGAGAAAGAAAACTTCCGGGACAAACAGAAACTAAAAGACTTTGTGATCCTAAATGAGCCCCGTAAGAAATATTAGAGGGGATCCTTTAAGTGGAGAGAGACCCCAAAAGCAACACAGACCAGAAAAGAACAGAGACAATATACAGAAACAGTGACTTTACAGGTAATAACAGTGGCACAAATTCATATCTTTTAATAGTTTCTCCGAATGTAAATGAGCTAAATGCCCCAATCAAAAGACACCGGTTATCAGACTGGATTAAAAAAAAAAAAAAAAAAAAAGCAAGACCCATCAATATGCTATCTGCAAGAGATTCATTTTAGATCCAAACACTTAGACTTTAGACTCCAGATTAAAAGTGAGGAAATGGAAAACCATTTATCATGCTAATAGACATCAAAAAATGTGTCATCTTTATATCAAACAAATTAGATTTTTTATGAGTAGTAGTATTTGCCCCAGGGGTACAGGTCTGTGAATCATCAGGCTTACACCTTTCACACCACTCACCATAGCACAAACCCTCCCCAATGTCCATAACCCAGCCACTCTATCCCTACCCTCCCACACCTCAGTAACCCTCAGTACAAATTAAATTTTAAACCAAAGGGCGCCTGGGTGGCTCAGTGGGTTAATGCCTCTGCTTTCGGCTCAGGTCATGATCTCAGGGTCCTGGGATCGAGGCCCGCATCGGGCTCCCTGCTCAGTGGGGAGCCTGCTTCCCCCTCTCTCTCTCTGCCTGCCTCTCTGCCTCCTTGTGATCTCTCTCCCTCTGTGAAATAAATAAATAAAATCTTTAAAAAAACAAACAAACAAAAAAATTTTAAATCAAAGACTGCAATAAGAGATGAGGAAGGACACTATATCATAATTAAAGGATCTATCCAAAAAGAAGATCTAACAATTGTAAATCTACCCCTAACATGGAAGTCAACAACTATATAAACCAATTAATAAAAAAATTAAAGAAACACATTGATTGTAATACAATAATAGTAGGGGACTTTAACACTCTACTCACTGCAATGGACAGATCAGCTAAGCAAAGATCAACAAAGAAATGAGAGCTTTGAATGACACACTGGACCAGATGGACTTCACAGATATATTCAGAGCATTCCATCCTCAAGCAACAGAATACACATTCTTCTTGAGTGCACATGGAACATTCTCCAGAATAGATCATATACTGGGTCACAAATCAGGTCTCAACCAGTACCAAAAGACTGGGAACATTCCCCGCATATTTTCAGACCACAGTGCTTTGAAACTTGAACTTAATCACAAGAGGAAAGTTGGAAAGAACTCAAACACATGGAGGCTAAAAAGCATCCCACTAAAGAATGAATGGGACAACCAGGAAATTAAAGAAGAATTTAAAATTTCATGAAAACAAATGAAAATGAAATCACAACTGTTCAAAACCTTTGGGATGCAGCAAAGGTAGTCCTAAGAGGGACGTATATAGCAATACAAATCTTTCTCAAGAAATAAGAAAGATCTCAAATACACAGCCTAACTTACATGTAAAGGAGCTGGAGAAAGAATAGCAAATAAAGCCTAAACCCAGCAGGAGAAGAGAAATAATAAAGATCAGAGCAGAAATCAATGCAATAGAAACCAAAAGAACAGAACAAATCAACAAAACTAGGAGCTGGTTCTTTTAAAGAATGAGTAAAATTGATAAGCCCGTGGCCAGACTTATCAAAAAGAAAAGAGAAAGGACCCAAATTAATAAAATCATGAATGAAAGAGGAGAGATCACAACTAACACCAAAGAAATACAAACAATTGTAAGAACATATTATGAGCAACTACATGTCAGCAAATTTGACAACCTGAAAGAAATGGATGCATTCCTAGAGACATATAAACTACCAAAACTGAACCAGGAAGAAATAGAAAACCTGAACAGACCCATAATCAGAAAGGAGATTGAGGCAGTCATCAAAAATCTCCCAACAAACAAGAGCCCTGGGCCAGACGGCTTCCCACCTGGGAATTCTACCAAATATTTAAAGAAGAATTAATACCTGTTCTCCTGATACTGTTCCAAAAATTTGGAAAGGAAAACTTCCAAACTCATTTTATGAGGCCAGCATTACATTGATCCCAAAACCAAAGACCCCATCAAAAAGGAGAATTACAGACCGATATCCCTGATGAACATGGAAGCAAAAATTCTCACCAAAATACTAGCCAATAGGATCCAACAGTACATTAAAAGGATTATTCACCATGATCAAGTGGGATTTATTCCTGGGCTGCAAGGTTGGTTCAACATCCGCAAATCAATCAAGTGATACAATACATTAATAAAAGAAATAACAAGAACCATATGATACTCTCAACAGATGCTGAAAAAGCATTTGAAAAGTACAGCATCCTTTCTTTTTTTTTTTTTTAAAGATTTTATTTATTTGACACAGAGAGAGAGATTACAAGTAGGCAGAGAGGCAGGCAGAGAGAGAGGAGGAAGCAGGCTCCCTGCCAAGCAGAGAGCCCAATGCGGGGCTCAATCCCAGGACTCTGAGATCATGACCTCAGCTGAAGGCAGAGGCTTTAACCCACTGGGCCACCCAGGTACCCTAGCATCCTTTCTTGATCAAAACTCTTCACAGTGTAGGGATAGAGGGTACATAACTCAATATCATAAAAGCCGTCTATGAAAAATCCACAGCGAATATCATTCTCAATTGAGAAAAACTGAGAGCTTTTCCCCTAAGGTCAGGAACATGGCAGGGATGTCCACTATCACCACTGCTATTCAACATAGTACTAGAAGTCCTAGCCTCAGCAATCCATCAACAAAAAGGAATAAAAGGCATCAGAATCAGCAAAGAAGTCAAACTCTCACTCTTTGCAGATGACATAATACTCTATGTGGACATTAGAGTCACTGCATGAGTGAAAAAAAAAACAAAACTATACATGCCCAGGTTCCCATTCCAGAATTTGGGTCAGTTGGTCTGGAGTAGGGCTCAGAAAACAGTATCTTTAATAAGTTCCCTAGATGATACTAATGTCCACCAAAGTTGAGAAACTCTGATATAAATAACAGATTTTATACCTAATATATTTTGTTGTATTACATGAAAATAATTCTTTTTGCTGAAATGTTAATTTTTATAGGTCAGGAAGAGGCTGGTAATTTACAAATTTACAATAAAGTTAACTCAGTGTTTTTCAAGTGGTAGTGAAAGCCTCCCCTACAGCATCTTCCTTCACACGTTAATTGGTTAGATAGCTGAGGTTAGAAATACAGACAGCTGTCTCAGAACATAATTTTGTAAGCTATGTGTATTAGTCAAGGTTCTTCAAGGCAATAGAAATAGGATGTATGTGGGTATAAATTTGTATTTGTAAAATACATATACATAATATTTTTATGTATTTGGAGGTTTTTAAATTACTAACTACAGATTTAAAGTTATGATACATGCATTTCTTAGTAAGTTACACAAGTGATTTTCTACTGATTCACATTTCCGATAAAAACTTAAGGAAACAGACAAAAATACAAAGGACAAGAAAAATATGGCAATAGCCTCGAAACAAAAAGATTTGGTAACAGGAAAAAGTCTTCACAGTCAGTGTCCTTCAACATTTAAAATTATCCAAATAGTACAAATGCTCAATTCAAATTGATGTCATGCACTAAACTATTAATGCTTGTCCCTTGAAGCTGACAACTAGAAAAGTCACTCACCTATGGAGAAGGAAGACGGGAGAAGGAAGGAGAGAGAGAGAAGAAAATGTTTTAAGGAATTGGTCTATAAGATTGTGCAGACTGGCAAGTCTAAAATCTGCAAGTTAGACAAGCAGGCTGGAGACCCAGGGAAAAGTTGCCGCTCTAGCTTGCAGTCAGATTGGAAACATAGTTTCTTCTTCATCGGGGACCTCTGCCTTATTTTTCTTAAGTCTTCAGCTGGTTGGATGAAGCCCACCCACATTATGGAGGGTGATCCACTTTACTCAGTCTACTCATTTATATGTTAATCTCACCTAAAAAAATACCTTCCCAGCAATATTTAGAAGAGTAGTTGACCTAGGTACTATGTATGACTAGGTAGGCTAACATATAAAATTAACCATTACACTTTACTAACTACAACGCAAAAGCAGGATGGAACGACTTGCTTTTTATAAAACAGAACTGCATTCTCTTACAAACTCACTTCTTGGTTACTTATGTGTTCTAACCAGTCAAAATAAAGAACTGAAAAAAGATACCACGGTTTCCTTTATTTCTAGACCTATGTTCCTTTCTTTATATTTTGCTTCCTTTAGGAGATGTATTGAGAAAGTCCTCTCATTCCAAGGTCTCTGGCATTAAAGAACTTACTTTTTTCTTTTCCCCTTCATTTTTCCATTTAATGAATTAATATGCACCTGAAAATGATGGACTTACTTTTTTAAAGGGGTTCAGAAGTTAAAAACAACTTAAAGAACTATAGTACTAGAAGGTATAAGATTTGGAAGTTTGTTTATACTAACGTGGCAATTTTAAAAAATGGTTACAATTTTTTTTTAAAATTCCTCCTATCCAAAGGTAAAATCTATGTCCTCTTTCCTTGAATCTGGAAAGCCTTATGTCTGCTTGAACAAATAGAGTGATGTTCTAAAACTTCAGACAAGGTCATAAAAGGCCTTGCAACTTCTGTCAGGTTTTCTTGGGATGATCACTCTGGGAGAGGCCAGCTTTCATATAAGAAATCTGTTGTGCTTACCGGAAATTGCCAGGCTGGAGAGGCCACACAAAGGCATTAATGCAGACAGTCCCCACTGAGGCCAGCTGTCCTAGCTGTCACTGCCACAGTGCCAAACAAATGAACGAACTCATCTTAGACTCTATAGACCAGCCTATTGGCTGAACATCATTAACTGACTTTATTTGATACCAGAAGGAGAAGAAGAACTGAGTTCTGCCTGAATTCCTCACTCATAGAACCCATGCGATATAATAAAATGGTGATTACTTTAAGATTCTCAGTTTTGTGATAGTTGGTTACACAGAAATATATTGGTAACAACTAGCAATCAAAACAAAGGACTATAATTAAGAGCTGAGATATTTATCTTCCTTGAGTTAAATGTAAGAGCCAACTTAAGTGGAACTATTTAATACACACTATCAGCTTTCATAAAGCTATATATTCTCTGGGTAAGCCAGCACAGGGGTGATGATAATATCATTGTGTTCTGTTGACTACTTAATGTCTGCTTTATTAAAGAGAGACACTTCAGAGAATACATGTTAAAGGCCACTTGAATTTTTGTCCTACACCTGATCCATCCCCAATCATCCCATATCCACCCAATTGCACAAGAAATTCAGAGTAAACCTAGACCTCCCCCTTCCCTTCTATCAGCACAGTAAAACCTGTTGTGTTCACCTCTAAAATATTCTTCTAACCTAGCCTCTTTTCTGCATCTCTGCCATCATCACCCCAGGCCACCATCATTTTTTGTTTCGTTTCTGGCTGTAGTCCCCTAACCGGTTACATCACTTCCTCTCAGACCTTTCTCACTACTATGCTTAAAATTCCCACTTTATTTTCATTATCTTTAGAATAAAACTCAATATCCTAAACTTACAATGAGTAAATAAGCCATAGACACCTAATGTACAGTATAATTAATATAGACAATATTATTTTCATTATAATCATCAAACTAGCCAAGAGGCTAGAAGTTAATTATTCCCTAAACTAAAAGGGATAATTACATAATGTCATAGAGGCACTGATTATCACTTCAGTGGCAATCATTTCACAATATAGAAATATATCAATTTAAGATGTTGTATACCTTGAATTTATACAATGTAATATGTCACATATGTTCAATAACACACACACAATGAAAAATAAAACCCTCAATATCCTCACCATGAGCCATAAGATGTTTGATCTGGCCCCTACCAACATTGGCAATCTTCTATCAAGCAACACTACTGTTTATATACCATGTTCTAACCACACCAGCTTTTTCCAAGCTCCTTGAACTTCCCAACTTTTTTCCTGCCACGGTGTTTTTATGCTTGTTCTTCCCTTTGACTACAACCCTCTTCTCATGTCTGACTTCTTACTTTCACATTCCCTGATCATCTCTATTAAAGGGCCCTTTTTATTTTCCTCATAATACTAATTTCAACATTTATGATTTCACTTATTAATTTTTATGCTATTTTCCTTTATGGGGCAAATAAGCCCCAAGCAGAACCAGAGGTCTCACTTCTGTTAATCATCCATGTTATCACCCGTGCCTAACATTGTCCATAAGCAGAAGAGATGCTCAGCAAATATTTCTGAATACCTGAGTGATTGAATGAGTACTTCAAGTACTTGACACTTTACTCCATCTGTAAGTAATAGAGTAATCTGAATGCCTAGAATTAGCTAAGAACATAGATTTTATTGCGGAGTGCTGATCTACTTAACTAGAGCCTTTCAATAAATATTTTCAGTTATTAACACAGCTGTCATACATCTATTGAGTCACACATCTGTTGAATGTCTGCTTTGTGCCTGATTACAGCATAGCATAATACAATGCATATATGCCTCATCAACCTATGGCACATCTTAGATCCCATTAACATTAGTACTCAAATATTGTTATTTCCAACTTCCCATCTGCTGGTTGAGGAACTCAAATGCCTTGACCCTCTCTTCCACTTCAGCAACAAGGGTCATCTATGCACTCCAACATCAGCTAAACCATAGCTCCCCATACTCTGCTACTCCAAGCTCTACCTTTCACAATCGCTGCTGGTCTGGTTATCTCATACAAGCTTCTGAACCCATTAAGGTACCTATTCTTACCTTTTCATCTGCAACATTAATGCTCTCAGTCTTAACAGTACTGCAATATGTCGGTAGCCTTTGCAGTGTTCCAGTCCACTATATTAGAAGAGGATAGTTTTCCATAGCTGCATGGGTTGGGCATCTGTACAAGAAAGAACAGACTCACAATTATACCAAGGAGATTCAAAACTGTAAAAGGCTCAAAGCAATAATAGTGTGTTTCTTGATCATGTGATAGTACTAGGTGGGAGAACAAGTGGGTAGGGCAGCCATCTCCCATATGGTCCTTCTGGGACCCAGATGTATGAAGGTTCTGCCATCTTCTGCAAGTGGCTTCCCAAGTTCCCTGGGAGAGGTCTCCATTATAGGTAGGAGGAAGGAGAAAGGAGCATGAAGGAGCACCATGTGGGATTTTATAAGCCAGTCCAGGAAGTAGCACTATCACTTCCTATCACACTCCATGGGATAGAACTCAGTCAGGGTAATAATACATAATGACAAGAATAGCTGGGAAATGTGGTACAAACATGGGAAATCACTTTCCAATAACAATTCATAAACTTTTGAAGGACAATAGGCTATGCCTGCCACAGCCCAGTGTTTCAGAATATAGTAGAGAGCTTTTCAGTCCACACAAAGAGCACTTCATGTCCCTACGACCCTAGGACATGCTTAGGATAGACTGGAGCTGGTTTCAGGTTTGGGCACCTTACCATACTCATACCTAGGATTCACTAGGGTCTTTAGTCCACGTGGCTAAACCTAAGAACTTCTGCAAGGGTTCAAGGTCCTCCTTGTACCTTGGCTTTTGGAGCTTTGTTCTGAATCATAAGTTACATCTGTAGGTTTAATATTTTAGACAAAATATAGTTTTCCACTTCCAAGAAACTCATCAACCCTCAAAAGAAAATCACTAGGAGTAAATATATGTTCTGATGGTCATGTTGTTTAAAACTATCCACCAGTCATATGTCATACCTCAAATACAACCCTTCTGGGATCTTTGTTAGGAATTTGAGATGAGTCTAAACATTGGTAGGAATTTATATTGATAGGATTTGAGAGGAGAATTTGAGATAAGCCTAAGAATTTGAGATGAACCTAAACATTGGTAGGAACATATATAGGAATATGGACTACAAAAAGAATTCTAGATGAGATGTAAAATTTGAGCAAAAACTGATGAGAATTTATTCATTCACTCACTCATTCATTCAGGGACATAGATATATGAAGGTTCTGCCATCTTTTGCAAGTGGCTTCCAAAGTTCCAGTTTATAAACCAGAAATAATATTCTTCACACAAACTACAAACTACCTTATGGTAGGTGCTATTTGTTATTCTCTTGGTAATTTTCATAAAATTTACTACAAAACCTATTTCACTAAAAATTTAAAAGTCTAGGGACACCTGGGTGGCTCAGTCAGTTAAGTGTCTGCCTTCGGCTCAGGTCGTGATCCCACCATGCTGGGCTTGAGTCCTGCATTGAGCTCCTTGCTCAGCGGGGAGCCTGCTTCTTCCTCTGCCTGCTTCTCCCCCTGCTTGAGCTCTCTGTCTCTGACAATTAAATAAAAATAAAGTCTTTTTAAAAAATTTAAAAGTCTAGCTTAGAGTTCAAAAATAATACATGGAGTCCTAACACTACGATTTCATTGATGATCTTCTCTTAAGATAAGAAAATTAGGACAAATGCAAATAGATGACAGGCATTTTCAAGATAAATTTAGGAAATAAACAACCAAAACTAAGGCTGAAAAAAGGATAATATATTTTAGAATTGTAGCCATAGGCAAGAATCCATGTTCATTAAACTCAGTCTTCAGAAAACTGGTTAAACAATGACATTTGGGAAAATCAGTATGTGGCAATTCTCCAGTCCTCCTCTCTGAAGGGAAGCCTGGACAGGCCTGGCCTAGCTGCCTGGAATTTGAGGGGCCTCCTCAGAAGGTAGCAAAGCTCTTGCCTACATCTGTGGTTCATGGCGCCAGAATCCAAATACCACTTGTGTTCCAAGAAGAGATGCCAAAGGTCAATTTGCAGAAATGTGTCCAAATGTGCTGTCAAACCAAAGAAGACTTAGAGTCAAAGCCAAAACAGCCAAGAATCCAGGCAGGCTACACCAAGAAACAATGGGTCAGAAACAGGAAGTGGGAGGTAATGACCAGGATCTAATGATTATGGCCATTCTTCTTTTAGGTGGGGTGTAAAGTAGAACATGCCAGTATATTAAATAGGACAGAGCAGACAGTGAGCAAATTGGCTTTAAAAAATTAGGATAAAAATTAATTCTACCAGAGAAGACTTCTAAGAATGGGAAATAAATGGTAACAAATGTAACTTGATTTGAAAAAAGCCCATAGATCTTGGCTTTTCCTAAACATATTCTTTATTGACTCAATTTTCAAAGAGACTTTTGAAATTTAACCACTAAAGTCATTGGTGGAAAATGATCAATTACTAAGAGTAGAACTTACATAAAATCTGGGAACCCTAACAAAACACTAAGCCATGTATCCTCTTTTGAAACAGTTTAATTAGTTGTCACCTAACAAAGCAGAGGCCTTAAGAGTAAAGGTTTGATTATGACAGAGAGAGAATTTAATAGCAGTATTTTTTGAGTGTAACTTTCTTAGATGTAGCTACAAGGTTTCCCTGAAATAGACCCAGCTACAAGAATTCATGTGCAAGTGATTTATGAAGCAAGCGCTCCCAGGAAAAGCCAGTAAGGCATGGGAGAAAGAGGACACAGAGATGGGGGAAAGCCAAATAAGAATGCAATTCAGCCAAGCCCCCTGCCCCAGCAGCATAGTAGTAACCTGATTCCACCAGGGATCTCTGGAGTGCAGGCTGTACCTCAGAGTTATCCTGTCCCAGAGAAGGAGCGCTGCCTTTCACAGCCCTGTATTGTATCAGACCAGCGTTAGCTAGGAGTCGCACTGTGCAGACATCAACACCAGGTACTTCTAGCTCTCCTCACAGGCCAGCAAAGTAGTCTTCTTTTGAAGAGTCACAGGTATAGGGTGCTGGTAGGGTTGGGGCTTCGTGAAGGAGTAAAAGGCAGGGAATCTGGGCAGAAGGCTGAAAATTGTGGTGGTGTCACAGATGATTTTAATTTATGCATGTAAACTGTATTCCATGAATAGTATTTTTACATGATAACATGATTAAATATTCTTTTACAAGAAAAATCAGTATTTCTTATCATATCTGAAGCAACACAAGGATATAAATAGGAAAGAAAAATTGTATTCCCTCAAGTCACCAAGGTTAAAATCATTAGTTGTTTATTCTTAACATCTTTACCCATATTTATGTAAACATATGGCCATGTAAGGTTTTTATTAAAAATGGTAACAGCACACACAATATTTTTTCCTTGCCCACTTAAAAATATTACACAGTCGTCCTTTCAGATAAATATGCGTGCGTGTGCACACACAAACACAGACACAGACACAATTCATTTTCAAAGAAGAAAAAATATACAATATGGATGACAAAAAATGTATTACATTATTTCCCTCCAAACAACGAAAATTAAAGATGATTTTATTTCTCTGTCACTGTAAATAATGCTAAACTAAAAACTTGTATACCTATGTCCTTATATGCCAGTGTTTATTCCTATAGGATAGATACTAAAAAGTGGGATTTCTGGGTCAAAGGGTGTATAGGTTTCTAACTTAAAAAGGTAAAGAGAAATTGAGTTGATGACCTTGCTTCCTATTTCACTGAGAAAATAGAAGCAATCAGAGAAGAATCTTCACAAACTGCCTCAAATACATTTTCCACTAGCCAGGATCTGCATCATATACCATGTCTTTCCTCTGGTCATAAATGACCCATCCATTCTCCTCTCTAAATCCAATGTCTCTGTCCATATACTGTCCCATTCCCTCCTTGCCTACTAAAGGACACTGTTACTCCAGCAATGCTCCATACTTTCTTTCTCCCACGCTAACTCTATTTTTCCATTTACTTTTTTTTTTAAGATTTTATTCATTTACTGACAGAGAGAGAGAGAGAGATTACAAGTAGGCAGAGAGGCAGGCAAAGAAAGAGGAGGAAGCAGGCTCCCTGCTGAGCAGAGAGCCCGATGCAGGCCTCCATCCCAGGACCCTGAGATCATGACCTGAGCCGAAGGCAGAGGCTTTAACCCACTGAGCCACCCAGGCACCCCTTTCCATTTACTTTTAATATATGTTAGGCTATAACCACTTCTATCTTTACTATCATAACCTCTGGTCTAAGCTATCATTCTTTCCTGGATCATGGCCCCACCTGCCAAAATGATCTCTCTGTTTCTACCTTTGTTCCCTTATAATCTATTCTCAACACAGGAGTCAGAGTCATTCTTAAGACATATCAGGTCTCCAGAGTGAAGATTCTCTAACAATCTTATTTGAATTTTTTAATCATCTCCAGTGTCCCAATCCCTATATTGTCCCCTGATTTCTTTTATAGCATTTATCACATTTAAATAAAATCTATAATTTACATATCCTAGATTATGTTGGATACTTTATACATTAATGCAAATAACATTCAATTTTCATGACTGCATTTTGTCTTTATATTTTCCAAGATTATGACAAATGTTTAAAAATTAGAAGGGATTTTTGCAACAGACATCTAATACGCATCACCTACATTTGACCAGTAACATTTTACTGTATTTGTGGTATCATGCTTCCTTCTCTCTCCTCATTCCATACAGCCCTCTTATTTTTGATACACTTCACAGTAAAGTGCAGAAATCAGGTCTAATTTTTATCTCACTGATGCCTGATAATATTGGACATTTTTTCATGTGATTATTGTCCTTTCATGTATCTTGTTTTATAAAATGTCTATTCAAATATTTTTCCTACTTTTAATTGGGTTGTTTATTGAGTTACAGGGTTTCCTTCTATATCCTTGATACCACTTCTTTGTCAGATGTATGCTTTGTGTATATTTTCTCCCCATCTGTGGTTTGCCTATTCATTTCCTTAATTTTTTATTTTGACAAGCATAAGTTTTAACTTTGGTAAAGTATAATTTATCAATTTTTATAGTTACTGCTTCCTGTAACCTTAGAAACTTTTGCTTATACATACATGGTAAGGAAATTTTCCGATATTTTTCTTTTTCCTCTGAAAGTCTGATGATTTAAGCTTTTGCATTTTGGTTAATAACTCATCTTGAATTAACTTTCGTGTATAGGTAGGAGTTGACCCATTTCGTTTATTAATTAATACACTTTATTTTTAGAGCAATTGAGGTTCACACCACAACTGAGCAGAAAGTACAGAGAGCTCCTGTCAGAGTACTGTGCATTGCCAGTTACCAGTCTCAAGGCAGGACTACAAATATTTCTGTCCACTGGATCTTAGTAGGAAAACCCAACACAGTCAAGCACTGGATGAACTAATTCTTTACTTATATAGAGAAGAGACAGACCAAAATCAGCTTCAGTATTGGGTGTGACCCATGGCCAACAGGTCTCTCCCCACAACCAATGCAGGACAATCTGCTCACTTACATCCTTCTCTAGCCATGGTAAATGGACTCCCTTGTGGAGTCTGCATGACTTGAAGCTGGGGGAATGCCTGAGGGCCAGTGACTTCCATGCTGAAGCAGAACAAAGGAACGCTCATCGCTCCTGAAACAGGAAAAGATATTTGCAGACAAGGTGGGAAATCCCGCAAGGCTATGTGGTTCTTCATCTCTTGGTGAGTTACTGTTGCAGGCTCAAGGATCATTGTTTTACAGCAGAGGAGGGATCGAAAGACTGAAAGCGTGAGACCGCATTCCTCAATGATTCCCATATACAGCCTGTCCCCACACATGCATAACCTACTCCCACTATCAACATCCTTCACCAGAGTGGTATATTTGTTATAATTGACACATTGTTATCAGCCTGAGTTCTTAGTTTTCATTAGGATTCACGCTCGGTGTGACAAATGTATAATGACATGTTTCCACTATTTATAGTACTGCATCAAAGTTTCCCTATTACAAAAATCCTCTGTGCTCTGTCCATTCATTTATCCCTCCCACTTAAGACTGGTAACCCCTAATTATTTTATTTTATTGTCTTCATAGTATTGCCTTTTCTAGAATGTCACATAGTTGGAATCATATAGTACATATTAATCCATTTGGGATTGGCTTCATTCACTTAGTAATATGCATTTAAGTTTCCTCCATGTCCTTCATGTTTTGATACAGCTTATTGCATTTTAGTGCTGAGTAATATTCCATTCTCTGGATTTACTACAGTTGATTCACCCATTCACCAATGAAGTATGTCTTGATTGCTCCACAGTTTTGGCAGTTATGAATAAAGTTGCTATAAACATCTGTGTGTGGGTCTTTTTCTGAATGTAAGTTTTTAAATTCATTTGAGTAAATACCAAGAAATATGACTGCTGGATCACATAGCAAGCATAGGTTTAGTTTTTTAAGACATTGCATGTTCTAAAGTAGATATACCATTTTGCACTCCCATCAGCAATGAATCAGAGCTGCTGTTGTTCCACATCCTAGCTAGTATTTAGTGCTGTCAATATCCTGGATTTTGGCCATTCTAATGGGTGTGTCATAGTATCTTTTTTGTTGTTTTAATTTGGAAATTTCTAGTAACATGATGTTGATCAACTTTTCATATACTTATTTGTCCTCTGTATATCTTCTTTAGGGAGGTAGCAAAGTCACTTGCCCATTTTTAAATTCAATTGTTCATTTTCTTATTACTGAGTTTTAAAAGTTTTTTGTATATTTTGGATAATGGTCCTTAATCCTATGTGTGTTTTGAAAATATTTTCTCACAGTTTGTATTTGTCTACTTTTACTCTTGAGACTGTCTTTTGCAGAGCTTAAGTATGGGACTGTCATGAATTCCAGCTTATCAGTTCTTTCTTTCCTGGATCATACCTTTGGTGTTGTTTCTAAAAAGTCATTGTCATATCCAAGGTCATCTAGGTTTTCTCCAATGCTGTCTTCTGGGAGTTTTATAGTTTTGTGTTTTGCACTTAGGTCTATGATCCATTTTGAGTAAATTTTGTGAAGGTGCAAAGTCTGTGTCTGGATTGATTTTTTTGCATGTAGATGTCCAGTTGCTCCAGCACCTTTTGTTGAAAAGACTATCTTTTCTCTATGTGTTGTCTTTGCTCCTTTGTTAAGGATCAGTTGACAGTATTTATATGGGTCTACCTTTGGGCTCTTTATTATGTTCCATTGATCTATTTGTGTATCCTTTCACCAATACCACACTGTCTTGATTACTGGTAGCTTTATCATAAGTCTTGAAGTCAGGTAGTGTCAGTCCTCCAACTGTTCTTCTCTTTCATTATTGTGTTAGCTATTCTGGGTCTTTTGCCTCTCTACATAAACTTTAGAACCAGCTTATACCCACAAAATAACTTGCTGAGATTTTAATTGGGATTGTATGGAATCTACAGATCAGGTTGGAGAAAACTGACATCATAACAATTCCTTGTTATCGATGAACATGGAAAATTTCTCCATTTATTAAGTTGATGTCATTCATCAGAGGTTTATAGATTTCCTCATATATATCTTGTGCATATTTTATTAGTTTTATAGCTAAATATTTCATTTGGGGGATGCTAATGTAAAGGATTTTTTTAAAGATTTTATTTATTTGAGAGAGAGAGCATGAGTGGGAGGCAGGAGGCAGAGTGAGAAGGAGAAGCAGACTCCCTGCTGAGCAGGGAGCTTGACACAGGCTAGATCCCAGGACCCTGAGAACGTGATCTGAGCCAAAGGTAGATGCTTAACGTTCTGAGCTACCCAGGCACCCCTGTAAATGTGTTTTTAATTTCAAATTCCCCTTATTACTGGTATACAGAAAAGTTATAGACTTTCATATATTAATCTTGTATCCTGCAATCCTACTATAAATGTTTAAGCTCTATAAGGTGTTTTTTGTTGTTTTTTACAGTTTTTCTACATAGGGGCGCCTGGGTGGTTCAGTTGGTTAAGCATCTGCCTTCAGCTCAGGTCATGATCCTAGGGTCCTGGAATCCAGCCCCACATCAGGCTCCCTGTTGAGTCAGGAGCCTGCTTCTCCCTTTCCCTCTGCCCCTCCATCCAACTTGTGCTTTCTCTTGCTATCGCTCTCTAACTCAAATAAACTAAAAAAAAAAAATTTTTTTTTCTACATAATTAGGTCATCTGATAAGAGGTTTCTTTCTTTCTTCCTTAGTATTCTGTATACATCTTCTTTTCTTGGGTTATTTTGTTAGCTAGGACGGATTGTACAATGATGAAAAGCAGCAGGTAAAAGACATTTTTGCTTTATTCCTGCCCCTAATGGGAAAGCTTTGAGTTTCTCACCATTAAGTATGATTTTAGTTGAAGGTATTTTGCAGATGTTCTTTATCAAGTTTTAAAAGTTTTCCCTTCTCTTCCTAGTTTGATGGGAGTTTATAGCCATGAATAGATGTTGGATTTTGTCTAGTGCTTTTCCTGCATCTACCTATATGACCATATGATTTTGCTTTTATAGTCTGTTAATGTGATGGATTATATGAATTGATTTTTGAATGTTCAACTAGTCTTGCATACCTGGGGATAAATCTCACTTGCTCATGGTATATAATTATTTTTGTACATTGTTGGATTTGATTTGCTAATATTTTCTTAAATATATTTGAATGAACGTCCATGGCAGATATTCTTTTCTTGTAATATCTTTGTCTAGTTTGGTATGAGGGTATGCTGGCCTCATAAAATGAGTTAGGGAATATTCCCTCTGTTTTTAGACTCTGTAACAGATTATAGAGAATATGTATAATTTATTGCTTTAATGTTTAGTAGAATTAACCAGTGAATCCATCTGGACCTGCTGCTTTCTGTTTTGCAAGGTTATTAATTATTGACTCAGCTTATTTAATAAATATAGGCATATTCGGATTGTCTGTTTATTCCTCTGTGGGTTCTGGCAGATTATGTCTTTCAAGAAATTGATCCATTTCATCTAGGTTACCAAATTTGGGGGCAGAGAGTTATTCATAATATTTCTTTATTATCCTTTTATTATCCATTAGATCTATAGTGATGACTCCTATTTCTGATAACAATAATTTGTGTTTGTTCTCATTTTTTTAGTTAAAGTGGCCAAAGGCATATCAATTTCTTTTTTTTTTTTCTTTCTTTTTTTTTTTAAAGATTTTATTTATTTCTTTGACACAGAGAGAGAGAGATTACAAGTAGGCAGACAGGCAGGCAGAGAGACAGGGAGCGGAGGAAGCAGGCTCCCCGCTGAGCAGAGAGCCCGATGCGGGCCTCGATCCCAGGACGCTGAGATCATGACCTGAGCCGAAAGCAGAGGCTTTAACCCACTGAGCCACCCAGGTGCCCAGGCATATCAATTTCATTGATCTTTTCAAAAAATTAGCTCTGGTTTTGTTCATTTTCAATTTCATTGATTTTTGCAGTATATTTATTATTTTTTCTTCTTTAAATTTAATCTGCTTATTTTTTTAGCTTCCTAAAGTGGAAGCTTAGATCTTAATTTTAGCTCTTTATTCTTTTCTAATATATGCATTCATGCTACAAATTTTCTTCCAAGCACTGCTTTCACTACATCCTCCAAATTTGGTAAGTTGTATTTTCAATTAATTCAAAATATTTTTAAATTTTTCTTGATACTTTTTTTGAACCATGTTTTATTTAGAAGTGTGTTGTGTAATCTCCAAATATTTGGGGATTTTTACAGATAATTTTTACAGCTATTTTATTTGTTACTGACTTCTAGTTTAACTTCACTTTAGCCTGATAGCAGATACTGCATAATTTCTACTCTTTTTAAATTTAAGGTATGTTTTATCAATCAGAATGTGATTAATTTTGGTGAATGTTCCATGTGAACTTGAGAAGAGTATTTAGTCTGCTATTGTTGGATGAAATAATCTATAGATGTCAATTATATCTAGTTGAATGATGGTGCTGTTGAGTTCAACTATGTCCTTACTGATCTTCTGTCTACTGGACCTGCTATTTCTGATAGGATGTTTTTAAAATCTTCCAAATAAAATAGTTATTTTAATTCATTTATTTCTCCTTGTAGTATGTCAGTTTTTGCCTCAAGTAGTTTGATGTTCTATGGTTAGGGACACACACGTTCAGAATTATTATATCTTCTTGGAGTACTGACCCTTTTATCATTATGTAATATCCAACTTTATCCCTGATAACTTTCCTTGCTCTGAAGTCTAATATAGCTACTCCAGCTTTCTTTTGATTAGTATTACCATGGTAGAGATTCCTCCATTAGTTTACTTTTAATCTATGTGTATTTTAATATTTAAAGTGAGTGTCTTGTAGACAACATGTTGTTGAGTATTGTTTTTTGATCCAATCTGACCATCTGTATTTTAGTTGGTACATTCAAACCATTGACATATAAGATCTTATTGATATAGTAGGATTAATATGTATAATATTACTGTTTTTATTTGTTGCTCTGTTCTTTGTTCCTATTTTTGTCTTCCACATTTTTTTCAGATACTTTTTCAGGCTTTCAGATACATTTTTACAGATACTTCCACATTTTTTTCAGATACTTTTTCAGGCTTTGAGTATTTTATATGATTCCATTTTCTCTTGTTAGCCTATCAATCATATTTAGAGTTGTCCTATAGTTAGTTCACAGTATACATTACAACTAATCTAAGTCCAATTCCAAATAACATTATACCATTTCACAGGTAGTGCAAATATCTTCTAATAATAAAATATTCCTAATTCCTCCCTCCTATACTTTGTATCATTGCTATCATTCATTTCTCCTATAAATAGTACATGTTAACTTACATATAATCAAATGCAGAGGGGCTATTATTTTGGACTGTTATCTGTTATATCAATCAAGAATAAGGAAAATAAAAAAATTACCTTCATTTAGTCATTCTCTGATGTTCTTCCTTCTTTAAAATATAGATCAGAATTTTTTACCTACATCAGTTTCCTTCTCTCTGAAGAGTTTCTTTTAACATTTCTTATAAGGCAGACGTACTGACAACAAACTCTCTCAGTTTTTATGTGAAAATGTCTCTCTCTTCTTCACTTTTGAAGGGTAATTTTTCAGGGCATATCATTCTATGTTGGCAGGTTTTTTTCTCTCAACACTTAAAAATATTTCACTCCATTTTCTTCTTGCTCATGTGGTTTCTGAGATGTCAGATTTAATTTTTATTTTTGTTCCTCTACAGGTATTTTTTCCTCTGGCTTCTTAAAAAATGAATTTTCTTAATCTCTGATTTTCTAAAGTTTGAATATAATATGCCTTAGTAGGCTTTGAGGCTCCTGAATCTGTGATTTGACTTCTGACACTAATTGGGAGGAATTATTTATTGGTTCTCTCCCTTTCTCTCTTTTTTCCCTTCTGGTGTCCCCTATGTGCATATGTTATACCTTCTACAGCTGTCCCGCTCTTCTTAGTTATTTTTTCTGTTTTTTCATTCTTTTTTCTCTTTGCTTTTTAGTTTTAGAAGTTTCTATTGTCATGTCCTCAAGCTCAGTGATTCTTTTCTCAGCCATGCCCAGTCTGTTAATGAGTCCATCAAAGGTATTCTTCATTTATACACAGTTTTATTGCTGTTGCTATTCTCTAGCATTGATTTTTTATTTTGTTAGAATTTCCATCTCTCTACTCACATTACCTTTCTGTTCTTGCATATATTCTATCATATCATAAAATTTCTTAGCACATTAATATAGCTTTTTAAAATTCCATCTCTGATAAACACAACATTCTTTCCTTATCTTACTCTGGTTTTGATGCTTGTTCAGCCTCTTCAAACAATGTTTTTTGCCTTTTAACATGCTTTGTAATTTTGTGTTAAGAGGTAGACATGATGTACTTGTTAGAAGGGACTGTGGTAAATAAGCCTTTAATAATGCAATGGTAAGCTGCAGGGAAGTTCATTTTGTAGTCCTATGATTATGTCTGCCTTTTGGTGAATCTACACCCCTGGACTATGAACTTCACCATTACTTCTCAGTACACTTTCCTGTCCTTAGATGGAATAGGATGGCTAGGTGGGGGCTAGATTTGGTATTTCCCTTCTTCTATATAGAAAGCTAGGACCTGCCAAAGTTGGATATTTCCTTTACACTAGTTAAATTAGGCTCTGATTAAACTCAGAAGGTTACATTCCTGTAAAATAATTTTTCCTGATAAAGACCTCATTAAGAAGAATGGAATGCTCTGGCATACTTAAACATGGTTCCTGTTCCTTCCCCTTGTGGAAGCTAGAGAAGATTTTTCTCCAGTATTCACTGTGACTAACTGGTAGGGTTCCTGGAAGTAAAATGCACTGTGGAAGCCCTCCTATGTCTGGGTCCCCATGGCTTTTACCTCTCGAAGTTGTCCACACTGAGTCTCCAGTAATTTTTCAATTAGAGCTTATATTTCCCTGCCCTGGAACTGATTCCTATGGAGAGATCTGCTCATGGATTTCTGCGCTATCAAGTTCTGTTGCCTTGTATCTGCCTGTCTCTCCAATATTTGGGTCAGTGGTTTGATCTATGATCTCACTTCTCTAAAAGAACTAAGAGGGGTCCCCGGGTGGCTCAATTAGTTAAGTGTCCAACCCTTGATTTCAGCTAAGGTTATGGTCTCAGAGTCATGAGGAGCTCCATGCTCAGTGGAGAGTCTGCTTCTCTCCCTCTCCCTCCTCCCCCCACTTGCACTCACTCTCTCTCACTCTCTAAAAATAAATAAAACTTAAAAAAAAAAAAGATCTAAGAAGAGTTGCTGATTTTTCAGTTTTTCCAGCTTTTTGTTGCTAGGACAGTTGTTATGACTTCTAAGCTGCTTACATGCTGGCCTGGAAATCCTCAATCTCAATTAAGTCTTTTCTTTTTTTAATTTTTAATCTGGATACCCAGTTATTACAACATCATTTGTTGAAAATATTTTCCTTTACCACTGGATTGCTTAAGTAACTTTGGTGAAAATCAAATCACCATACAAGTATGGATTTGTTTCTCAGATTTCTCTTCTATTCCATTGTCATTTTTTTTTTTTTGGTTTGTCCCATGCTGTCTTGATGATGCAGAATTACAGTAAGTCTTTAAATCTTCTATTCTTCTTGAAGAGTGCTTTAAATTTTTTAGATTTTTAGATTGCTATATACATTTTAGAATCATTTTTAGATTATTACAAATTAAATCTACTAAGACTATGAGTAGGATTGCATTGAATCTACAGATTAATTTTGAGAGAATTAACATCTTAAAAATACTGAGTCTTTCAATTTATGAACAAGGTATATCTCTCCATTTATGTAGGTCTTTTTAATTCCTCTCAAGAATGTTTTGTTGTTTCCAGTGTAGAGATCTCATATATGTACTGCTTAATTTACTCTTAAGTACTATACGTATTGTGACATGATTGCCAACAAAAATTTTTTATACTTTATTTTTCAATTGTTCACTGCTACTTTGTAAAGGTACATAGGTTTTTTTCCATATTAACCTAATATCCTACATCATTATCAAATTTAATTTCCAGTACTTTTTATAGTTTCCTTAGGATTTTCTATATAAATAATCATATTACCTGTGAATTACAGGCAATTTTCTTTCTTTCTGATCTTTACATCTTAAAATGATTAGTTCTTGTCTTATTCCAATGACTACTAGGACTTCCAATCAATGTTAAATAAAAGTGGTGACAATATGCATTTTTGCCCTATTTCCAATATTTGGGAGAAAATAATCAATATTCTATCAATCTGTATGATATTAGCTATTTATTTTTACATATGTCATTTCGCAGATTAAGGAAATCTCGTTTTACTCTTTGCTGAGAATTTTTATCATAAATGGGTGAATTTTCTCAAATTTTTTCTCTGTATGTATTGAAATAGTTTTCTCCTTTATTTTGTTAATACAGTGATTTACATATTTATTTTAAATGTTAAAATAGGGTATTTTTAAAGTAAATCCTGCTTAGTAAAGAATTAACATATTTGATTTACATATTTATCTTAAATGTTAAAAAAAAAAAAAAAAAGCATTGTAGGGGCACCTTGGCCCAGTCAGTTAAGCATGTGCCTTCAGCTTAGGTCATGATCCTAGGACCCTGGGGTTGAGTCCTGAGTCAGGCTCCCTCTATGCCTCCTATGCTCCCTCTATGCCTCCTATGCCATTCCCCTCTGCTCACACTCTCTAATAAATAAAATCTTTTTTTAAAAAGGCATTTAAAACCCTGTGTAGTGAAGATTTAATTTTTTTGTGCTAATATTTTGTTATGCTAATATTTTGTAAGTTATTTGTCTATATTCCCAAGAAATATTGGTCTTTTGTTTCCTTTTTTTGCAATGTCTTAGACTATTAGTCTCATAAAATAATTTGGGAGCAATTTGTCCTCTTTTTCATGAAATGTTTAGTGTAACATTGGGGTTATTTCTTCATTAGTGTTGCTTAAAATTCACTTGTGAAATCATCTGGGCCGGTAGTTTACTTTGTGGTAAAATTTTCTATAATAATTTGATTTACTTCAGAGATATACAGTTATTGTTCATGTGAGTTTGGGAGTCACTGAGCTTCTGTAAATCTCTACATTTGTGTCTTTCAGAATTCTAGTCACTATTTCTTCTCCTTTTCCCATTCCTTCTCCTTCTTTTTGTCTTATTTTCTCCTTTCTCTCTTTTGGGATACTAATTTTATATATATTAGAACTTACAACATGATGCTATAATTCCCAGAATCTCTTTTTTATGTTTTTAAACGCTTTTTCTCTATATACTTCAGATCATTATCATTGACCTAGTTCAGTTTCACTGATTCTTTGCTTTGGAATCTTCATTCTATTATGAAGTGACCTTTTTAGTGAGCTTCAGAATTTCTACTTGTTTCTTCTTTTGAATGTTTTTTTTTATCTCTCTGCTTTGATTTCCCACCTCTTTATCATTGTAAGTATATTTTCCTTTATTTCAATTTACCTCATTGAGTACAACTCTTTAGTGTCTTCCTATGCTAATTTCAACATTTGGATCAACCTAGCACTGGTATCTGATGATTGTCTGTTCTCCTGAGAAAGGGTCACATTTTCCTGATTCTTCTGGTAATAATGAAAGCAATCTTCTCTGTTTAAAGAAGTACTGTAGAGGAGGTATGACCAAAATAGTTAGGGATGAAGTCTAGCCGGTTCAAGAGTAAGACTGATATTAAAATTTAAGTCATCTTTCCACACAGATGAAAGGGAAGGCCAAGAATTATTTCCTTGGGATAAATTCCTAGAAATCACCTGCTGAGTTAATTTGGGTTATGTACTGGATATTATGAATGATAGGCTGAGGATTCTGTTATATTCCTGACTGATTACTTTAATTGGATTCAGTTTGGATGCAAATTCTTTAGTAGCTCAAATCCCAGCTCTGTTATTTTATCTTTAGTGAGGGTCTATTCCACATATGTGTGTTATAGGGCTTAGTCGGATAATTATGTCAAACTTACACACAGAATTTGGGGCTCCCATTCTCTGCCCCTCCACTTTCCAGAATGGCCCCTCACTTTCCATTGGTCAAAGTCATTATTCTGTATTTTGGTGTTTCAGACCAAAAAGCTTATGGCTTTCTAACAGAGTTTCAGTCATTCCACATGGTGCTCACTGTTGTCTGCTTCTCCCCGTATAGATACAAACTCTGCTGCAGAGACTCTGTTCCAGAGACAAAATCTACCTATGACAGTGGCTGGCTGAAGAAAAGAGGCATCTCCTTATTTATCAGTAAGATTGCCAGAAGCCTTCCCTTATGCCAGAACTATGTCATATGTCTACCCTAAATCCGATTACCAGCAAAGATAATGGTATATTATGTTTGATTCAATGCGTTATATGGCCTTGAGGAGGAGGGTGGGTTCACCAAATAAATTAGAGATGGTCATAACGGGAAAAGCTGGTGATCATTCCTGGATAGGCAGCCAATAGCGTCTGCTACATGAACCTCTACATTGCAAAATACCAAGAGATATTTTTCACATAGACTAACACAGGAATGAAAGGCCCCATAATTGTGCAATGTGGTGCTGCTAAAATTAATTACAAAGTAATTTTATAAAAATAGTATTGGGAAATTTATAAAGTAAAAATTGATTTAGTTTCATCTAACTGCATAGCCACTTAAATGACAGTGAGGTTAGTGTTGGTTAAGAATTCAAGGTATAAACACTCTAAGCATGGATATACAAGGAAAAAGGAGGAAACCAGAGCTGGGGAAGTATATGGAGTGATATATAATCATACTGAGAAAAAATATGGATAAAAGGGTATCATTAGACTAAGATTTTCTTAAGAAGTCTATGGTAAGTGTTCTCAAAAAAAAAAAGTAAAGGAAGTATATTAAAAACAAGAAATGCCTGGTAATAATGAAAGCAATCTTCTCTGTTTAAAGAAGTACCCTAGAGAAGACATGACCAAATCAGTTAGGGATGAAGTCCAGTTACTTCAAGAGTAAGACTGATATTAAAAATAATTAAGTCATCTTTCTACACAGATGATAGGGAAGGCCAAGAATCATTTCCTTGGGATAAATTCTTAGAAATCACCTGATGAAAGATTATATCATTGTTCTGCTCATTCAAGCAATTTTTTGACAATTTCTTTTCAAAATTTCTTACTGACCCAGAACTTTCAGCTGCTGATCATTCCAGTGTCTTTGAGGACTCTAAAATATTAAAAATATAAATAATCAGCAAGTGGGCTCATCAGGGATGCCTATGGTTACTCTTGATTTACTACCTTGAATCAAATATCAGGGACTTGACCTCTAATCCCTTCCCATCCTAAAGTACCTAGATTTTTGCCAGTCTTTTTACAGTTAAGCTACATAAGATCTTTTAAAAATCTATTAAGTCAGAGTTCCCCTTAATTCACATTTGCATTTACTTACTCTATTTCTTACTCTGTTATATCTTTCTAAAAAAAAAAAACCCTGCTTTACACAGTTTTTGTTGACATAGATGGCTATAACAAGAATAATGGGAAGTTGGGGTGCATAGCTTCTAAAGGTTCTCTCACTAATTTGGTGGGTAATGTTGGGCAAATAACTTTTCCTTTCTGGACCATAGTTGCCTCATGTGCAACTATAGGAAAAAAATGAAGAGAGAGTTTAGTATTAGATGGGCATTTCTGTTCCATTACTCCATGATTCTAGAAAATAACTTGAGTAACAAGAGCCCACGTTCAATGTTAAGTATCATCCATTTTTCTATGGCCGTGGTGAAGCGATGATAAAATACAATCTTCATTATTCTGGGTCTAATATGTCAGAGAATTTTTTTTAAAGATTTATTTATTTATTTGAGAGAGAGCACAGAGAGAGAGGGAGAGGGAGAAGCAGACTCCCCGCTGAACAGTGAGCCCAATGTGGGACTCAATCCTAGGACCCTGAGATCATGAACTGACCCCAAGGGAGATGCTTAACTGACTAAGCCACTAGGCACCCTATGTTAGAGAATTTTAAAGCCAAGAGTTATTTATACCTTTTCCTAAACATTGGCCCTAGGCCTCACAACTGTTCATGTCAGAATCAGAAATATAATCTAGATGTCCTAACTTCCAGGTCTCATACACTTCCCTCTTTTTTCACCTGAAAATGTAGTAAATACACACTAACAAATATTCTGAATTGTTCTTTCCTCCCCATGTGAACACTGGAGAAGATACTATCACTGGAGATAATTAAAACACAGGTTATCAAGCATTTGTCATTCCACGTCTTATCTGTATCTGGACTCAGCATCTAACAGTATGAAAGTCTTGAAAGTAAAGGCTGAGAAATTGTATATTTTCCTATAAGAAACAGCCCCAGGAAATACACCTTTGTCAGAAAATAAACCAAGAATAACATTCAACACCACACAGCATACACATCTGCTGAGGCAAAAACTGATTTGAGTTTCAAAATATTGTTTGATTTAAAACACATTACCTTCTCTTTTTATAAGTTTTAAGGCCTTTTTAAATGAAAAAGCATTAAAAATCTACTGGTTAAAGATTACCTCTCTTCCAAACAAAAACATGTTACTTTTTATTAGCTTTAATAATATCCACAGAGTAGTGTTGAAAATAAAGCATTATCAGAAAATAGTGATGATTTATCTAAAGGGTCTTAAAATGCTGCCTCTTTTGCAAACTGGGTATTGGGGGTCGGGGGGAGCACTCCATCTGTCCCACTCCTGTCTAATCGTCCAGCCCATTCCCCGGGAACCTCACACACTCTGAGACTTGAGCACAGAGCCTCACCCACTTCTCTCCACCAAAGAGGAAAGTTCCTGGGCTCCGGCTCTCAGTCTTACAGCTGCTTTGACGAAGGACAGGGATCTAGATGGAAGCCCCTCCGTCTGTATGCCACCCTCCCTCCCTCCAGTGGGCGCCTGCAGGGAACAGCTTCTGTGATAAAATATCTCACCTTAACCTCCTCCCTTCTCAGCTGTCACGTAATTCCAGCTCCTGCTCTTTCCTGGAGGGAGCTGAGGGATACATAGCTTTCTCTTCATCCTCCACCCACATCATGCCAACCACGAATTTCTAATTTTCCCTAATAGTCACTTAGTGGGGTGGCTTTGAAAAATTCACTTGGTAATAAAGACAAGTTGAATAGGAAGGAGGAAAAAAAGAAAGATTCCCTTCAAATGACAGAAGCAAATATTTTTAAGACAAAAAATTGTATTAATGAAACTGGCTCCCAAAACTTTACACAATTAATTTCATCCTAAAACATTTGTCTGCTGTCATGTGGATACAGCCTTGTGTATTTTTCAGTAGGCCTAAAAGGGTAATGTTTATCAATAAAATGTTCCTAAGTACCAAAACTCATTATACTTTAGATTGCTAAATCTGGAAGTTGCTTTATTTAAAAAAAAAATCTGAGGTTTCTATCTTTACCAAATATGTGGCTTCCTTGCTGTCTGTATTTCATTTCCCTTGCTTATTTACCAAAAGATAAACTAGTCACATTTTCCCCCTGGCTTTGCTTACTTATAATTTTTTTAACCTCACAGACAATTTTATTTTGGACTTTGAGAATGGGTGATCCTGTCCTTAGGTTTACTGTGTTTGTTCTCATTTAAAATTCTACCCAATTTAAAAATGCATTAGCAGGAATTCAACGGACAAATGCAAAATACAAAAACAGAGTTGAAAATGGCTACAGAGCTTGTTCCCCAAATTCTAACTCTTAAGCAATGAATAAATAGGGATCTTTTTTTCTGTTGAAACCCCCTTTGTTCTCTAAAAGCTGACTTGGCATCATCCTCCAGGTCTTTAGTGAGCAGACTGGGATCTGGCATTAAGAATCCTCATGGAAGGAAGCTCAGAATGCTCACTGGGAACATCCTCAAGTAGCTCAAAAAGGGTTTTTCTCCGCTCGTTATGTAGAACCTATGTGCAGCCAAACAGCTCTAGGTTTCTATGCTAATAACCAAATCACATTTTATCTTTGCACAAAGCTAACTCAGGAGTCAGGTCTCTGTCCCAACTGAAAGTAGGGGAAGAGTAACTTGGCACATAGAGCCCAGCCTCCAAGTTAGGGGAAACAGCTCTCTTGACTGTTACTGCAGTGGTATCAATAATCAAAGGGAAGAGGCAGTTGTGCAGAACAAGTGTTTGCATTTAGGAAAGGAATAAAGAAGCAGAGGACATGATTTTGAGTATGTATTCAAAACCCAGAACTTTCTGGAAGAATAAAATCAGGCACCTGAAAGAGAAAAATACAAAATCACCAATGAAAAAAGAACCACTGTCCTCACTCCTGAGATCCTTCTAACACAGATATCCCCAAACTTTGACACTGACATTTCTGAAGTTCAAAGCAATCCACCTGGGTAACTACCCAGTGCTTTTCTATTCACAAAAAAGTGGTGGAAGATGAGTCCTGGCTTGGCCACTTGTGCGGGTTACTTCACCTTTTTGGACTTGAGTACCTGTGTCTAAGGTCAATACTCTTCTCTGCTTCCCTCTCTTACTTGTCAACGACAAAGAACTCACATGTCTACTCTCGTAGCACTGAAGTTTCCTTGATAAATCAAGTATTCAAAGTTGCCTTCCAATTACAATGGGCTCCCTTCCATGCTGTACTAAGCAAATCTTTTACTGGGATTATTTCTATTAATCTAGAAGCTGACCTCTAGCACAGAGAAAACCCAGCACCAATTCAAATAAATAACATTAATCTGTTATAAGTAAATATTGAACTAGGGCAAAAGCTGTTTATATATTTGGAGGAAAAGTACAAATTTCCTGTTATATATAGTTACTAGGGATGTAATGAACAACATGATGACTATAGTTCACGCTGCTATATGATAATATAAGAAAGTTGTTATGAGAAGAGATCCTAGGCATTCTCTCACAAGGAGAAATTTTTCTTTTCTTCTTTTTGTATCTATATGAGATGATGGATGTTAACTAAACCTATCGTGGTGAGCATTCCACCATGTATGTAGATTAAACCATCACACTGCATACCTTAAGCATATGCAGTGATGCATGTTAATTATTTCTCAATAAAACTAGAGAGGAGAAAAAGAATGAAAATGGACCATTTTAGCTCTTAGCCATCTTCCTAATTGATGCTTTGGAGTTTAAAAAAATTATTTTTCGAACAATTCCAAATAATCTGACAGGCTTTGTTTTTCGAAATTCGAAAAAAGACTAGACGTCTAATAAGAGGTACTCAAAGGTGTGTGTGTGTGTAAGAAATGGGTAAGGTAACTTCTCACAGTTATGTTTCTAATTGCAGAAAATACAAGATTAAACCACTTCTTAAATACACTTCCCTATTTTAAACCACAGCAAATATAGGTAAAACAGTAAAAATAGCACTGGTTACATAAATAAATACAGAAAATATTGCTATCTAGCACTATAAAGTAGGAAGAATACACCCTAATCCATCCACAAATGAGCATGACTTTGGTTAAAGGCAAAATAGGATTTCTATCTCACAAGTTAGCCCAAAAAAATTTCTAAGCCCTTTCTTCCTCTGTCCATAAAATTTAAATATATCAAACCCAAATATCCAAACCCCACTGACAACTGAAACAGGAATATGGAAGCCAGAATGGTAGAGACAAGTAGACGCCGTTATAGATACTTGAGCAGAAAATTCATTTTAAAATGACGTATTTTTTGAACTCTTATCCTGAGGGCAGTCTCTTTATCCCTTAGCTAGGATTCAAGCAAGTTACTGAAATGCTCTCCTAATTTAGGGATAGTCTAGTATGTTCTCAACCACAAGGACATGCTCTTCTAAAGGCACAAGTTGGAATAAACTCTGAGAATTTTCCAAACAACATGCTAAACGCCCTGGAGATTATGAAATGTTCTCCCTCCCTGTCCCACAGCTTCAGCAGGGGCCACTGTTGTTCTTGAAAGTGTATTACATCTTCTAAGTACGTGAAGCTTTCCTGCAATCTACTAGTTTAATGCAGGCGTGGTAGCTCACCACTACTGACCCTGCCATCCCGGGCAGTTTGCTTCATCTTCCCAGGCCCCAGCCTCCGGCTCCTCCCACTCCTGCTTCTCCTGCTTCTGCTCCTCTTCCTCCTCCTCTTTCACAGCCCCCCCCCCCCCCCCCCCCCGTGAAGTAAGGGCAGCGGGACTGGGGAGTTAAAGTCTTTACTGGCCATAAAGGTTCACAATTTTATCATTGTTCAGGCTGATGAGAGGAGAGAATAAGAGACAAAGACTTGATCTGAGCTCCCTAAGTCCTGGGTTATATTCATTTCTGTAAGAAGTTATTTGTGAAATTTATGGAATTATCTGGATAGTGATCAGTCCACAAAATTATCTACATATATAGTTTGTCTTGGGAGCTTTGGTACTGCGCTCTGCTTTTATGCCTATGGCTAGCTCTATCTCCAGTTTTAAAGAAATGTCTTTGGAGAAAAACTAAGCAGGCTAGAAAATAATACTATTTATCTCCCTCCTTCCTTTCTAACTAAACTATAAGTAAAGGTCAGTGTAACAGATTTGCTCACAAAAAAAATTGACTTTAAAGATTAGGAAACATTTACATTTTTCATAGTAAATTGAAAAGAAGAAAGGTAAATTTAATATGGAGCTTTTACTACAGCTTTCCACAAATACATGTTATTTATGAACCTAATTTCTACTTAACTGAATTAATTTCCTGAACTTACTTGTGTGAAAATATTTTGTTGAACATTTAGCAACCAAAATGTTCTACTCTTTGATTTTAGACCTCAAAGTCATTCACTAAATTAAAAAAAAATGCAATAATCAATCAAAACTCAATACTAAATTATATATTTCTTGAGGACCAATGCCATGTGTCATTATCTTTTGGGTAGTTCAAAGAATATAGCATAGCAAGCAAGCACTAGATGTTCCACAATGCACTTTGTATTAAATTACACTCCTCTGTTACCTTGTGCATATACAAACGTATTACTACACACTGGTCACTCACTGCAGAAGATGTACATTCTTGTCACTGTCCTGACTGACACAGAATTTATCCCAATTGATTCAGATGAAGAGCCTTGAACAAAGTTACCAGTTATAGAGGTATAGGTCAGTGAAATAAACAAGCAAGGAAAAATCACGGTAAATCAGCAATAGACAGAAAATGTTACCACTCCTTGAGCTTAAAGGGCAAGGGGAGGAAATAATACTGCAGGGAATCCGCTGAAAGTTGGAGCTCTGCAACAGCGGTCATCCCACAAGACATATGGATCTGGAAGAACGTGGCCACTGCCAGAAAAGTTATGGTCAATCAAAGAGGAGGAGGAGAGGAACCAATACCCAGAGTTTTCTCTCTCCTGGACTCTGATCGGCAGATCCCATTCTCCCACCAACAAAACCGACGGCAAGTCATTGTCCAAGGGACACTGGTGATACACAGGTGTCACCACAAAGCTGAGCAGAAAAGGGCAGGAAATGGATCTGGGGACCAATCCAAGAAAAATCCAGCACCATGAATATTGCATTCTCCCAACACAGTAATGTTTCTAATAGTAATTATTGGATAATTAATCTTCTTTGTTGAAGTCTACTTAACAGAGGCAAAAATTGTCAAGTAGGGAGAATGGGTTTCAGGTCAAATTATATTTGGCAATACGTAAGTTTTAACTGGAGGCATACAGAATAGTATGTAGATTAGGAAACTCTTACTGGGAAGTAATTAAAATAAGCTGGAAAGCATAAAATAAGCATCCAGATGTCTGAGAGCAGAAGGCAAGGAGAGCTAGTCAGGTTGAGCTGGCAGAAAGGATGCAGTCCAAATGTCCAGTCTGCAGAAGAACCTGTGAGGGATTATGTCAGGGACATGTAACAGGAAAAGACTGAGTCCTGATCCTCTGTGAAGCCAGAAAACAGAAGTCACAGTTTCCTTCAAGCTCTTCTTATAGACAGTAGGGCAACCAGAAAAAAATTTCAGAGGCTCTTTTTTTCTCCTCTCAAATGTCTCCATTTGCTTTCTGAGTCCTAAGATAACTTTATTTTGTTCACCAATAATAATAAAGTACCTCAAATCATTCATTCATTCATTCATTCATTCATTCATTCATTCATTCATGCTTTTTACAAGGGATGTTGCTTTGTCTTATTTATTTGTAAAACCCGCACCATGCACAATGCCCAGCTGGCACATGATAGGTATCCATTAAAATTAGTTCAATAAAAACCAGCTAAGTGACTGGATAAAGAGGAAATTTACTATAAATGTGTGTTGTAAGACACTGCATCTTTAAAGAAAACATGATGACCTGCCAATTGAATCACAAACATAAATGACTGCTATCAGAGGGTTTAAAACTCTGATCAAGGATACAGGACTAGGAAACCTCGAGGGCTTAAAGTGGAAGGAGGCACAGCTCTACAAAGGGACAGCTGGAAACACAGAAAACAAACAGAACTCTTCATACTTCACAGCTTTGTCAAAAGAAGGTTCTGTTTACCATCAGCTGGGAGGAGACAAATAGCAGCTTTGTGGAAATATGTTTGGTGTATTTGGTGCCAATAGGCAGAGTGGAGTTTCCAAGAATTTCTGTGATTTATTGTATAATTTAAACATTCTTACATAGATTTTTTTTCCTATAAAAGATCTTTGTCACTATCTTGGCCATTTTTCATTCTTAACAATAGATCATTAAGTCTGTTTGAAAGCTTGGGAATAGAAAATTTAATTTAGTGTCAAGTCTTGGGGGAAAAAATTATTTAAGCCAATACCTATGCTTTGAAATATCATACTGCTTTATGAAAATTTAATCTTGGAATAGAGAAAGGAGAATCAAATTATAAATCTACTTTTTTAGAAGATGCCATGAATTTCCTGGAGGAAAACTTATAAAAATTCAGATTATATAGAAAAAAAATTCTTGATTATTCTCAAAACACGTCGCATGAATTGCTTTCCAATTGTGTTCATTTCACAGGTTTTGATAACAAAGCCCCCTTTGCCAAAAATATATCTCAATATTTATTCAGCTAATCAACCGGTTCCCAATAATTCAACATCAAGCTATTTTATTACTTTTCTCTGGCTAATCTATTACAGCAAAGATATATTGGTTTTGCATAAGTAAAGCCTTCTAACCCCTTATCATTTCCACCCTGGCATCTCAGACATTAGAGTGACGAGTGGTTAGTGATAAGAGAAGCCAAGAGAGGGATAAGAGAAAACAGACAAGGCAGGTGTTACCAAAAAATTAGGACAGCAGCCTATGGTTGTTAAAATTAGGACTCAGCATCTGAGTTCTAAACTCTGTTCCACCACTGAGTGACTCCTGCATCAGTTCGTTCAGCTATAAAGTAAATGAGTTGGATTTAACTACTAAGTTTCCCCCTGGCTCTCAAGTACTACACTGCTCAATGTGGTTTAAGACCTCTTTTCCTTTCAGTTGAAATCCCCTCTTAAAAAAATAAGATACCACTATTTGCTTTGGCCCAAATGTCACTGACCACAAGCATCACCTCTAGCTACATCCTGGGAAGACCAGAAGCCCCAACAGTGCCTTAAAACTGGCATCTTCCTGGGTTCCTGGGTGGTTCAGTCGGTTAAATGTCTGCCTTTGACTCAGGTAATGATCCAAGAGTCCTGGGATAGAGTCCTGCATCTGGCTCCCTACTCAGTGGGGAACCTACTTTTCCCTCTCCTTCCGCATCCCCCCCCCAACTGTCCGAATGTGCACGCTCTCTCTCTCTCTCTCTCCACTGAATACGTAAAATTTAAAACAAAACAAAACAAAACAAAAAGTCTGCATCTCCCATATCCAAAAGGGAATATGGGCTGGGACACACAGTCACGAGGACTACCACTGTAGACTTCAAAAATGAGGCCTGCACATGTCTACTTTATAGAACTGCCTGGCTGACTTTTGACCTGACTTATTATTTGAAGCAGCTTACTGACACTGCCAATTACATCACACATAATCGAACACACATCTTGTAACTGAACCACAGATAGTGCCAAGCAACATAAAGAATCCAGGAAATACATACTTAAAATGTAAACTGCTCACACAGAAGAGCTACCGAAGGATCTGGAAGTACGTAAGCAAACGGCTTCTCTGAGGTTAAATAGTCACAGCTTAGGATTCTTCAGTGGCTCTGCTGCCACAGACTTGCTTTTAAAAGCCTCAGTAGCTTCTTAAGACATCACATTAAACAAAAGGCCACGTCTATTTCCTCCAATAAAGAGCTGGTCTAATATTAGTGGGCATGTTTAGGACATAGAAATAAAGCATGCCTTCCAGAGGTTGGAAAAAAAGAAAAACAGCCTTTTAGAATTAGTTTAGGCACCACTCCAATCTGAACCTTGTACTGTCCTTTTCAATCGCTGCGGAGAAACAATTAATAAAGGAACCCATTAAGACTTGATTATTGCTGCTAAAAAAGGAAGGTAGAATTTCAGTCCTTTGAAGTAACTGAGAATGATTCAGGCCTCATTACAGAGATATAATCTACATTCATACATTTATGTTAGTGATTCAAATCTATTGGGAGAGATTGAATTCCGTTAAATAGTGCATCTTTCCTGTGGAACTTTTCTCAGGCTTTCTCGGGCTAACCTCAGAGGTGACCTAACAATGCAAAGCAGTGGAGTATTTAGGGATTCAACTGTGCTATAAAAGAAAGGCTGTACAGAAAAGAAAAAGAAGAATGAGATATAATCTAAAAAGCTATGTCAGCTTTTCCTTTGGGCTGTTTTGTAAATGCCCTTCCTGTCATCACGCTATACAGAAGAACGGCGAAAGGACTCTAGAAGTTTTAAACACTGCACCTGCTGCAGCTCGATTTTAATATGGAAGGTTGACGATCTGGTTTTTTTCCTGTTTCAAACAGAATAAAAATACAAAACTTCTCACAAAGATCCGAATAGCTTTCTCTGCTGGAAAGTCGGTAGATGTGGGGGTGAGGGGGGCTAGAAGGGAGACTACCTTCAGGGAAGGGGGGTGCCTATTGTGAGTTTAAAGAAAAAATTTAAAGGATCCCAAGCTGACATCAATAGTTTTGATGCTCAGTGTAGAGAAACCTCAAAACCACAACTTCCTATATTTTGTAACTTTGCACAGCAGAATCTTTACCGTATGGTTTCATCAAACATTTTTAAAAATGCAGTTTTAATTAGTCGTCAATTCAAACATTTAGATTATACTAAACAATTGGACTGAAACTCAAGTCCCTTAGAAACACTACACTTTCTCTCAGGCATTTTGTTAGGTCAGGTATAAAACTGTGAACTAGAAAATTAAAATTAGCACAGTGATTTCATTTTTAAACATCCATGCTTTAATGAAAGAACAAAACTTTGAGCATACAAATGACGGATGTTCTTTATTTGTTTAAGTTTCCAATTAATAGCTACAGAAATCAAAACTAATTATATTAAATTAAAAAACCTACTGTGCTATTCACCACATTGTCAAAATATTTTCAGTAAGCATTGCAATTGGCTATAAACAAATGCAATTAAAATCCTGATTCTAGCATTACGTGGTTCTATTTCAAAGGCTCTGAATGCATAGGAAAATATAAGCGCGTGCATGTAGTCATTTTTTTCAGGACACTAAACAACATAATTGGTCAATCATTGCTAATGTCCATCTCTAAAGCTAGATTTTTTATTTCTCTGTATTTTCTCCTCTTCACAATGAAGACTGAGGTCAAATGCACATCACAGGGACTCTTGCTTGTTGTATATACACACACCAGCTCTTCTGATTAACTCCCTTCCAATTACAGTTACAGAGGTCAAACTCCCAAGTTCACCTTGAAGTGATTCTCCATCTTAGAAGAGCAGTCTATTAAGTTGAACCATATGAAATTGCCACTTTGGAAGGTCAAAGAATACAAAACAGTGGCAATTTCATATGCTTCAACATAACACTAATGTCTAACTGCCTTACAGAACATGAATATTTTATGCCATTACATCTTCAGTTACCCCTCCCAAGCCCTCCCTAGTACAGAGCAATTCCTCAATTCCTGTAGCGATCCTCTAGGAACTATCTCTTACTCGGATCAGAACCGATTGTCACAGTTACTTGCCTCTGGTGCCTCTTAATTCTTGGCAAAGCTTCCTAGCTAGGGATTTGGTTCTGTCTATACCTGGGTTGTGAGCGTTGCTAGCGCCGTGGTGAGCGTGACAAAGAGGGAGAACTGGTAGGTCAGCCGTATTGTAAAATAGAGCCCTCTTAGCACTACATGTAAGGGTAGAAAAAAGAAGACGCCCTTTTCATGGCAAAGTGCAAAGGAAATCGCGTGGAAAACAGCGGAACATTCGGCCAAATCCTCTGGGTAACAAATCCTATGGGTAGATCTTCGCAATCTCAGTAAAGCGCGTTCGCTTTGAAGTGCACGCGTGATTCAGTAAAGGACTCATGCTAGCAATTAGAAATTGATCTTTTCGGTCCCCCATTTCATTTGCGCCAAGAGAGAGGCGACTTTTAAGGGTGACGATACATCTCCCGGAGCTTAAAAGGCAGAGAGGGCCAAAGTGTGAACTTTCTACTTCAGCAACGGAAGCGAGAAATCAGTGATTCATTAAAGCAGAGACCTCCTTGGAAGCTGGCAGAAGAGGAGGAAAAGCAGCTAATTCTGTCTCCCTTTTCCGTGCTCGCTCCGACCAGTTCATAATCTGCTGCTTCAGAGGGTTTATCCGCAGCATCTTCTGCTTTCTCCCCCAGCCCTCCCCTCCTTCTGGG